>BGNK01000163.1:277294-317142 GCA_003297005.1 Symbiodinium sp. clade A Y106
CCCAAGGCCTAAACCACTCCTAGTAGATCCCTTTTTTCGGAACCCTAAACCCTCAGCCCTGTGACAAAAGCTTCCAAGTGCCAGCAGGAGCAGGAGCAGGAGCAGGAGCAGGAGCATCAGGAGCAGCAGTGGCAGTGGCAGGAGCAGTAGCTGTCGTAGTCGTAGTAGAAGAAGTAGTAGTAGTAGCAGCAGCAGCACTGGCTGTAGGAAGAGGAGGAGGAAGGGCAGCCCGTCTGCTACTTCAGCAATTTTCCCCGCAAACCTCTGGAAGTTCTGATGTGGCCGGCACTCAGGCTGCAGTCTTCACCCGTCCCGGAGTAAAGTTCGCATTCCAACACAAGAAATCGTCCTCAGTCCTGAATCCCCCCGCTTCCGGAACCCCAGAAACCCCAAACTCAAGTCATGCGTCATTGGGATTGCCCTCCGCGCGAGCTCAACGAGAAAATTATGGTCGGAACCCGGCAACACGGCACCACAGGTCAGGTTTAGGGTTTATGGTTTCTAGGGATGAGGGCTCAGGTTTAAAGTTGAGAGGTGTTGTCTGGAGTCTGAAACCCTACACCACAGTTCTATCTGTTTAGATGTCTCCGCTATTCTTTACTGGACCTTGAAGCAAACCCTAAACCCTAACCCTCAACTTCAAACCCTAACCCCTAGCCCCTAAACCCTAAAGTCAAATCCGTAAACCCTAAAGCCTAAGTCCTAGACTTGCAAAGCTCTCAAAGCTGAGACCATAGAGTTTAGGTTCCTGCGTAGCCCCTTCATAACAAGGGTACCCTTTTTCCTACTATTAGTTAAACAAGGAGACCCCAAAATAAACGGGCAAAAGGGTACTACTCAGGGATCTAAGAGTTGAGCCGAGGGAAAAAGGCCCTTTGATGCCCTTCTTGGGCTCATATTATCAGCTAGACCCTCAAACCTGAACAAAATGGGAAAACAATTCCAAAGGAACACCCAGAAGGACAGCTAGAGTTAGAGCCTAATTTGTTGAGATGCCTTCTGTCCAATTAGGCTAGGCGTGAGGCTTCCACAAGCCCCGATGCTGAAGCTGTCCTCAGCTACTCAGGCGAAGTACCAACCCGTAACCGGCGGAAAGCCTGCAAACACCCGTATGAAATCCATAAATCAACTGATAGATTAGAATATACCTATAGTCTCCATTGTAGTTCCTTTTTTTGGTTTAACCAAATATATAATAAAGATCCTATAAGGTAACCCCAAAAAGGAACTACAAAGGAGACTACAGGTACTTAGGTTTGACACGTAACACCCAATCCTGAGTACCCTAGAGCGTCTCAGCTCAGACGTTCCGTTGCTAGAGGTTCCTCATTATTGCTGTAGTATAATGGGCCCCAAAACCCTATTCTAATTATTAAGGCCCCTATACTATAGAACCCTAGTATAGACCCCTTTAGGGAACCCTCTAAAGGAACCCTATTCTAATTATTAAGGCCCCTCTATTAGCTTACTTAGGTCTTGCAGACTGGCGGCGGCATAGTGGAGTGCCGTAAAGCCGTCTTCGTCGGGTTTGTTAGGATCTGCTTTGCCCTGACGGGAGGCCATGTGGGAGTTTCCGAAAATGAGGACCTTATTTTGGGGTCCCTATAGTAAGGATCCTACTATTTAGGGCTGGTGTATATTAAGCCATAACAAAAATAGGGAACCCCAAAATAGTATAGGATGTCTGTCTAACACGAAACCCGCAACCCCTAAAACCTGAAGCCCTAAACCACATCCGTTTCGCCAAGCAGTATGTCGGAAGCTCAACTCGAGCAGACTAGCCAAGCGGTTTGGGGCTTAGAGTTTTTAATTCGAGGTTCAGAGCTTAGGATTTAGGATTTGGAGTTGTCGGTTTTCGGGGCCGGGTATGGCTTTGCAAGGATCACGTTGAACCTGGTCAATGGGAGTTAGGATTAGGGGACCCTTTGTGATATAGATCCTCTCAATAAGCTCCCTTTTAAGAGAGCCAGCAGTAGGGACAAGAAGGGTCCCCTTTAAGGGGTCTCCCTCATACTACCTAGGTGTCAAGAAGATGGTGAAGGCTGGAAGAGGTTCGCAGTTCGGACGAGATCTGAGATCCTAAGCATGGCTTGGACCTAACACAGACCAGCCCAAACCAAAATAAACATGACCCTACACCCTGAAACCTAAACCCTAAACTTCCTATACCCTAAGCGCCTAAACCCTGAACCCTATAAACTATAAGCCCTGATCCCCCAGCATGAGCCCCAAAGCAAGTGCTCCCCTGGAATCCTGGTCTTGAGAGGCCTGAGCTGGACGGTTTCGCAGTTGCAGAAGTACGCCGGTGTCGTAAACAAGAGGGTTGAGGGTTTAGGGGTTTAGGGGTTACGGTCCTAGGGTTTAGCCTGCACAGTCCGAGAAGAAAGCGGAACTAGAGATGCAAAGCCGAAGGACCTTGGGAAGGAACGGTTCAGACATGCACTCGACATGCAACCTTCTCTCACCCTCAGAAATGAGACCAACTCAGATCGTACTCCAAACCCATGAGGATTCATATCATGTAGTTGGCCAAACTACAGCGGACCCTGCAGTCGAGCTCAGGTATTTTGACCGTGCGGCCTTCAGCAAAATGTTGAGAATCTGCATGGAATAGAAATCGTCAACGGCCTGCATTGCATCCAGATCCCGCAAAAATAACAACTTAATTGCAGTGTTCACATGGCTTCACCGGAGTATATACGGCAACAAAGAAAAAGGTTAGAAGGAGAATGCACTAAACATCTGAAACCCAACAACTGAAACTCTATAACGACTGAACCCCGAAGCCATCCAAATTCTAGGCCATAACCACCCCCAAACCCTGAACCATTACAGCCGTAAACGCCTACAGCCCCCAAGATCAAACACCCTACACAACAAAGTCTACAATCCGAAGCCCAAAAAACGAAACCCTAAACGCTAAACCCCAAAACCCAAAACTCTAAAACCCTAGACCCCCAACCACCGCTGCAGAAGGGCCCTTCAACTTCTTGGCCGGTTCTTTTGTGCTGGGATTTAGGGTTCAGGAGGGTTGAGGGTTTGGGGTGTACTGTTGTTGGGTTTAGGGCTCACGGTTTGGAGTTTAGGTTTTGGGTTTAGGGCACTGATTCCAGGCGGGTTGTATGCAGAACAGACATATACAGCGCTGCAGTGCACAAAGTCCTGAGGCCTGCTAGACTAGCAGCCCTCCTGCGGCGAAGGGGTGCCGAGAATACACGGCAGCATAAAACCAAAGACACGCCCCGAAACCCCCAAAAAAACACCTCAGAATAATAACAATAACAGTACTGAGATCAATCATAATAGCCAAAAATCATAACAATGATAGTAACTTAGTAACTGATACTAAATCACGCCGGTGGTGAAGCCTCGGAGTGCGAGGTCATGTGGATAAGTGGTGTTACCCCTTCGGAATTGAAGTCGTTCGTGTTGGCCTGGGTCTGGGAGGGCATCCTAGGGATCATGAAACCCTGCTGCCCTGAGGGCTCAAGCCCAAGCGCCGAAAGGGTCAAGGCCGGTGTGGGGATTCAGTCTTTAGCCAGAAAGTTGGAACATGGGCTTAGGAGGAATAGTGTTAGGATCCCTTATCCTTTACCTTAAGGGCATGAGGATACTACTGTTCCAACTTTCTGTTTTCTACCATAGGGTTTGGGGTTTGCTTTCCCACCTGTCGGGTCCAGCTTTGGCTATCCTGTTCTCTAGCACCGAAGCTCCTTTATTAGGATCCACTGGGCTGCGATCAAACTTGCTGGCCTTAGATAGACCATAAAGACCCTAAAACCGTGAACCCGAAACAGTAGAGTATAACGCCCACCCTACATGCCCCAGTCAGGCAGTCCTAAACTCAAAAGCCCTACTCTCTAAGCCGCCTCCGCCCCAACCTCATGCCGAACTCTAAGCCCTAAGCCCTGAACCCTGTCCAAAGTAGGTCCTCCCCCAATAGTATGGCACTCTTGTAAACCGGACCCTGAAAGGGACCGTTACTTAGAGGACTACCCATGTCAGGGCCAGCGGCACGGGATCGGATCAAAGCCTGCAAGATATCCCAATCGCCTCGGTCTTTGTATAGGGCTTGGTCTACATAACAGTGATATTCAGAGGCGTTGTAACACTGCTGCATGGCTCTGTGAGTAGGCCTCTTTGTTGTCTGACTCTCCTTCAAAACCCATCGACCTCAAGCCTCAGTATACGACAAGGCAGGAACTGGGCTTTGAAGTAACCAGGGAGAAAAATGTATAGTAGAAGCCAGAAAGTTGGAACATCAATATCCTCATGCCCTTAAGGTAAAGCACAAGGGATCCTAGCACGAATCCTCCTAAAGCCATGTTTCAACTTTCTGGGGTTCACTGTATAGACTTTTATCCCATAATGTTTCCTTTAACAGGTCCCCCCAAAAAGTATTTTAGTATGGTACTCCAAAGCCTAGGGAACTGAGCAACCGACATATGAAAGCTCAACCAACAGTTTGGGCTATTAGGGTTCTGGTTAAAGGGTTTAGGGTTCCACGGTTGGGGTTGAAGCTTGGCAGCGCGGCATAACTCTGTACTCTGTGCAAGCTTGGCTAGGCGGTACTCTGTGCAAGCTTGGCTAGGCGGCAAGGCTCGAAAAGATCGAACGAGACACAACATGAACTTTTGGGAGCTGCCGCCAACACAGAAAGGTTGAGGCAAGCGTCAAATGATGCACCTAGCCCTGGAATGGACTCTGCCCTGCCACTGCCATGCTGCCCTCAACCCTAAATCCTGTAACCTTAAGCACTATGAGCCCTGCGCCGCACGACGTAGCAGTCTAAAGTTGCTGACTGTGATGTGCGCGCTATGAGGAAAGATTTATAGCCAGCCGCTATTCCCGTCTCATTGCAGCCGCGGTGCTGTCGTACAAGGCCACCCAAAACCTGCTTTCCGAGAACACAGCGGTTGGGCACATCCTATCTGTACAGCGCAACGTCTGTTCGTACGTGCTGACTCGAGATCTTCGGAAGTTGCATTTTCTTCTGGGACTGTTGCATGAAGCATGCACTTCGTGCATGCCGAAAGATCGAAGCGACCTAGAGATGCGCACGCGGACTTCCTAAACCCGGAACCCTACATCCGAATGCCTAGAACCCCAAACCTCGACAGTGAACCCCAGAAAGTTGGAACATGGGTTTAGGAGGATTGGTGCTAGGATCCCCTATACTCTACCTTAAAGGGCAGGAGATAAACCCTCAAACCTGAGGTCCAGAATGGAACCCAAAGAAAACATACGGGGTTTAACCGGAAATAGGGGGTACCTTATTTTGGGGTCCTTATAATAAGGATCCTTCTATTTAGGGTACTGTATTGGGGTCCCCTATTTTCGGAAACTCCCATACTCTGATACCCTTTGAAGGAGATCCGAGCCCCTTAGAATAGCTGCCAGGCTGCGGCGAACTGCACTTCTTTGGTGCCAAGTTGACATCCGCCTTCACTTTGCAAAGATACCTGTTCGCAATATGGGAGTTTCCGAAAACAGGGGACCCTAATATAGTACCCTAAATAGTAGGATCCTTATTTTAAGGACCCCAAAATTAGGTACCCCTATTTTCGGAAACTCCCATATACTGCCAGGATATCTTTTTTTGAAAGGGGGTGTGTGTTCCTTAGGGGATCCTGAAGTGCCGCCTCAGCAGAATGGTGATGACTTGCTAACCTAGGGTTTAGGGTTTAGGGCGTCTCGCCGCGCAGCGGCAGTATTTTCTTTGTAGGATGGCGCCCCTACACTTCCAGGGGTGTGAGGGGGCGGCATATCCACGTTTAGACACAAGGTTGCAATCTCCTGAGAAAACAATTACAAATTGGTTTCTATTTCTTTTCCCCCGCTGTGAGCTTTCACAGGCTACCACCCAAAATATTGCCTTTTAGGGTTTAGGGCTGGCGCCCTCAATTCCCACTTCTGCCCTTGGCTCGGCGGGAGGAGGCCAGGGCCAGGGCAGGGGGCCGGCCAGGGGGGCCCACGAAGGGGGGGGCTAGGGGGCAGTGGGTCCTTGGAGAGGGAATTCCCCTCTCAAACTATGGGCGCCACCCAGGTGGCTCAATGGCATGGCTCAGCCCTAGGGGCTGAATTTGACCACTCTCCAATGGCTCCACTGCACCCAGGGTGGGTGCGGCGTAAGCAGGCCTGTGGGAATTTAGGGTATCTGCACAACTGTCCATACCTCCGGTATATCTCTCTGAATCAAGTTTTGGAGGATGAACTGAGGTGTACTACGTAGGCTTTGGCTGAGTACAGCATTGAAAGTGGAAGCCATTCGCCGTGGTCGCCATGCGATGAATGACTAGGATACTTGCCGAAATGTAGTGGTTGTGAAAAGTGGTGATTCGCGGAACGCTCATTCGTTTCGTCCGCACAATTTGGACAACTTCCTGCAGTCTAGTGCGCTTTCGTTTCCATATCATTTCTTCCGAAACGCGCAACATGCTCTCAACCTAAACGTGCCTAAAACGTTAAACACCAAATCCCCAAAGCCTGAACCCCAAAGTGCTAAAACCTAAACCTCCAGACTCTTCAAAACCCAAACCCGTACTGGAACCCTTGTAAAGCGGTTCCAAGACCCACATGCAAGAAATGGTCTGGTACGATGCTCAAGAGAGAGCAAACCCTCGTAAAACCAGTCCAAAGTTCGTATAAGGGTTCAGGGTTTAGGGTTTAGGGAATACCAATACAAAGCCCAAATCCAGGAGCAAGGGACTTCATTCCATCCACCCAGCCGATCTCGGCTGTCAGGTGCACGGCCGAGATGTGACTATTCTCCTCAGTAAAACCAGGAGAGTACGCGCAACGTTTACAGATCCAGAACTACAGCACACCAACAGATCTAAAAAGATCAAAGCCTTCTACTTCCAGACCCAGTCTCTTCGTTCGATGGCTTCTCCGGGTCCCTTGCCGCAACGAGAATCACAGGTAGGTTTTGATGCCTTTATTTCGGGGTTCAGGATCTTAGGGTTTTGGGTGTTGCTCACCGGGCTGAAAGGCCAAGAGTCTCTGAACAACTCTAGAGCTTTTGAGAAGGCTTCACTTCGAGCTTTATGTGAGGTGCCTTTCTTTTTTACTGGGCTGTCTAATTGATTTTGCAAAGCGGCATGCGTGTTTCTGCTGGGTTTGTAGGGGCGTTTCTTTCAAAGGGGCCTTGGAGAGTTTGGGCTTGATTCAAGGGACGTTACACCCAGGGTCGCCCTATGTTTGAGGTGTTTAGGGAGATCCATAAGTAAAGGTTCATGAGGCAGTAAGGGCTTTTAGAGTTCAGGATTTTCAATCCCAATCCTTGACAAACACCTTCCAATACGACATCCTACACCCTCGGCTTCCTTAAACCGTGCCGAAGACCTTCAACCCCAAACGCTAAATCTCACCCTACACCCTAAGCCCTACCCCAAGACCCTAAAGCGAAAAGGGGGGCTGAATACGATCAGACAGCCAGCGCCAAGTCACACTCGACACTCCACCAATAGCTGCACCGATGCGGCGTCCCGCTCTTCAATGGCCTTAAATTGGCTTTGGTCAAGGGCTTTGGGGACCGTTTGCTCATGCTTTTATATTATGCCAGGGTAAGCGTTTTGCAATAGTGGTTTCTTCCAGTGCCCTGAAGTCTTGATAAAACGCTTGCATGTTTTGATGGGGTAAGTGGTTTCGGCTTGGGGGGCGTAGGAATTTTGGCATACCGGCGGCTCCAGGGGGCTTCGAATGGCGTCGGGGTTTAGGCCAAGTCTACCTTAACTAAACTACATAACTCCTACGAAACACTTGTAAAACCTCGCATAAGCCGCGTAAACCTTCGAAGTCCACGGCCGAGTGGCTCTGAACAGAAGATCGTCCAACTCGCTCCAAGGTTCCACCTCCCGGTCTGCGGTTACTAAAGGTTTGCTACCTCAAGGGTTAGGGGGTTTAGGGTTAGAAGGGGGCCTTGGTTGACGTCATAAGGGTCTGAATCTTGCTTGCCGAGTGTCCGAGGGAAACTAAACCTTAGCCTTTTGGGGTATATAGGGTTGATATTACCACAGAAAAGTTAAAGAGCACCTACTCTACTACTACAAGGGTGGTTAGTATAAGAAAGTAGAATGTAACTTAATACGGTCTAATACAGACTATTATCGTATACTATTGTATATTATGGTATATTAACATCTACTATCGTATCATATAACAATTTCGAAAATGCTGTAACATTGAGGGGTCTCCATGCTGCATCCAGGGGCGGCCTCGCGGATGTTCTCGCTGTCGCCTCTGTCAACGTGCTCGCCCCCAATGTAACCATGCCCTGAGCTTGAGCCGTCGCCTGTGGGCTCCTTCTGCCGAAGGTGGCTCTGCAGCGCCTCTTGCTCCACCTTCTTGTGATGCTCCTGCTAGCAGTGGTAGTCGTAGTCGTAGCAGCAGGAGTAGTGGCTAGTAGTAGTAGTACTAGTAGTAGTAGTAGTAGTAGTAGTAGTAGCAGTAGTAGTAGTAGTAGTAGCAGTAGTAGCAGTAGTAGTAGAAGTAGTAGTAGCAGCAGCAAAAGTAGTAGCTCTTGTGCTGCTCCTGGTAGACGAAAACGCAGGTCTTGGGATGCACAAACACTCGGGGCATTCGGAGTTCAGCCGTTTGCACATGCTTTGTATCCCTGTATTTGGAAGCCAGCCACATCACAAATTCGCAACCGAAGCCCCAACACCTGGATCATGCAGGGGGCTGGTGAATGCAAGGACACAACACTTCGACCTGTCGTTACCCAAATCCCTTGGGCACAAGCTTTTCAGCAAGCAGCTGTGCTCTGCAAATCAAGAATGCAATCTGCAGCGTCCTCCTCCTCAAACCCTGCGCGATGAATTTGCAATGACGCGAATGACCTCACGTGTAGTGCTCTGCAGGGTTACTATTTCATTTAAAGCGTCTATGTGCGAGAAAGACACAACCAAAAATGAACTATCTTTTTCGAACATGAAGTTGTGTTCTATTTCGATCGTCTACTCGCTATTAAAAGCACTTGAATGTTGCGAGCATGCATGCATGTGGCTGTACATTGGTGTATGTATGTATCTATGAATGTATGCAGGGCTTCGGATCGCATCGCCGCATTAATGCGATGTAGCAGAAACCCCAGCAGCTCATCAATACCCCGGTTATGGCGCAAGATTTGGCAGGAAGAGACACGCTTGGGCCGTGTCCCAGTGCAATGATCTTGCGTGGTGTCCTTCATAGCGGCGTGGGTGCCAGTGCGGCTGTGAAGGGGACTCTTTACATTCTGTGTGCAATTGCAAATCTTGCTTGGAGTGTCGGTGGAAGAGGACTTTCGTGATGGCAATGGTGCACAGACTTGAGAGTAAAGGGGACACACGGCAGTCACAGCAGTCTTGTCCGTTGGTTGCTCACTATGAGTCATTTTTTTATGTTACAAGAATTATGTATGCAACACTATAGGTGAGCACAGTTTTCCATAATTTCCATCTGCGATCAAAATCTGTCGGCCGATATCTCCATGCACAGCCAGGCTTATCCCAGCCGGCTCTTGGGCTGATAGGTTCCAAAGTTCAGGGCTTAATGCAGGGGCCTTAATGATTTAGAATAGGGTCTTTCTAGGGGTTCTTAAAAGGGGTCCTATAAGCGGTATTGTGGGGGGGGGGGGTTAGTATAGGGGCCTTAATAATTGGAACAGGGTTCGGGGTATATTATGCTAAGAAACCCCCAAAATCCTATTCTCACTACCGCAGGGCTTGGGGCTCGAGATTCTGAAGCGCCCGAAGCGCTGGACGATAAGGGCAGGAGCCTCAAAGAGTCGTGCTCATAATATAGTCTGTTTGTTACCAGTGTGCAGCAGGAAATGTAGACTTTCGATAAGTTTAGCAGGGCTTTGGGGTATAACAATACTATAACATACTTTACCTTTACCTCGCAAAGTAAGACTTCGTTCCTATAGTACAACCCATCTGAAATGAGACACATTACCCTGAGGGTCCAAAGGGCCCAGTAATTAGGTTTGGGGATAGTAGTTATGTAGGTTACTATTTTTGAGAGTATATGATACTTCGGTACTTGGACCTAAACCCCTAAACCCTAAACCCCTAAACCCTAAACTAAGAAACCCCAAACCGTAAACCCTAAACTAAGAAACCCTAGACCCTAAACTAAGAAACCCTAAACCCTAAACTAAGAAACCCTAAAGCTGCTTCTGTGCTCCGCTGCCAGGGCGCCCCCACGACATCCTCCTGCGGCATGGGCCAGAAAGCTCTGAAGCAGAGATCCCTTAACCCCTCTTGGTGGGAGTAGAGTATAGTGTAGTACAGTATAGTCTGATCAAAAACTATAAAATGACATGAAATTCATATATTCATATATATATATATGTATGCTTATGTATACATGTATATGATATATGTATATGGTGTCAGGGTCTGTAACTTCTTCCACTATACCCGACCTGAGCACCCGGTGCATCACAAGCACCGCAACAGACATGGAAGCCTAGCTCCTGCAAGCCCTAACCCCCAACCGCTGGGGACTCTAGGCACCGAACCTTCAACAATAAACCCTTAACACCCTAAGCCTTAAGACAAAGTATGAAACCCGACGCAAGAACCCCTTGTGAACTGTTGCTGACATCCGGCGATGACAATCTGAAGCTGAGCTTGAAGCCCAGTCTAAACAAGCCTGAAATGTAAAAGTCTGAACCCCAGCCGTCAATTCCGAAACCCTGAACCCTGAAATGATAAAACCCTGCGAAACAGACTTTAGACGAAAAGCCCGATGGCCATCGACAGCACAAAATCCTAAGGACTTTTCCGGTAGAGATCTGTCCTCCAGCACACCGGTCACAGCGCGATTGGCAAGGCGAACCATGGAACTGGCAGCAAATGCCAAGCTCATCCGCGTCATCCAAGGCCAGCAGATGATTAGGGCACCACCACGCTAAGGCTTACGGGCTTAGGGTTTAGGGTTTCTGAGGGGTTGTGGCTTAGGGTGTACTTGGGTTTAGGAAGTTTAAGGCTGGGCTTTGGGGGCAGGGACCTGGCTGGTTGGCATCTGACTTTCGTATATGTAGACAACCTTGTGAGGCTTGTCTGAGAGGATCCCGGCGGCAGGAGTGGAGAAGTGTTGGGGGAAGCTTGGATCTTTGGGCACATGGGGCTTGCGTGCTTTAGGGTTTAAGGTTTCAGTCAGTCCTAGGCCTCGGGGGTCCGAAGATGTGGTGCTGGCGCTGAACCCTCTACAGCAGAAGCCCAAAAGTTGGAAACCCTTTAGCCTCAATCCTTAAGAGTAATGTATGGGGAATCCCAGCACTATTTGGCGGCTTATGGAGCTTACTGTAAACCCCTACACCCTAAAGCCCAAAAAGCCCTTAAGCCCCCAAAAACCCGAGACCTTCAAGACCCAAAACCCTAAGCCCTAAACTCATAAACCCTAAACCCTAAACTCATAAACCCTAAACCCTAAACTCATAAACCCTAAACCCTAAACTCATAAACCCTAAACTCATAAACCCTAAACTCTAAACTCATAAACCCCAAACTCTAAACTCATAAACCCTAAACCCTAAACTCATAAACCCTAAACCCTAAACTCATAAACCCTAAACTCATAAACCCTAAACTCTAAACTCATAAACCCTAAACCCCAAACTCATAAACCCTAAACCCTAAACTCATAAACCCCAAACTCTAAACTCATAAACCCTAAACCCTGAACTCATAAACCCTAAACCCTAAACTCATAAACCCCAAACTCTAAACTCATAAACCCTAAACCCTAAACCCTAACCTCATAAACCCTAAACCCTAAACTCATAAACCCTAAACCCTAAAGGCCCTAAACCAAAACTCAGAAAACCCTAGATCCCTGAAGCAACGAAGAGACTTCGACTCGGAGCTTAGAGGCTCCAAGATCCGAACAGTCGCCTTAGACTGGGTTCAGGGTTTAGGGTTTAGGGTTTAGGGTTCAGGGTTTAGGGTTCAGGGTTTAGGGTTTAGGGGTTTAGGGGTTCAGGCTTTAGGGTTTAGGGTTTAGGGGTTTAGGGGTTTAGGGGTTCAGGCTTTAGGGTTTAGGGTTCAGGGTTTAGGGTTGGTTGAGGGATCTAGTTTAAGTTACCATAATGAGCAGACCATATTATTTGATATAGATCCCTGTTATGGTAACTTAAATTAAGTCCCTTAACAAGAACCCAGAAAAAGTCGTCTTAGAGCTGCTATGGTTTCCAGAACCCGAAGCGAGGATCCGTTTCCTTTGGGGCTTTAGCATCTCTGGGCCATTTAGGCCTTGACCTTTAGGGTATTCCGGCTTTAGGGCTTTAGGCTTTGGGGTGTTAGGGCTTCTTTGGGGCTTTGAGGGGTTTTGCTGAACTTGAGAGCTTCCTTAGAATACGGGACGGCGTGACATCCGTATGCCAATGAGTCCAGCAACTCGAAATTTCTGAGAGGTTCAGGGTTTAGGGTGGCGGCCTCCTTGCTTGTTGACGACTAGAAAGCATGGTGAAGCTGCTTAGGACGATTATTGCTGAGAGGACTCCTGCTCTGCTAGGACCTCTTGGCATGCCAACGATTCCTTGCAACTCGCAGCCCAAACATTGCTAGATGTTGCTACACCTCCAAAGGCAAAAGGGATTATCCGGACGACCCGTGCTCAACTCCCAAAATCCCTCGTTTTGCGCAGACTCGCTGTGGACTGCTGATGTAGACTGGGCTCTTGTTGTTCTACGGATGTCAAACGGGCTCTGAATGATGTTTAACAAGTGTCACGTAACTTTAAGTCACTGAATTGAACTCCTGACATGGACAAGAACCCAGTAAACGCTTCGGTCACTGCCCCCTGAAGGGCCTTAAGGCTTCTCCCCCTAGCTCATCTCAGGTCGCGGAGCCGCCGGAGCCTGTCTCAGTTAGAAGCCTAAACCCCGAACCTTACACCCGAGTCGGTTTAGGGTTTAGGGCCAGGGTTTAACATTAAACCCTAACCTTGAACCCTATACCCTAAACTTCAGCGAGCCCATTTGTAGTCAGGCCCCTTCTTTTCGACTTTCGAGCCTGTTGTGGAATCCTCACAACTTTTCCTAGAATCTTCTGTTCAAGATAACCCCCCAAAACCCAAAACCTGTAACCCAAAACCCTCAAAAGCTTTGGGTCTGCCAAGGCCGAGTTTAGGGAGATAAACCCCAAACCCAAAACCCAAAATCCTCAAATGCTTAGGGTCTGGGACGGCCGAGCTTAGGGTGTAGGCGTGTAGAGTCTCGGACTTCAGGAGCTCTCCGGCCATCCGACGCCGTGCCAGAGTTGGTGTACGTCCTTATGACCGCACGGTTTAGGGTTTAAGGGTTTAGGGTTTACGGTGTCCAGGCAATCAGAAAACCACTAGCCCGCCATTTACTACACCTAAAACCCAGCAACCTCATTCGGATCCTTAACACGGCAGTATAAGCTATGCTATATGCTCCTTAATTCAGGGCTTCTGGGTTTGCTGAGAAGCCCGATGTCTGTCCTCGGATGTCAGAGTACATGGCATCGACCACACAGACACGAACCTGATACTTTAATTGGTACTAACTGCTTTTGGAACACAAACTGACGGCATCCAACTAATCAAATTAGATGTTAAAGTTATATACTGCTACATCCTGTTAAGGCTCCCATAAACAACAGCCGTTCGAAAGACTGCCACAAAATCAAGAGCATCTGCAAAGCTCTCGCTTACTTTTACAAGAAACATAAAAGTGTGGAGGGTTTCGTAGCTTCCGTCACAGCACAGGGCACGGTCTGTTTTCAAGCAGGGTGGCCACGTCTTACCTTAAGGCGCCGAGCTGTAGAACCCGAAGAGTCGGATCCAACCCGGAAGCCTTAGGTGACCCGGGGCAAAGACACGTCCGGGTGCATGGGAAAATTGGCCGTGGATGTGCGGTGCTGACGGCATGGCTGTAGGCCACTGACCCTTTCATGCGAGTTTCGGAATTTCGGGGCTCTGGGTGTGGTTAAGGGTTTACGATTGAGGGTTTAGGGTTTAGGGTTAAGGGTTTAGGGTTAAGGGTTTACGATTGAGGGTCGCGTTGCATCCGTTACCCTGGGTGGGATTTTCGATGGCACTCTGCTGTCTTCCTGTGAGGGGGGGTGTCCATCCTAGCCGCAGGCCAAAGCTTGCTGTGGATTTCTACATGTTGTTACTGAGCTGCGCTGGGCAGGAGGAAGTTCAGACTTTGCTCGCGGCTACGATAGTTTAAAGATCTGTTGGCACGTGCCGAAGTCCTCGACCACAGCTTTTGCAGCGCTGCCCGTCAAAAGGATTGCCCTTGAGGCATCCGAAACAGGTGTTACATCAGCCACGGCCGGACAATTCAAGGAGACAATGCAGGGCGTAAGGTCGTATACCCCGTTGACAATCATGCATCTATAGTTTTCTGTGGTACCTACAGTATCTGCTAAAGCATATACAGTCTGTATATGTATGTATATATATGCATGCATACAAACACAGTACATATAGAATGCGACAGTCCCTGTGTTTGAAAACAAGGAGTCGCAAGCGATTGCCGCCCTTCCAAGAGGCTCTTAACAGTCGCGCGACCTTCTTCAAAGTCCCTGGGCTCAAATGCGTGGAGGTGGGTGTCTCAATGCATTTGTATTTGTAGGCAAGCCCAAACCTTTAACCCAACACCGACTCGACAATCACCTCCACGCTCCAATGCTTCCGCCAGAAACGTCCAACGCCGAGCCGGCGTCGAGAACTTTGCAAATCGTTACATCGGTTGCTCACTCGCCCCCTTCTGATGTGGGTCCGGTCACCACGAGGCGTAGTGGTAGTCTTGAGACCGCTGCAAATCAAAGATACAATACGCTCTTCATGCATGCGGTTGGGGGCGGCCACCTGTCACCAATGCTGAGTAATTCCGAGGGTCGCAAGCGAACTCAGTTCAAGAGTCGCTGGCAACGAAAGGCCTACGCAAGATCTTCGCTTATATAGGTCGACGTGAGAAGTGTCTGGGCAGAATCCGCTCTGGGTGCTCCCAGACACTCTGGCCAACACCACTGCGTGGGACGGCCGAGCTGTCCGAAAAAGAGCTGCCCTCCTCCTGCAGGAAACTACCCCAACCCTATGTTGGCTTGAATAACCAGTATCGGGACGCCTAGATAGCCCTACTAAGGGAACCTTAATGTGGGACAGCGGTGAGGACATGATTTACGTGGACTCTAAGCGCCTTTTTTGGCCTACGGCGCTATATCAATTGGGATTAAGAGCTCGTGAGCTGTTTGTCCAGAAGCTTGAGGAAGATTGACGTTCGGATTTTCGTTCGACGTTCAGGACCTGACGCTTAGGGCTGACGGTTTAGGGATCCGGGCGTAAGGTTTCGAGTTGAGGACGTCTCGGGCTTGCTGAAGCTGTGCATCTGGGTCTTGGATTTGGGGCCTGCGCTAACCCCACACGACCTGAAAGACCACGGCTTTCGATCCGCAAGGTTTACAAAGAACGCAATTAAACCACAACACACGCGCACGCAAACAGCACCCCGCTATCAATAAACGCACGACACAAGCACGCACGATGAGTGTTTGTCATGCCGGCTGCCGGCTCAACAGTTCCAAGATAGACAACTTAGCTTTAGACTCTCTGTATACTCCGTAACATCCCGCTGTTAATGTAGGAGCCTTAATGATTAGAATAGGGTTTTGGGGCTACTTATACTATACTTATAAGAAGGAACCCCCAAAATAGTATAGGTAATTATTCAGGCACCGATAGTATACTGCACACACAGGAGCTGGGCTCCCAGAGACCCTAGTACCCTGGACCCTAAAGCCTTACAGAAATCTTCTAAACGCAGGGGCCCGAAGATCCCCGACACACACCCGGCTGTCCTGCTTGGGAGGAGTGTGTAGTTGCGAAGCTCTTCATTCCTGACACTTTAGGGTTTAGCGGTTTAGCGGTTTAGGGTTTAGGGTTTAGGGTTTAGGATGTAGCGCAATGTAAAACTTCGACTGAGGGCTTGCAGTATCCTGGCTCTGTTTCTACAAGGCCGTTTTGTGCCCGACAGTTGCAGAACCGTACTAGACCCTCCTCGCCTCGAGTCTAGCAAAACCGAATTCGCATGGTAAAGACTCCGAAATAAGAGTTCCCGAGTACCCTGAACAAAACCCCAAAGCCTTAGACCCTGAACCACAAAACCGTTCACGGAAAGCTCCAAACCCTAACAGCCCTGAG
Source organism: Symbiodinium sp. clade A Y106 (assembly GCA_003297005.1). NCBI lineage: Eukaryota > Dinophyceae > Suessiales > Symbiodiniaceae > Symbiodinium > Symbiodinium sp. clade A. The sequence goes on from BGNK01000163.1 coordinate 293,456, forward strand.
CTCTCGAGCCCTGAAGATCTCACCAGCCTTCTCTCGCGCAGGTCGCGCACCTGCACATAGGAGTGCTCAGCTGTGATTACCGGATTCGGAGTGTTTTGATTTGGGTCTGCTGGTCTGTCGCTATGGAGCTTAACCACTTACCAGGAATGAGGAATTGACCAAAGTGTAGTCAAGAAGATGCTGTCCTGATTGGGCATGGTATCGGACGCTGGAGAAGAATTACAACAAGGAGCCCCCCAAAATACTACACGAAATTATTGAGGCCCCCATGTTACCCAACCCAATCGAACAGTCGAATACAAAACACCTCATCCTCTTGATCCACCTTGTGGCAACAACAATCCGATGATGAAGACACTACTGCTCTCAACCCGAAGAGCTCTTAAGCTGCTATTCCCCGCATGAAACTATCCCTTTTAAAGTCCTCGTAGTATCCCGTATACAACCCTGACCCTCATAGTCTCACCCAGAATCTCGGAGCGCTGACAACCGTAGGTTCCCAGCTATACCTTTTGAAAACGAAGGGTGCTTTTAGCGAGTGTAGCCAGGGGTCGACATTCCCAAAGGGGTCCGAGTACGTACCAGTATAAATTATACTTTTGTAGGAGCCCAAAACCCTAAACCCTAAACATTTTGGTACTTGGACCCTTTGGGATACAACACTCCCACTCTCGAAACCCTAAACCCTTAAACCCCTAAACCCCTAATTCCTAAACCCCTAAACCCCTAATTCCTCAACCCCTATATAATACTACCTAGGATAGAAAACTCCGACTCTCGAACCTCCAGAAAAAAGGCGCCTGCGCTGAAGCCAACTGGATCCTTTGAGCCGCCGCAGATCGAGAGGATCGCCTGCTACCCAGACCCCCGGGAGGATCAAAAAGTAGTTCCCTTAATGGGGTTTCCTATAAAGACCCTTTAGTAGTATAGGGTCCCAAATTAGGGGATCTACTTTTTAGATCCTCCCGGGGGTCTGGGTATAGATAAAACAACGGACGATAGGGTAGAGTGGAGTAGAGTATGATACAACATATGAGGACCGTCTCTTATAGAGAAACAAAAGACGATACAGACCATAGTATAGTATAGTATTGTATGGTATAGTCTAGTCTAGTCTAGTATAGGAGAGGATCGCCTCTTATGGGAGTTTCGGCAACTTAGGGGTACCTTATTTAGGGTACTAAAAAATAATAGTATAGTATAGTCTAGTATAGTACAGGAGAGGATCGCCTCTTATGAGAGAAGTAGCATGCTCAAAGTAATACTACAATGTGCTAAATGGTATACGGAGAATAGTGTAGGATAGGAGAGGATCGCCAATTATAGGAGACAAAAGACGACAAAGACTATATCATCATGGTGAAAAGTATAGTATAGTAGAGTATGGTATAGTACGATATGAAATAACATAACATGCTACACTATTCTAAGTCTTTTGCAAACCGGTTTAGGATTTTTATAGGGCTTTACAGGTTTCTACGCGCTTTATCCTAAACTCGAGCTGCTTTTTTAACATTGCTTTTTGAGGCTGGATCGCCCGTGTCGGTGGTTGGAGGTACTATAATTAACAAGGTTTAGGATTCCGGGGCTTGAGGCTACGTAGGGTTCAAAGGGTTTAGACTTACACGTTGAGCAATTTTTCAGTTAAGATCTTGGGCTGAAGCGTCTTAGGCTCTAAAGTCCACTTACCCCTTCATTGAGCAGTCCTTAACATCAGGAGAAGAAAGCCTCTTGAAGCTTCAAGGATCTTCCTCAATACTGTTGTTAGGATTATGATTATTCTGAGTATGAGTATTAGTGTTATTCTGTTTTATGTAAGACTATTTCTATAATGACTATTTTGGGGATTACTATTATCATTATCATTATTTATTAATGACTGTTACTTGATATACAATGTGACTATTCTGATATGAAGCGGGTATCTGGGCTCTCTGGAGGTTCACGTTCATGAAGCTATGTTATGGTCTTTGAACTCAAGAGCCGTAAGCATAGGTGCTCAGGGCCTTAGTATTCTGGGCTTATGGCTTGGGGGTTAAGGGTTTAAGTTGCTGCAACGTTAGGATTCCGGGTCTAAGCCTTGCACAGCTTGCTTTAGACCGCAGGTGCTTTGTGAGCTCACACTACTCGAAACCGCGCCCCTTGCCTTCCGAGAGCCCTTGCAGATTGACACCAAAGCCTCAACCTAAGTCTCATATTGCTATGAACCTAAACTGGTGACCTCTTCTCCCAACTGTAAATCGCAAGGTACCCTAAACGCCTGAAGCCCCGGCCCTCTAACCCTTGACCCCAGAATTAGAATCCCAACACCCTCGTGTTCAGCCACATTACACCCAAAATTCATTCTTCTAAACGTGCCGGGCCCACAGGCAGAAGCCAAAGTCCGTGTGCTCCGGCAATGGTTACCACGAGGAAGAGGACCTCTAAAAAAATGGGTGGGGCCTTTATTGTGCTTACGTTTTTGGGGCTCTATAGGGTTTGGAAAATTGGTCATAAGGGTTCTATGGCGAGGAACCAGGCTGCCCGAAACAGCGAATGCCTGATGTTTACAGCACATGCCTACGATGGTCAAAAAAATTAAGGTCCTTGTGTGGATTCGATTCAATGTCCGAGGCATTCATCGCAAGTCGAAGCTCCAACTTTTATGTACTGCCAACTCGATTCACCAAGACTTCTCGATCCGACATGGTACTCCATTCCCGTAAACTATATGTCCATTGAACCCAAAAACAAGACACTGATGCTTCATAACCCCTTGGGTTCATACTTTTAGTTTGCAAAACGAATCCCGGTCCAAGAGGTACCAGAAACCCTATCAACCAAATCCTAAACCCCAAAACCACGAAGCCTTGAAAAAGATCCGGAAGACGTAGCTCTCAGAGAAGCCAACCACCACCACCTCGGCCATTGCGATCGAGCTGCAATGCCAGAAGTTGCCCCTCAACCCTGGCCCTAATCCCTAAACCCTAAACCCTAAACCCTAAACCCTAAACCTGAACCATAAGCCTTAAACTCATCTGCTAAAACTTCGCAGTAGCAATGATGTTAGGTCCTGCAGCCTCCAAGCCCTCATTTTTCGCAGGCAAAGCCGCTGCCAAGAGGGTCGACAAGACCGCGTTGAAGGTGCAGGGCCTTCCGCTGCTTTACAGTTTGGGATCTTGGGAGGGCTTCTGTGGGGTTTTTAATTCAGCGCCGCTAGCGCTTCCACCTGTAGTTAGAGGATAAAGGACTTGAAACACGGCGGGTCTTTGGGCTACAGGCGGCATGTACACATCAAACTCCAAAGCCCGAAACACCCAACTCAGGAATACTCTTAAACGTGCATTAGGATGCCCAAGCCGAGCGTCCTAAATGAGGGCATATCGGGAAGTCTCTTCTGGGCACCGGACACTCTGCATCCTAAGAAGCCGAGCGGCCCAATGCGCTCCGCTGCGGCGATGGCGCGCTCTCGTGGGCTCCCAGTGGACTCCTAGCTGCCGCGACGGCTCTGGGGCGCACAACCCCACTCAAGGGCTTCCAGAAAATAGGGGACCCTAATATCCTAAATAGTATTCTTCCCGAGCTCCTTGAACATGTGGGCGATGTGCGCGGCATAATCCACGGCTAAGCCGACGCAGATCAGCACGTAGATCCTCAGCACTGTAAAGGCGCTGCCAGTTCGGAACTTTTGTACAGATACATGGGTGGTTCTCTACATAAGGGTCAGTTTCATAAGGGTGAGGTATTTTAGGGACCTTAAACGGGAATCTAGAGAACGACCCACATGATGAACAGCTTCACAGCCATCCAGGCTACGTGGTTTCAGCTGAGTTGCGGCTACATGCACTCGTTTCGATCGAGCAAAGGCTTAGATCAAATCGGGAAAACGTTGGAGCTCGTGGTCTTGGCTCTGGGGTTACTAGGGGGGCCTGAATAAGTAGATTATGGTTTTGGGGTATCTATACTTACTACACGATTCTATATTGGAGTCTCAAGCTTCCTGCACACCTGCACCTGGAGAAGGGCTATAAGTGGCCCCTCTCATGGGATTCACGAAACCTCAACTGTCAGTTCCTGATGCTTAGCTGACCTTGTGGGCCTGTACCTGAAGCAGCCTGAAGCCTTCGAAGTCTTCGACCTCGAACGTTGCATCACGGTTGCGTGGAGACGCCGCTAATCGTCACGTCCCAGAAATACCTCAGGTATTCAAATCGCCTTCACATCACGGATCACAGTGTCGAACACAGTATGCACGAAGATGTCTGAAGACACTACTAAGCCGTACCTCGGGCTCTCCGAAGTATAAGACTCCTGGTCGGCCTTGTATCCCCTTCTCCCTATGGGATCTTTGCGAAGAGCAGTAAAGACCGTAAAGAAACCTAAACTTAAACCAACACCACCTATAAGCTAAGCCCTCAACGGCAAGCCTGACAGACATGCAGGAATGATTTCCCTACGAAGTCAGGCTTGCGGCAAGTTTGAGTCGTAGGGCTTTCGCCTTCTGTATCAGGAACTTCGATCGTGGCCTTGCGCTCCAAATCCCGCAGCATACTGCTGGCCCAGGCGCATGAAGCCCAGGGTGTCCACGATGGAAAGAGCGACGCACAAGACCACCTGCGGAGGGATCTCCGTTGGGAAACCCACGCCTTTTGCAGCTCTTCAGGCTTACTGTTGCATGGTTGTAGCGGCCTTGGCTTCCGTTTAGGGTTGTGGGTGTCGAAATTTCTGGTGGGGCAGCAAGGTTCAGGCAGCTTAAAGAGTGCCCGCTACACGAAACCGAGCACCTTTCTGGACACTCGCTTTAATTAGTAAAGCCTTCCCCCTTTCATTAAACACGCCACTGATAACGATAAAAATGTTTGGAAAATCACTCCTTTTTAGGCCCAGTTGTGATTGGGAGGTTCGGGAGCAAGAGCAGGAGCAGGAGTAGAAGCAAGGGCGGAAGCAAGAGCAGGAGCAGAAGCAGCAGCAATAGCAGGAGCAATCAAGAGCAAGGGCAAGATCAGGAGCAAGAGACGAAGCCGGAGCAGGAGCAAACGCCAGAGTAAGAGCGAGAGCCACAGCGGAGCAAGATCCCCCAAAAGTAACAGTGCAGACCCAATAAGAAATGCACGTTTGGAGTTTCTATTGGGTGGGGACCCTTTTACTATCAAGGGAAGGGGTAAATTGCATTAAACACGCCCACGGCCAAAGGAAATGGCCCCTACAACCCGGACTGACAAACTCAAAGAGCCAGACAAGAGGCCCAGATCGCGATGCGAGGAGCCGGCACCAGTGCGAAGATGACAACGAGAATGACCTCTGCAGCGTGCGGACTTGCTCGGGCAAGCCCCGGTACAAAACCGTGTTGACCGCATTGGACTTATCTTGCGGCTGGATTAACGAAGGATGCCTTCCACTACAGATGTTTCCCTGAACTCCGTGGCAACATCTGGCTTGGAGAAGCTCTCTGTCTGAATCCGTGTTGTTCCGGGCTACGTCTACCGTTCTTGGCTGCAGAGGTTGCAGTACAGGGCGAGACTGTTGCAGTAGCTCACACATCTTGGCGAATGCTCACTCCCACACACTCATGTGCACGCACAAGTGAGCCCGTTTATGTGCATGCGCCTCTCGGCCTGTAGCCTAACGACATATAATTATATACTGTATATTGAGATATCATAATATGTATATATAAAACATACAGGCATGTAGCAACATAGATAAATATGCCTCCACACACACTGTGTGTATGTTCATGTAATGAGCGGGATCCACATTTGTACTCTGACGTAAAATGTAGTATGTACGTACGTATGTATGTATGTGTGTATGTATGTATATGTTACGATGTATGCATGTCTCTCCTTCTCTTTCTATTTCACTCTTTCTCTCTCGCGCTTTATCTGCTCACCCGCAGAACTAGCAAGAGGCTCGCGAGGCTTTTTAGGCGGTAAAACAGGAGCCTCCAGAATAAGAATTAAGGTGTCGGGACATGTGGACAAGGAATTTGAGACATGTTTGCAACAACTTCGCAATCGTTACGCCTGCGAATGTTTCGATCTGTTTGTTGTTGTCAGCTTATACACTCCTTGTGTATTCGTGTCACTCTTCTTGTCTGCGGCAGTCTTGCTGCTGGCGATACTCTAACGTGCAATTTAACTTTTCCTTCCAAAGGGCACCGCCGCACACCATCAAGTTCCGAACGAGCTCCGCGTCGATCACTCCAACCTTTTGAACAGTCTCTGGCGTAGGTTTAAGTTTTAAGTGTGGGACTTGGAAATGGAGGGTTAGAATGAGAGTGTATGGGATGTGTGATCAGGTGCAAAAAGCATCTGGAAGCTACACCCAACACACCTTTTCGGGAGCAGCTGCACCCCGCTGGATGAGCACCAGAGCGCTTAAATTTGCTGAGTATTGCCCAAACGGCCGTGTCCCCGGCGTCAGGCCATAAACGTTGCCACCCAAAGCGTGATAACCCTCACAGACAGAACTCTAGCGCCCCTGGGCCTCCTCCCAATACAAGAAGTCGAAGCTGTAGGGGAAGGCGCCCGAGATCAGCTCATCGACCTCATTGGACATCGAAAAGCCAGTGAGCTGAGGGTTTTAAGTTTCAGGGAGCAGGCTGTTTAAGTTTTAGGGTTTAAGTTTAGCGTCCCTAAACCCCAAACCCTAAACTGCCGGGGGGGGTGCGGGGGGGGGGGGGAATTTTTTTCGGGTGCTTTGAAACTTGAGGCGACTTTTGCAAAGGGTTTTGTCTGAATTGCAGGCGCCAAGCCCAAGCTCAGGGGTTTAGGGTTCGGGTTGGGGGTCATCCCAGTCAGCTCTGGCGTCCGAGGCATGTGGGTAGTAAGGAACTTCAGAAGTAGAACAGGGCTTTGGGGTATATCTTGTGATAGAGTATTTATGAGCAAGAGAATTATAGGAACCCTACGGAATATCACTATGTAGATATCTTGTGATAGAGTATTTATGAGCAAGAGAATTAGGAACCCTACGGAATATCACTATGTAGTCAGACTTCCATATTGCTTCTTTCTGTCCGCTGGGGTTGTTTTGTAGGTTATTTCGGAGGTTACTTCCCGTAAGGCTGACTTGTTTAATTGAGGGGAGGATCCAACATGAACACATGCATAATGTATTCATGGTCCCTGGGTTTTGCGCTATATGGTACCGCACGACGCATCGCCTTTAGAAGTAGGGACATGACGAGCGAAGTCTGGTGTCTGTAATTGCACGTCAACTTACGCCCGCGTCATCTTCACGAGTAGGCTTATGTCGTGTTGTGCTTAAATGAACAGACGGAAAACACCTCCTACGAGACTCGCCGGTGCCTGCACGCCACCCCTAGGAACCCAAGGCTATGCGAGTTTACACCAAAGACTTGCAGGTTTAGGGTTCATAGGGGATGTTCACTGAGAAACCTCAACACTCCACTCTCCTCGCCAGCCTTCTTTCGCATTGACTCCATGGTGGTATAGCGGTTCGTGCCTTTCGGAGACTGCGAGGTTTAGAAGTTTAGGGCTCCCGATTTCTCCGCCAACATCCCAGGCATGCCGATTTAGGCTCCATGCGATTGATACTTAAGTTCGGCTGTTTGTCTCATGAGACCTCGTACATCCTAAACTTTTCGCACTGGCATAGTCGTCTTTCAAACTTCCAGACAAGGTTCCTGAGTAGACCCTTTATAATAAGGGTACCCTTTTTCCTAATACTCAGTTTTAATAAGGGGACCCTAAAACAAAAAGGGCAAAAGGGCACTACTCAGGAACCTCCCAGAATAATCAGGCAAAGCTCTAGACCCGAACCCTGGACTTATGAAGCCGTAAGCTGCACTCTACCCATAATAAGGCATATACCATAATTCCCATAGTTGAGGGTACTTAATGCAGGATTTTGTCCATCAACCGTATGAAGCCGTAAGCTGCCCTGTATCATCCATACTAGCTTTGGAGAGAATTGGCGTGACATGCGAATGCCCCGAACCCTCAATGCGCCTTAACACTTAATATAGGGGCCTTAATGACCTCAATTGTTTTTTTTTGGGGGGGAGATATATTTTACTATAACTATAATCAGGAACCCACAAAATAGCAATAGGTAATTATTAAGGCCTCTATAGTAGGCTAAAGCTTTGGGGCATCCTGTGCTGTTGGGAGGCTTTAGAGCTTCTTGTGCTGCTGAGCAGCCCAAGAACCAGCTTGCCGGTGTCCAAACCGTCTCTTAGCTTTGGGTTTGGGCTCTACAAGTGGTATAGGGCTCAGGGTTTGGGGGTTTAGGGTTCAGGGTTTTGGGTATAGAGCTTTGCCTCAATTAGACTAGTACCTGGGTTCTACAAAATATAGGGCTTAGCCTCCATTATTTCTTATTCTTGCTTCGTACGATTTCCCCCCCCCCCCTAAACCCTAAACCCTAAACCCACCCAAGCAGGCCACCCAAGCAGGGCCTTTGTCCGTGGCAGCCAGAGACAACTCTGCATTGAAGCGGGAAGCTCTGAGACCCCCGGACCTGCGGAATCAGATGCCTAAGGTTTTTTTTTAGGGCTTTAGGGGTTTAGGGGTTTAGGGGTTTAGGGTTTAGGGTTTGGGGTTTAGGGTTTAGGGTTTAGGGGTTTAGGGGTTTAGGGTTTAGGGGTTTAGGGGTTTAGGGTTTAGATGCCTAAGCTCTTACCTTTGGTTAGTAGGGAATGGAGGAATGGTAGTAGTAGTAGTTATAATTGTACCCCATTCCTCCATTCCCTACTAACCAAAGGTAGGAGTTTAGGGTTTATTTCAGGTATCTCGCGTTTAGGGGCTTAGGGTTTCCTAAGTTTAGGGCTTAGGGTGTCAGAGATCTCGCGTTTGGGGGTTTAGGGGTATTAGGGGTTTACGGTTCAGGGTTTGCAAGAATTTGATGCAACGTTTAGTAGTTGAGAAGATGTCTATACTCTCATGCCCCAGGCCCTCAACTCCCGAACCACAAGACCTTCCGTGGTGGCACGAGGCTTTTTGGTTGACATCAAGGCGACAGACTCCGAAAACCGCAAAGCTTGCCAACTCCGGAATGTCTTCAACACGAAGACCCCGCAACATATATAGAGAACCAAAGGCTTCAAACGAAGGCTCCAAAGCAGGCTCCTCGAAATCCCGTTCTCCAAATTCTGGGAAGGCCAAGTTGCACGTCGCACCCAGTCGGGATAACCTCGACACTGCCATCGACGTTGCATGCCTCCGTGAGAAGCTGAATACTGCTACTGTGAGGAAACATTTTGCCATGATGGCCATGGTGATGCTGATTGCGATGCCCACCATTACGAAACATCTTTGGTACTACTGAGTTACTACTGCTCTGGTATCCAGAACTACCGTACCTGCAGCGGGTGCAGGGTATGGATTTGAAAGGGTTCCCCTTGCCGAAAGCGCCAAGAAAACTACTGGCAGCGACGAATCCACCGCAGACTCCTTGCAAATCCCCCAAAGCTCTGATGCCTGGCACTGAACTTGCTTTGAGCTTGTCCTCTTTCCCTCCACAGCCCGTGGGCAGGGAACGTTCCTGAACTACCACTCTAAACCCTTTACTGCGCATTTTTGAACCACAAACCACTTTCATTGAATAAGGTGAATATGAAATGGCCCATCACATTATAAACAGCCAATATCACCAGGCGGGAGCCTCATAACTGAATAAGCGGATCATTTAATAGTGTTCAATATCACTACCTACTTCAATAGACAGGAGCCTTTAGACACTCGTCTCGTCTGTCGATTGGCCTCCGAGGCCCAGATCAGGGAGCCGCGGTAGCGAGAGCCGGTTGTGCCACGATACCTCAGACTTTAGGGTTTAAGGATTTGGGCTTTAAGGTTTAGGGTTTAGGGTTAAAGGGTTTAGGGTTCAGACTTTAGGGTTCAAGATTTAGGATTTCGGCTTGAGAATTTCGGGTACCTCGGACTTCCGGGTTGTCAAAGCCCTCTTATAGTAGAAGCCAGAAAGTTGGAACATGGTTTTAGGAGGATTAGTGCTAGGATCCCTTATAGTTTACCTTCAGGGCATGAGGATAATGATGTTCCAACTTTTTGGCTACTACACCCTAAACCCTAAACCCTAAACCGTGAAACCCTAAACCGTGAAACCCTGGGTCCCGGCCCTTCGAGGCCGAACTCTAAACGGAGAAGTGAATTTCCCCACGTAGAAATGGGAGTTTTTTTCCGAAAGTTAGGGGGTACCTCATTTTGGGGTCCTTATAATAAGGATCCTACTATTTAGGGTAGTATATTAGGGTCCCCTATCTTCGGAAACTCCCAAATCATGAATTCGCAAAACACCTCCCGCGCTGCGGATGTCCAGTCTTGGGGTTTTAGGGCTGAAGTAGAAGTAGGAGATGACAGTTTGGGTATCACGGTCTGATTATTACGGTGTGGAGCGCTCTCTGTCTTCTTCTCTTCTTCTCCCAGGCTTAAGGGGCGAGTTAAGCCTCCGGGGCACCAAGGCCCGCCCGCTTTTTACGGGCTGTTAGAGGGGAGTGAAAGTTTGATGATTGTTCTTGACCGAAAAGGTAGACAAGTTGGTGTCTCTCTGTCGCTCTCTCTCTTTCCGTTGTCTTTCCTCCCCTCCTTCCTCAACCCGAAACCCTAAACCCAGCTCCCTGTCCCCTTGCTAACGTTGCAGCCCGGAGGCCAGGTGTGCAGCGCGCTGTAGAAGGCCTGGGCTCTTACCGTTCTTGTCATCATCTCTAACTTTCAAGCATGTGTTATAAGGGCTTCTCCTCGTATGGTTTAGGGGTTCTGAGGCTTGTCATCGTGTATCTACATGGGGCCTATAACTCGAAATTAGTCCGTTTAGGAAGTTCGATGCTGGCCACAGGCTGTCAGCAAGTGGGGTTCATCTTCTTGATTGTAGAGTTTCGCAGGTAACAGCATAGGCACAGTCCCCAAATATGCATAGTAGACTCAGAGACTACTCATTAAGACACCTAATACTAGGCAGTTCTGCTTACTTGTTTTGGAGGGGTTCTAGGGAACTGGGTTGGGCTCCTCCACGAAGGGTTTCAGGCAACGGGGTTTATAGGGGAGATGTGTTTGGGGTTCAAACTTTCTGCTGTTGGGGCTTCGATTCTAGTGTCGGGGATTCGGTTCCAAAGACCCAAGCTGCAAAGGAGTGATCTCCAACGCATCCCGGTAATTGCAGCATTCACAGCTTCTGCAGCGCTGCATGCAGGGCCATAACAGCGTGTCGCGAGTACTTCCGGCATATCGCACGTCATTGCAATTTCGAAACCTTCTCAGCTTCAGCCTAATCAACACCCCAACGAACCCTCCAACACTCTCGCCAACTCCAAAACACATAGCAAATCATAGGGCCATAATAATTAGTAATAGGGTTTGGGGGGTCCAATATACTATACTTATACTAAGGAACCACCAAAATAGTATAGGTAATTATTCAGGCCCTTATAGTAGCAACCATGGGGCTGGTCGGTCGGCGAATCTGGCGTTTGCTGCGGTGCGGGACGGTGTGAATGTGGCACTTGCAGTCGCGGCCTTTGACGAGTTCTTGGTTCGGAGTCGATGGGGTGCAATGCAGGACCTATACCAAGTGATACTGATGCTGATGCTGCTGCTGCTGTCGCTCCTTCTCCTCCTTCTCCTCCTCCTCCTGCTCCTCCTCCTCCTACTACTACTAAATCTACTACCGCTACTGCTACTTCTACTGCTACTGCCACTGCCTCTATCACCACAAGGACCAAAGCTTTGATCGATACTCTGTCACTGTTGTTCGTGCTAGTGATGCTGTTGTGCTGGTTTATGCCACTACACGTGCTACTACGATTTGTCGTCTTGCGTCTGTTCGGAAAGAACGCACCTGGATAATGACTGTACTCGCTATTGCGTTTTCGGAACCATCTACTCTTGCTATTGCGACTCATTAGGACTGCTTAGTAGTATTTTATGCTACCCAGAATATTCCAAATAACCCTTCACAAGACTACTGTACTACAGTCACTCACAGGGGGCTACGGGTGTACGGCCTAAGAATTCGAAGTCTGAGGACGTAGGCTGCTGACGTTCCGGAGGTGGAGACAGCTTCAGGGCTTAGGATCAAAATCTGACGAACCCCTACCTGAACCCCAAGAAACCTACAGTTCCCTACTATGTTTTCCGTAAGTAAGAAATTTGTACTATAAGGCCTTAAAATGGTAGGTTATGTGGGGGTGAAGGCTGTGAAGATAAACCTTACATAGCCCGAGATCCTAGAACTTCCCTAAGCCCGAAACTCTAAATATTTTATGCCTCGCGTTCTCTTTCTCTGCGCCTGGTTCGGGTCCGTGGCCCATTCCATGAACTCCTGGTACCAACTGTCGACTCCAACATCCTGTCCGAAGGGATGCAGGGTTTTAGAGGGTTTGGGGTGTTTTCGGCAGCTACATTAGGGCCTTTGCGAGCATTGGGGCTCCAGTATGTTTCCTCTAGTTGAGGGGTACTGGTACCTGCCAGGTTATGAAAGTTTCAGCTACGGTCGAAGGTTCATTATCCCCAGATTCATGGTTCCCTATGACAAGGAGCCCTGCTATAGTCTAAAGCCTGAAATAAAGGGAACATTCGTAATCAAGCAGGGGTATTGGAGCCTTTGCTGTGGAGGACGTGCCTGCTTGGGGACAATCTTTGCTTGGACCGGTCTCATGCTTAATCCAAATGCCTGAAACCCTTAGGGCTTGTGTTTTCGGGGTTCAGGGTTTGGGGTTAGTCCCACCCTACAGCAGGCCTCCCAACAAGAATGATAAAAAGACACCAACTCGTAATCCCTATGAAACCCTTGCAGAAAAATCCTTTAAAATCTGGAACTTCTGACTGACAACCTCATCCTAGAGGCTTGCAGCCCAAACGTCACTCTAACTCGGACACGCTCCATCCTGCAAAAACCCAAAACATCCCGACAAAAACCCAAACCCGCAAAAACGAACACGCTGTCGGTTATGACCTATGCCAAAACCCCCAAAAGTAGGTAAAATAATGGCCCAAGACCTATAAAAGGCCATTATTCTACATACTTTTGGGGCCCAGGTGACTGTAGTGTTGAGACCCGAAGATGGTACCTTAAACCCTAAACCCTATGAATCCTCAAGCCTCCGGCCCTCGAAAGACCATAAGACCCTCATACAACCTTCTAGAGCCTATAGCCCTATGGTACCACACGAGGCCGTAGTTAAAGCCCTGAACCCTAAACCCTATAGCACCATATTAGTGAAACAGTCTATTTTTTAGCACCGTATGGTACACCTACAGCCCAAGGACCAGACACGATTGATCAGCTCGGTCGTATTCCTGAGATGGTGGGAGGAGTTTAGCTTAGGGTTTTGGGGTTTAGGCTTTAGAGTCTAGGCTTTTCAACGAGGGTTGTCCAAACCCCCCATTTTTCAAAGGCAGAGTAGGTCTCTGCGGCCCTTGGGATTTGGGACTTAGGGTTCATGGTATGGGGACGCGGCTTTTGGGTTTGGGGCTTCGGGTGGTTCAAGACATGGGGCAAGCTGTAGGATTTAGGGTTTGGGCAAGGGTTCAGTGTTTGGGGTTGAGGGTGTGCCTATGCTCTCTCATACGTAGTTCCTTTGTCGGGTCGCCTTGCTTCTTCATACTGTGCCCTGACCATACAAATGGGTTTAGCATCCAATAGTTTGAGAGCAGAGGTGGAGGGAGTTGCAGGAAGTGGTGTGTGTGTGTGTGCGTGTGGGTGTGTGTGTGTGTGTGTGGGTGTGTGTGTGTGTGGGGGGGGAAACTGGCTTCGCGGGCTTGAGCGTAAAAACCACTGGGCATCCCTACGTATACCGTAAATTACCTCAAGCCGTAGTCTAATCTTTGAGGACTTTTTACTAGGTGTCGATTTCAACAGTCCCCGAAATTACCTACAATGAGGGCTCTATAACAAACAATAAGGGAAAACAAAAACTATCCCCCGTCGATACCTAGTATAGTGTACTTGCACTTCTTTCTGCCGCCGATGGTCAGGTAGCCGTAGAGCTCTTGGAGGCCCTCCTGCACCTAGGCGCGAGGATGCTTCAGGACTGTGTTTCTTGCCGCACCCTTTTCGGAGCTGTGCATTCATGAACTGCTTACTCGTGCATTGGTCGTGAGAAAATATTTATAGTTCATTAGAGTGCCAAGTTTTCGTGGCTCGGAGCAAGCTTTGACTTGGACCTAGGATTCAGTCAGTTTTTGAAGCCGGGCTGATCGCAACAGTAACAAGCTTGTGAAGCCACGGATGGCAGTACCCGAGATACTCCCTGGAGGCGGCCGTTGATTTGTGAATTCACCCACAGCCAAGTGCAAAAGATCATAGTGGCCACAGCCGGAATCGGATGAAATTTGTGTTCGCATGTCCCAGACGCAAACGCAAGGGGCCACCAATCTTGTGCCCTTTCAACTGGTTCTTGTAAGCACGCTGGCACTTGTGCAGCAATGTCCGGATCAGAAAATCAGAAGCACTACACGCCAGCGCACCGTACTTCATCCTCGTCTCTCAACCCCAATGTAAGCTTGGCAGACTTGAGCCAAGGAAGTCCTGAACTCTCAAACCCTAAGCCCTTATGGGAGAACAGCAACAAACCATACAAGACCCAATCAAATCCTAATGCTACCCTAAGAGAGCCCTTGTGAAAGCCGTTGCCTCGTAAGCATCCGGGCTGGCCCTCATGTTGATGGTGATGGGCGTCCCTGGCTCGGGTGCCAGTTTGGCGCTTTCAGTTTCCTTAAGGCCTCGCTCGGTTCCTGTGCGGAAGGGTCCCGGTGAGGGTTCCGTTAAGAGTTCCGTCAAGGATTCCCTTCAGGCCTTTCCTGAAACGGCTCTTCGACGGATTCCTTATGTGCGGCTCGGCTTAAAGTGCCCTGCACCCCTAAATCTTCCCATGGCGAAGGGTGGCGGAGGACGGAATCGTGCTGTGGATCAGCTAGGAGCCTTGTTGCCAAGCTTCTCGTTTCAAGCCTCGCCCCAAGCCCAAGCCCAACCGCTCTCGTTACTTAGTTACTTTCCTACTTTGGTACAACATTCTGCCGTACACTCAAGGGGGTCATAACATTTACAATTCAATGATGTCTAGGGGCTGCAGGAAAGCCCTAGACCCCTGCAGCTTCCGGGAATGAAACCTCGCGCGGCGAGACTATGTGCACAGCAGCTGCGGCATTGTTCTACAGGCTTCACCTCACAGCTGCTCTTGAAGAGGCTCATTCCTGAGCGTTCTGACTATTGCTGAAACAGGAATACTAGTTTCGAGCAGTCTTCGTTCGTGAACCGCAGTGCTTTGTGCAGGTTTTCTTGCAGATGCTGGCCTGTCGCGAAGTACATGTTGTTGACATCGAAGAACTGATTCCTTGACATGGCTTGGGATTCAGCGTTTTGGGGTCCTCGTTGTGACAGCTTCTGGGCTTGAGACCTACACCGCACCTGACACGTATTCAAGCTGGACTAGGCGATTCGTGGTCGTTCCTATACAGATCGCGTGATTTGGGGTCTACTGTATGGGGACCCCCCCATTTCTGAAACTTACAAAAGGGCTTGGAATCCTTGTGCAAAAAAGAAGTCCGGAACTCGATGCAAATGAAACCAAACAAGAGGTGCCTATTCCACAAGATTGCCCGGATACCCTCCTTCAAGGATGAAGGGACTTATGCGCTGTGAACTGAAAAAATAATTAGGATAAGCCCAACTCGGATAGCTGGAACTCTATGTGTTAAGCAACACACATCACGGGTCCTGAAGCCATGAAGAACCCAGCCCAACAAGTCACTGAAACGAACGTGGGCCAACCTTAAGACCGTCATGTTCACAGGCCTTGTAGAACTCAACGCCCTCTGCGAATGGCATCCCCAATATCACTACAACCGAATGCTCATGAAACACATGCTCCGGCTATCACCATTATTGCTTCCAGCGCCACTGAGCATGCTGAGTATCTGTGCCGATCAACCACAATTGGGCGTACTGTTGTTGCTACTGATACGCCCAATGTTCTCAAGAGCATTACCGACACAAACAAGACCGCACGTTACAATCACAGACTATAGCACAGTTGTAAAGTGTCAAGAAAGCACAACTTACCAGAGCAGCAGTGCTGCTCGCAAGAATACTGAAGCTAATATAGGGGCCTTAATAATTAGAATAGGGTTTTGGGATGTTTTGGGGCCCATTATACTATAATTACAATAAGGAACCCTCACAAAATAGTATTGATAATTATTTACGCCCCCGCCCCATATTACTGCATCAGGGTGGCACATAGGACGAGTCCGGGATGAACCACTCCAGCTTGAAGTCCTCTTCTCGTTCTTGGGGAGGGTGGGCCTTTAAAGGGAACCCCATCATGGCACCCTTGCTTATATGACCGGAAACCTACCATATCAAAGGGAGCCCTATTATCCTTAAACCCTAAAGGGTGTTGGGGAGGGACTCTGGGCTGGACACTGGGCGGAAAGAAGCCTGTGGTGATCTTAGAGGGCAGCGCACACCATGGCGGAAGTCTCTTGGAAGCCTGTGGCTTCAGGGGTACTATAGGGGCCTTAACACTATTAATAGGGATTTGGGGTATATTTCTACTATAGATATAACATACAAGGAAACCTGAGTAATAATGTGGATAATTATTTAGGCCCCTATAATGCGCTATGAATAGGAGCCGAATTCGAAGCTGCCATACTTCTCCTCACACCACAAACCACCCGAGAAAACTCCAAGCCTGTCAACTCAAAACTTTTAAAACAAGCCCCTTCTAGGAACGTCCTTGTAGATCTTCGTGGTGCCAAAAATTCCTCCAGCCGTCAGTGCGGCGAACCTGAGCCATCTCTTGATCACATACTCCAATACCCTTAACTCCAGGAGCACTCAGCGCCCTACACCCTAAACCCTGAATCCTCTACCCTGAACCCTAAAATTTTGAGTATAGCAGGGACGGATCGGGGGAAAGACTTGATGATGGGGTGATACTTAGGCGCCTGATTGCCGAGCCGACGCAATTTGGACTTCGGCGCTGTAAACCAGTGATGCAGTTGCCATGCAGGGCTTGGGTGGCGTATGCTGGAGTTGTATACAGTCTACAGTGAAAAACAACGGCACTGCAGACAACATCGCAGGCTTATGTACTCCCTCAGGTCACGGGAAACCAAAAATGTAAGGCAGACCCACACCTCCAAACCGGAGGCCCTACCCCTTTGAGGGATCCCCACAAAAGACTGATCCATTGAAGCAGGCTGTATCTTTAAAACTACGCCATGTCATGGTAGGATGCCGCTTTTGTGGAGTTCTACATCTTGGATCCTTGAGGGGCCTGGGGAGTGAAACACTTCAATGGGATGCCACAGATGGCTCATTATCTTTCCGAAGTTCCGAAGCCGACCACCTTTCCTGAGCATAGCCGTCGAGACGCGCACGTTTTGTGGTACTTCCTGGTACTTTCTGAAGCCTTAAAGACTGAATGCCGCCGGCACGCAGGACGATGGTGACAATCTGACCCATTGGCGTGGTGACCCGCTCCATGAAGCCCTTCAAGCCTGCGGATTGGAAGCAGAGGTTGACCTTTTAACTGAGCAGCATCAAACGATCCAGACTCAAGAGAAGAAGCGCCACGCCCTAGTCAAGGCGCATTGGGCTCTCTGGGTCAATGTCGGGTTTGTGCTGTGGTGCGGCAAAGCTGGAGGGGATAGATCAACTTCCTAAAATTATCAAACCGAAATTGGATCTGTAAGGGCTTGCAATGCTTTCAGAAGTGGGGTGCGTCGGAGTCGGAAAATATCGTATCCAATATCGAGCCGAGCCTTGCAATAAACCAAAGCTTTAACCTTCGCACGTGCACCGTTTGGCTACGAGCCGAGTCTTGTGCGATTCTTCAGGATTGAAGTTTAGAGACACGCTTCTTAGAGTTCTGCTTTCTCTGGAGTAGATGCTCTGCCTCGCTTGAGCACGCCGCCCTGGAAGGCCTGCACAGAGGGACTGCGACCACAACTATGCTACAACTGCAACTGCTCGTAATGTTTAGGGTTTAGAACAAAGTTTAGGGTTTAGAGGCTCCCGCTGCTGCGCTTTGTCTGCTACTGCTACCAATGCTGCTGCCCACTCCGGTTGTTGCTGCTACTGCTACTGTTGCTTCTAGTTGCCACTGCTCTCAAACTGTCACGATCTCTTTTGACTACAGCCCAATTGATCGCACTAGTATTGAAGATAAACCATGAGTTAACAGATTACTGCGCAAAAGCCAGATATAATCCCCAAGAGCCCGATATATAGAGTTCGAAAGAGCCTGCCGAGGCAAGCAGCAGCAGCAACAGCCCTGGCGGTCGGAGTCTTCGCAAGCTGCATTTTGCGCGTCTTGAGATTAGAGTAAGTAGAGTTTGGGGCTTTGGGGGTTTCCCCTAAACCCTAAACCCTAAGGCTTTAGGATTTGCAGTTCAAGAGTTTAGGATTTAGACCACGGCTCTCTGTTGGAACGAAGATCCTGGATCTTCGAGCTGGCAGGGAAGGCTCCGGGAGTACAAGTCGTCGGGCCTGGGTCTAGGGCTCTGTAGATCATACGATAGAAAATAATACGGTATAGAAGAAAAATACAGTAGTATAGTATATAGAATATAGTAGAACAATATAGTATAGTATTAATAGAAGCAGTAGTACTAGTACTAGCATGTGCACTAGCATTAGCATTAGTACTAGTAGTAGTAATGGAACTACTATTGTTAGTGTTAGTGTGAGTATGCTTGTTCGCATTAGTATTAGCGTTTGTGTTGGCCTAAAACCCTTCGAAGGTTGTCCGATTTTCTTGTCAAAGCAAGTAACTAAGTAACTTCAAGGATTTAGCTTAGGGTCTGAGGTTTAGGGCTTGCGGCGCTTTCTGCATGAAGCACTTTGAAGACCTGAGCCCCTGTTTTGAGACCGCCCCTCCGAACCCTGAACGGCTCTAGACGCTGACCGCGCTTAAGTCAAAACCCTAGCCCCTTTGGTCGGGTCTTGTACAACCCTTCTAGAACACAATAAAGCGCTTGGAAAACCTCTGTAAAACCCCACAGCCCCTACAGCATAACTTCAAGACTATCGAACCGTTCTAAACGGCCAAAAACTCCTCATACCATACCTACAGCACACGATTGAAAGAAGGTTGCACAATGCACTTTTCTTGAGCGCCTGTGGGTCTTCTGGCGACCGCTCCGGGAGTCTGCAGCAACAGCCTTGAAACCCACCATACTGAAGGCGTCCGAGGTACCAGAGTCAGGGATGCTTTTGGGGGAACTCTTATACGGGCGCTGCAGGGTTTCGTAAAGATTTACGGGAAGGCTGTCATCGGGTTGATAGAGCTTCTTCCGCTTCTTCCGAAGGCTTCTTTAAGGGCTTCCATGGAACCATCGGTCCCTTGTTCGTGCCCCGCTACAATGAGCCCCAGAAAGTTGGAACATTGGTTTAGATGATTGGTGCTAGGATCCCTTCTACCTTACCTTAAGGGCATGAGGGTATCAATGTTCCAACTTTCTGGTTTCTACTATACTTCATCAGGGTCGCGCACCTCGAGGCTCAGACTGGGCCATGTTCTGAATCTCTGAGCTTTCGGTTGAGTTTCGGGCGCATGGAAACTTACATAGGATTTGGGGTTTAGGGTTTATAGGGTTTAGGGCTGTAGGATTTAGGGTTCAGGTTTTGGGATGCCTGCGGCCGAAGGGAGAGGGGGGCAAGAGGTCCACGGATTGGGGGGCGCTTTCCGAAGCCAAGAACTCGAACTGGAGATGACACAAATCCTAGGCTCGAAACCCCGAACCTAATATAAGGGCCTTAATATTTAGAATAGGGTTTTGGGGTATATTATACTGTAACTATATCATAAGGAACCACCAAAATAGTATAGGTAATTATTTAAGCCCAATTAGTAACAGGGCTACTATGACTGTAAGGTCCGGAAAGGTTAGTACAAGTAAACCGGGGAAGGAAACCCTAACCCCTAAACCCTAAACCCGGCCAAGCGTCAGCAGTCGATGCGGTTCGCCTCGACTCCTGAAGAACTGAAAGCCAAGAGGGTGCCTAGTTCATGGTTGGGATAGGATTAAAAATTTACATTTTTTATTCCTTATTGGCTTTAAGTACCCATAAAAATGTAAAACGTTACCCAACTATGACAAAGGTGCCGGGTTTGAGAGTTGAGTATTTAGACTTTAAAATCGAGGGCTTATAAACCCTAAACCAGTCTAGGCAACCTCTTTCTTATGTTTTTTTCTGGAATCCTGTGTGAATGTCGGCTTAGCACTTATGGTACGAGGATCTAGGATTTAGGGTTTAGGGTTTAGATTGAAACGGTGTAGGATTTCTGCTAAACACAGAAGCCCACTTGAAGATATCAGCTCACTGAAGGACCGAAGCAAACACCAAGAGGCCACGACATTTGAGTAAGGAAGCCAAAAAATGAGCGTTCACGGCACCGGGTTCCAAGTCTCCATGTTACTTTAGCAATAGTCAATAGTAGCAATAGTATTATGTAATAATATTTTCACTAATACTATGTTAGTAGCAATAACGATAAGTCATAATAGCAACAAGTATGGTGGTACTAGTCTCCAGCCAGGCGTTGAATACGTCTCAGGAAGCTGGGGCCCTCGCGGCGTGCATTCAAAGCCAAGCAAGGAAGGAACACGGTCAGCTGATAGGTATAGCCTGCAGCAAGATGCGATGGCTTAAGTCTTAAGGCTTCAGCTGCCTCTTCACCAAACTAATTTTTGAATTCAATTGCTCTCTCTGTGTCCTGTAACAACGCAACACATATTGCCAAGGAGCACAGCACGATCGAAACGCCTGCATTTCCGAGTGTTTACATTTTCGAGAGTTTGGGTTTGGGAGTTTATGCTTGAGGCTGAGGGCGACAGGCTGCTGAGATCTCACATCTAGGGTGTGTGTCTGCGTGCGTGGGGCGGTCTGGAGATAGAGAACCACAAGTCAACTGCGGCTTTGAAATTTTCAGCGAGATCTGATATGCTTCGGCCAAGGCTTGTGCGCCAGGGATCCCTGCAAGTAACTTCTGGCACAGGAGTATGTGGAGTCTTTGCTGCAAGACCGAAGGCAAACTGCCCGTGTCATCGCTGTCCGGAAACACGGGTCCATGATCATCGACTGCACAAACAGCGGGAATGTGTAAAGACAACATCCTAACTTTTGGGCCCTATAACCCGTTGCCGTCCTTCAATATTCCAGCTGTAAGCAGGTCGCGTTTCAAAAGTGGGGGATTCCATATGGAACCCACAAAAACTAAATCCGAAGCATAACCGGAAGCTCCGCCTGCGTAGGTGCAGAACCTGAGCCCCGGAAGGATTGGGCTTACAGGGCCCGGCGCGATGGTGGGTGGGAACGGGTGTTTAAGCATCGTTCTCAGGTTCCGTACATACGAATTTTAGAAGGGGCTTGGGGTTCACCGGAAAGGATGCTGGGTTTGAAGATGCTTACTTAAACGAGAGCTTAAACTACTGTATCTAGACATTGAAGAAGTTAGCTTTAGGGCTCGCTCTTCTAAGGCGCTCTTGCTCTGCACACGACGTGGAACTAGAACCCTGAAACATGGGATCCCTACGCACCCTACTAACCCCCGCCACCTCTAAGAACATAACATATATATATATATACAATATACATACCCCACCTCTAAGAACATAACATACATATATATATATATATACAATATACATACATATGTAAAGACAGAGAAAGATGCACAGACAGATGGACAACTCGGATATGTATAAAAACATATAAACATGTATATGTATGTGTATACATACATATGTATATGTATATATATAATATAACAAACAGACATATGAATACAGATATATAGACTTACTAGAAGGCGAAGGGCCACCTACTCAGCTGCAGGGGAATCTGTCTAGCCCAGTAGCCAACCTAGCGCTGGCAGCACCGTCGTAGCGCCGACCAAGAAGGCCAGCGCGTCTGTGGCAGATGTGATCAGAACCTGAGGGATTACTGGGCTTTTAAGTAACCAGGGAGAAAAAAGTATAAACTTTTATTTCATAATGGTTCCTTTAAGCAAAAAGCATTAAAGTATGGCACCCCAAAGCCCCGATTACGGCTTTCAAGCCCGGAGCTTTCGTTGACGGCTCCCACGGAAACGCTTCACCTGCGCCGGCAGTGTCCCTTCATCCCAGGGGGTCGAAGTGAAAGCATAGTATATACTTTGGGGGCCCAAGCATCTGCTAAGAACCTTCTATATTGAAAGGAGCCCCCAAAATAGTTCTGGTCCTAGAACCTTAACCCTAATCCCTAAACCCTGAAACCCAAAACCGAAGGGCCCGAGAACCGAACCCCCCTCAGACTGGGGGCGGACTCTGGTAGGTGCCGAGGGGCCGAGATTCCACCCGTGCGTGCAGTGGCAGCAATCCGATCGGGGATGCTCAGATCCTGTGGTTAATGGCTTCAGGATTAATTAGGATAGGGCTTGCAGATGTTTATGTATATATATATATATATACAGTTACATACATATATATATATATATATTTATATTTACATTTATATATAGAGTATGTCATAGTATAGTAAAGTAAAGGATAGTACAGTATGATACAGTATAGTATAGTACAGTGTAGTGTAGATATTTCGGAACCCTGAGGTATAATATTCGGTCAATTAATATTGGTAGTTATTCAGGCTTCTGTATTTCTGCCGTATGAAGGGCTCAGATTTCAGAGTGCAGGGTTCTTCGTATACGAAATTTCTTGCAAGGTCGACAGAGGCCATGAAATTGGAGCATGGCACAGTGAATACCGGTTCTTCTGTGAGGAAAAGTCACTTGTCAGTGACCGAAACCAGGTAACCAGGTCATAATATAGGCAAAAATGAACGTACAAGGATGTAGAAGGGCCGCACAAGGCCCAAACCCCTCCCTGCACGTCCTTGTTCTCCTGCGAGTGCCGGGCATACTCAGAGCTTAGCACGAAGGCGTCGTCAACTCCCAGACCCAGCAGCAGGAAGTACAAGTTGTTGTTCAGGTTGCCTCAGACAGGGTTTAGGGCTTAGGGGTTTAGGGTTTCAGTCTGTTTCGATATTGGATCAGCATGAAGGTGAATATGAAGGATGACAGCCAAACTCAGCATTCGGGCAAGGTTGTGATCACCGTTGTACGTACATGAAGACACTACATCTCCCAATAAAAGCCAACAAACAGCAATACAACCCGAATAGCATAGTGCTGCACTGCAGTATCAGGCTTCCGTGGCCTACACACCGGGTCCACATCCTCGAACCCAACATTGAAACAGTGATCCTTGCAGAGGTTTAGAACTCGGCTCTCTAGCGTGTAACACTTTTCAAGTTGCCACCATCGAAAGATATACTAGACTTACTAGACATCATGCTCCCCTTGTTAAGGGAACTTCCACAATATGAAAACCGTAAACTGCCATGCATCTAAAATTCTTATCATTGGCCGTTTGCACCGAACCAGAACAACAGGGATTAGATCTACAGGGCTTGTTCGACAGGATCGGCAAATTTTGACAAATAAAGACAAATTAAAGACAAATAAAGACAAATAAAGACAAATAAAGACAAATAAAAACAAATAAAGACAAATAAAGACAAATAAAGACAAATAAAGACAAATAAAAACAAATAAAAACAAATAAAAACAAATAAAAACAAATAAAAACAAATAAAGACAAATAAAGACAAATAAAGACAAATAAAGACAAATAAAGACAAATAAAAGACAAATAAAGAGAAATAAAGACAAATAA
>BGNK01000164.1:0-47491 GCA_003297005.1 Symbiodinium sp. clade A Y106
ACGCGTGGTGCCGCCTCTCAACAAAGACTAAAGCCAACACACCGAAGCATTCACATCGCCACCTGATCATAATATCCATACATGGTATTTTGACGTCCGCCCATATATATATATATATATATATATATATATATACAACTGTTACTGGGCGGGGGGGCAGTATCCAACCTTATCTTCGTGGAGTCTGTGACTCCCATGACCAAGAGTTTCGAAGGTTCCAGAGTCCGAACCTCAAAAACAACCCTAAACCCCAAACCCTCAAACCCTAAAGCCCTAAAAATCCTAAAACCCTAAAAATCCTAACCCTAAAAATCCTAAAGCCCCTAAAAACCCTAAACATCCTAAAACCCTAAACTCAGTGCTTGCGGCTGCAAGTATTCGAGCGTGACTCCCGCGCAGAGCTTGAGACCCGACACCTCTCATCTCGAACTCAGAACCCAGGACCCAAACCCCAAGCCCTGAACCATATCTGTGGTGTAGGGTTGAGGGACTGTAGACCTAAACTCTAAACCCTGCCAAAATAGTGGGGTTTTGAGCCTGTTGGATCCAGTGCTTAAACTGTAGATCTAAACCTTAGACTCTAGACCCTTCAACATCGTAGCTTTTGAACTTTGTGAATCCATCGGATCCACAGTTTGTCCCTACACCTCCCAACAGCTTCGAATTCTTGGTATTCGGGCTGGTAGATCAGCTTGTGGAATCAGTGCGGGCTTTAGGGTTTAGGTCGACGCAGTGGACCATTGGGTCCTGCAAGAGCCGTGGGTCACTAGTAGAGAGGAGCACGTGCTTAGGGCCTACGTTGGCCCCTAAGTTGCTGACATCTCTCCTCCAGGTAGAGACACGGGCCCGTACGTTGACAGCTTGGTCGGCGTGGGGGCGGAGGGGGGGGGGGGCAGATGGTTCTCGAAGGGCGTGTCTGCTCCTTCTGGAACCTGAGGGTAGTCAGCCTGCATCGAAACATCTCGCAGGAGCATCATGACCAGCCTCGAAGAGGAGAATTGTCTTCCTCCAGTCGACCAGTGACCCACTTCATCTTCTCCACCTTCTTGGCTTTATTGTGTACCTGTATCCCCAAACCCTACAATATAGTAGGTTATGACCCCTTACGTATAGGGTCTAACCCCTAAGACAGTAGGTTTTTGCATCCCCAGGTAGTGTTTAGGGTATAGCTGAGGATCTCGGGCTGTATGCGGGCTTTTCTACTCCGGAGTATCAAAGGGTCAACCGAAGAAGTAAGACCACGAGGCCTGATCCCTAGCCTTCCCAGAACCTGAATCGTGGTTAGTTGGATCCTATACTAAGCGGCTAAGGTAGCCGAACACACGTACTTTGTTTGAGGGACTAGGTATAGAGTCTTTCTAGGTCGCTTATACCCGCGGTAACCCGTATAGTGCCGCTCCCTATAGATCCCTTGTAGGAACCCTAAACCCGAAACTCAAACCCGAATCCCTCCTAGATCCTCTACAGATCCCTTAAGGAACCCTTGAAGGGAACCCTGATCCCCTCTAAATGCCTGAAAGGACGCTTTCTTGGAGGATCATGGGACTTAGTAACTAGGGTGATTACTAGGGTAACTATACTTATAATTGCTTATAGCCCCAATTAAGGTACTTATAATCATACTTACTAAGTCCCATGATCCTCCAAGTATTAGGCCTATGGATTCCTGAAAGTCGAAAGGAGATCTTGAACGAAACCCTGTTCTAGAACCAAGCCCAAAGGGTCCAAAGTACCTATGTAGTAGAATGTAGGGTTTCCCGATTAGGAATTACTAGTATGATTTGGGGAAGTATCCCCCAGAACAGTACCTAGGACCCTTTGGGAAGAATAACCTAGGAATAAAAAGGGAGCCCGTTTTGCTTTTAAAGGGGCTTATAAGAGAACCTGAACCCTAAAAAAGGGAATAAGGGCCTACTCGAGGTCCTAAAACCGTAAAACCCCAACACCCTAAACCCTAAAGCCCTGAAACCCTAAACCCTAACCCCTAATCCCTAAACCGCCTAGAGTTTGTGTCAGACCCCTAAGCTCCCATGACAAGTGGCGTGACCAAAAGCGGGACTTCGACGCTTGCCAACGTGGAGTGACAGCAAACTCCTCTGCTGTCTTTACACGGGATCTAAGGGCGGTATAGGGTTTACCTAGAGTCTCCATTGTAGTTCCTTTTTTTGGTTAACCAGTTTTATGGTTAGGAGTTAGGATCCTATAGTAGAGATTTTGGTTAACCAAAAAAAGGAACTACAATGGAGACTATAGGTAGTACTTTAGGCGTTGAGGGTTTGAGGGATTTAAGAGTTTAGATGATTGTAGGGATGTAGGAGGTTAGGTCTTAGGGATAACATGTAACCGCAAAGCCCACATGCAGCTAGTGGGTTTTGGAGCCTCTGATAGGGTTTCAGATTCACGGAGCTTGTCCCCAAATCTGGAAAAGAGGCTACCAAGGAGGAAGTCCCGTTGCGAAACCGATTGAAGTCTTTACCATGCGCACACAAACCTCCGTGCGAAACCACTACATAAATGCCAAACCCCTAAAAACTGGAGAGTCTTTGAAACCTACAGGGTGACCCGAAGGGTCCATGTGCTTGTACAGTAGATAATTTAGCCCTGACGTACCTGTATAGGGTATATGCTGTATTAGTACATGGACCCTATACAACCTATACCAAGTTCCGATATAAACCCTTATAGAACCCTGACATTTTGTTATAGTATCCCCTCAAAGGAAAACCCTTATAGAACCCTGACAAACCCTTATAACATCCCCCCTTAAAGGATCCCTTATGAGCATGTGGACCCTTAGGGCTATGTAAGGTCTGCTGGTCCCTATGGACCCCACCATAACCCTGTAGTAACTTCCATAAAAACCCTTCTAAACCTCAAACAGGAACCCCTTAAGAAAGCACCCCCTTCTGGGTTCATGCAAGGTCTGCTGGTCCCGCCTCCGCATGACGTGCAGGGATGGCTGAGATTGTAACCACGGCGTTAAATCGCACTCGTGGCCTGGCCGTTGGAATTCCCGTACAGCTGCCTATGAAAATTAGATATTACATACCCCAAAAGGTCCAAAGTACCTATATAGTAGAATGTAGGGTCCGTATATTGAGAATTATAATTATGTGTTGGGGAAGTATTCCCCATAACAGTACATAGGACCCTTTGGGTACTTAGGCCAGACTTAGTCCTTAAAGAGGTCCCTGTATGGGTACTTTAAGGCCTAGGTATATAGTATATAATAGTTATATTGGTACTGGCCTTTCGACTTGAGGGAAAATTCGGCTTAGAGTTTAGGGGTTTAGGGTTTAGGGGGTAGGGGTTTAGGGTTTAGGGTTTAGGAAACCCTGAAGGAAAGGCGTTTCGGGGGCAGGGGTGTAGGGTTTAGGAATCCCTAAAGCCTAAACCCTAAAGGGGAATTAAGAGCGTAGGACTGGGTGGAATCTTATTTCGGCCGTGTTTTGATTGCCAAGAAGCTTACCCCTACTTCGCCTTACCCCCCCCACCCCCCCACAGCTTTAGACCCTACTCACACCCTGCATCTAAACTCTAAAAACCCTAACCTTCTAAACCTTAAACCCTATAAACCCTCTAAACCTCTAAATCCAAAACTCTAAACCCAGGACCCTAAGTAGAAGAGGTCTTCCTGAACTGGACGTCGGGGCACCTCTGGGAGGATCAGACCATTTTCAGGGGCCTGGCTTCACTTCCCAAAAACCTACTGCTCTAGGGGTTACCTGGACCCTAAGGAACCTACCCTTTCAGGGTTCCTTCTTATGATTTCCTTATGTGGGTCATTAAACAGGTAAGTTATTGGGGGTTAAGGAAGACCCTATAACTAAGAGGTCACAACCCGCTATTTTGTAGGGTTTGGGAATACAGGATTAATTAACAGGGTTCCTATATAGGACTAGGTACTAAGGCTTCCGTGTACATTGCTTCCGGTTCCCCCCGCAAATTTCGTGGAACTCGTTCAAGTATCCAATGTCCCGGAGAAAGCCCGCACATCAATCGCCCTACCCAAGGGCTTAAGTACTCAAGCAGCCAGATGCTTCCAGCGCTTAAGAGAGGTTCCTATAAGGGCTTAATTAGGGCTCCGCATCCACAAAGGTCCAAGTGCCCAAAGACTATGTAGACTGGATCCCAGTCTCCTATGTTGCACAGATGCGGACAATTGTAAGAATATATGAGAAGGCTTTCGACACTGATCCGAAGCTTAGGTACTGCTGCTCCAACAGTTTTTGTTGCTTTGGGTGGAAAGTGCCGGTCATTGGCGCCTGTTGCGCCGAAGTACACAAGTGTACAATTTTAGGAATTGAAGTACATGACCCTTATGGCCTCTAAAACCTGTAAGATTCGACTATATACGTTCAAAATCCTGGTGCATACACCTTGGATGCTAATTCAAGCCTGAGCCCTTAACGCTGCTTGGGTAGGGGTTTAGGGCGTTTAGGGTTTAGGGGTTTAGGGTTTAAGTGTTTATTGGTTTGGGGCACACATGTAGAGTGTCTCGGCCTGGTAATGGGAGGGGTCTCGATGTGATCAAAGTCCGCGTACAAGAAGCGCCCGCCCTGAGCAGGGCTTAGGGCATGGTTGAGGTTCACCCCAAGGGTCCAAAGCACCCAATAATTAAGTACTCGGTTTTAGGATAGTAGTTATGTCGGTTAGGGTTTTGGAGAGTATATGATTATTAGGTACTTGGACCCTTGGGGTCAGGGTTGTGAATTGTCGGGATAGGGGCTTTACCTATAGTCTCTATTGAAGTCATTTTCTGTGCTAGATGTAGGATCCTATAAAGAAGCCCCAAAACAAGAACTATAAAGGATACTATATGCAGGGCTTATAAGCTGCCAAGGGTATGCGACAGTGCTAAAGTTAGTTCTTAGGGCCTTATATAGTGCAAATTTTCCATTAAGTATACCAAAGAGCCCAGCTCTTAGTACTAAGGCCCTGCTAAAATCATTAAACCCCTTAGCCCTTAACCCCAAAACCTTGTAGGTGTAGCAGATAGCTCCTACAAACAAGTCAAGGCTTGGGGTGTAGAGGTTTTCGATTGATCCAAACCCCTGCACCTGCAAGCCTGACCTGTAGCTGCAGAAAAGCCCTGCAAATAGTAGGTGACAGCCGGCATATACCGCTCAACAACAAGAAACGCACAAGCCCCCATTGAGGCGGGAATAGAGATGCAGGTTGAGGGGTTGAAGGCTTCCGAGCGATTACCTAAGCCCCCAGCCCTAAATCCCAAGCCCGGATGTCACAAGTCGTCTATCTCTCGTATCGAGAGCTTGGCATGCCTGCAGCTCGCGGCATCCCATAAACAGGACGCTAAAAGGGACGATCTGCCCATCTGACTTGATGACATGTCCGTTCCGGTCAGTTTACATGTCTTCATTTCTGTTTTCGCTTTTTCAACATTGCGGGTGTTTCGTGTGTTAAATTGAACCGTAGAATCCCAGACCCAAGCGGCGGGATGTGCCCAAAAGCCTTAATATATGAGTCCTTAGAGCCTTAGGGTAAAGACTCTAAGCCCTAAACCCCCAAACCCCTAAACCCCTAAACCCCTAAACCCTAAACTCCTAAACCCTATAACACTCAACCCCTAAACCCTAAATCGACCCGCCTTGAGAATGCTTGCCGGTGTCGTCTTGGCACGCCTCCTCGATCTGGTTTCTGAGGAGTAGCACATCGAAACCTTTGCTTTGCAGCTTTGGTTTTAGGGCTTCAGGCTTTAGGGTTTGGGGTTGTGGGCTTAGGGCTTAGGGCTTAGGGTTTAGGGTTTAGGGCTTAGGGTTTAGGGTTTAGGGCTAGGGCTTAGGGTTTAGGGAGGAGTAGAAATCTGAGCTCTGCAGCTTGGGGTGTAGGGTGTTACTTGGAGGGTCGGGGGACTTAGAGTTATAAGTACCATAACCCCAATTAGGGTCCCTTTTAGGGTACTTATAAGTCTACTTACTACCTACTTACTAAGTCCCCCGACCCTCCAAGTAGAGTGTAAGGGTTGAGATTAGGGTCCTCCAGGACACCCCACGTGCCCCTTAATAGAGCCCTAAACGGCCATTAACACTGGATATTTAGGGTATAGGAACCTGATTAAGAAACCTTGGGCCTGTATCAGGGTTCCTTAGATGAACCCTACTATATTGGGGTTATGGGCCCCGGGTTTCTTAATCAGGTTCCTACATTAGGGCTTTCGGGTTTAAGGGTTTAGGATTTTAGGGTTTAAGGGTTTAGGGCTTTTGGGGTTTAGGGTTTTAGGGTATGAAGTAATGTAGGGGCCCTGAGAATTAGAATAGGGTTTGGGGCCCTATAATTATAATAAGGGGCCTTCAAAAGTAGCCGGGCCCCTTGAGTAGGGTTTTCGGGTTTAAGGGTTTAGTTAGGGTCTTTAGAGTTTTAGGATCTCGGGTTTAAGATTTGAGGGCTTTGGGGGTTCTGTGACATGGAAGAAAGGTTTCTTTTTGAAGCATGTTGGGCTTATCGGAAGTCGAGCCTGCCCCATCGACTTTATTTCAGAGCCTGTGGGCCCAAAGAACACACTATCGAGGGTATTGGGCCCCTAAACCCCAACCCCTAAACCCCTAAACCCTAATCCCCTATTTTGAGCCTTAGGGCAGGGTTTACAAAGACTCTGCGGCTCCTTCTGTCTCGATGTTTCAGGCTCATCAACAAAACTACAAATCTACTTAAAGGATCATGGGACCTAGTAATTACGGGTATTATTAGGATAACTGTACTTATAACTACTTATGTCCCCAATTAAGGCACTTAGAACCGTACTGGCTAAGTCCCATGATCCTCCAAGTAGGTTGGGCTGAAAAAATGCGGTCAAGAGGAAACCTGAAACCTAAACTCCACAGACCTATGGACTTAGGGTTGTTTCAAGATGCGGGTGCAGAGCTTTAAGCTTTAGGGTTCTGGATGTTTAGAGAGCTCCTATCTTAGACCGGCATGTTGAAACCCTAAACCCTAAATCCTAAATTGGGGCCAAGAGGCTTGGCAGCTGTCTCGCTGCCGTCTCTGTTTGAGCCAGAAGAGCGATGGCGGCCACTTTAGGTTAACCACAAGCCAAACGAAGCAGAGTGGAGGGCTTTTTGGGTTTAGGGAATGCTCCTGACGCGGCATACAGAAAATCCTTACATCAGTGTTCCAATCTTTTTGAGCATTACAGGGGCTGGAAAAAGTGGGAGCAATATCATCATGAATATTACCACAACATCCTATTCTAATCGCCAGGCCCCAGACACTATATAGAACTATTCGACGCCATTCTGAGAATCCTTACAGGAACCCTATGGCAACTCACAAGGCCCCTATACTTTGGGATGGTTGGTACCCTAAGGGTCCATGTACCCAAATAATATATACTTTGGCCTTAAAGTAGTCCCTATTTAGGTACTTTAGGGCCAAAGTATCTACTATTTGGCTACATGGACCCTCAGGGGTAGCAAGACAAAACCATCCGGCATGATGTGGTTGCCAGGGAAGAAGACTGCGTGGGCCTAGGATCCTAGACGTAACAGCAACGTAGCCGAATCACAAGCAAGTATATACAGTGAAGACCATACCCCGTAAGCCCTAAACCCTATGCCCCAAAGTACTTCTAACAGGAACACAAAAAACACCCTTTAGCCAAACAAGACGCGGGAAGCCCTACAGAACCCAGACAAGAACCCATATGTCATATATCCCTAAAAACCCTCTTTATAGAAGCCCTGTAGATCCCTCGTACTTGGAGGCCCTTTTGACTTAGTAAGTAGGGTTAGTAAGGTGGGTTATGGGGGGATTATAATAGGGTTTCTAGGGGATACTAAGTAGACTTACTAAGTCAAAAGGGCCTCCAAGTANACTTGGAGGCCCTTTTGACTTAGTAAGTAGGGTTAGTAAGGTGGGTTATGGGGGGATTATAATAGGGTTTCTAGGGGATACTAAGTAGACTTACTAAGTCAAAAGGGCCTCCAAGTAGATCCCTTGTAATAGGAGTCCTTTGAGGAACCTTAGCTACTACCCCAAGGCTCCAAAAGGGGTTAGGGGCCTTCTGGGCGAGGGTTTCGGATTTGGGGACTAAGGTTTGGGATTTCACTACGAGGGTCCAGGAGCATTAGGGTAAGTCCCACATTTCCATAAGCACCCTCCTAAACCCCAAACCTTAAACCCTAAGCCCCTAAACTCTAAACCCAAAGCCCTTTAAGGAGCCCTTGAAGGATCCTTTAAGTAGGCCCCCAAACTCGGCTTCCGGAGCCAGGGAGACTCTCTAACCCAGGCCTTCCAAAATCCCGTAATTCAGGATGTTGTTACCCTAAATTACTTCCCCAATAGACTACAGAAATGAAAGGTCAAACTTTCCGATTCCTACTAAACCACAAGAACCCAAAACGTTAAAAGGTTGGGTATTGGGGATCTAAGCTAAATTGTAGTAGGATCCCTCATATACGTCCATTATTATGGAATTTGGTCACCAAAGATTATGGTTTTACGGACCTATTTCCACAATGGTAGTATACGAGGAGCCTCTGGGAAATTGGTTTGGAGTTTATTCGTTAATTAAAGGGTTTTGCAAAAGTCTGGGAACAGGAGTCTCCAGCCCCAAATCCCAGTTTGGGGGGTTCAGGAGCTTAGTAGGGGTGTATATAGTCACCCCAAGGGTCCAAGTACCTAATAATCATATACTCTCCAAAATCCTAAACTACATAACTACTATCCTAAAACCAAGTACCTGATTATTGGGTCCTTTGGACCCTTGGGGTAAACCCCAGAAAGTTGGAACAGGAGTTTAGGATGATTAGTGCTAGGATTCCCTTATACTTTGCCCTACGGGAATGAGGATAATGATGTTCCAACTTTCTGGCTTCTACTCTACTAGGGCCCCAAAAAAGCACATAAGCAAAAATTAGGATAGGGATATCCCATATAAACCCCCTTATAATGAAGCCCAATAAGGTAGGGATATCCCTCTAAAATGCTTATGCTTATGTGCTNAGCACATAAGCAAAAATTAGGATAGGGATATCCCATATAAACCCCCTTATAATGAAGCCCAATAAGGTAGGGATATCCCTCTAAAATGCTTATGCTTATGTGCTTTTTGGGGTCCCTATCTACGGGGGTTTACAGGTTTGGGGTGTGCGGCTTTAGGCCTTTAGCGGTTTAGGGGGGACTGTCTTGTAAGTTGAAACCGTATCTGTTCAAATTTAGTGTTGTATGGCAATCTAAGTAAGAACCTTCAAAAGGTCCTGAAGTAAATCTCCAACCCTAAACGAAGCCCAAACCCACAGCTGTAGAAACACTTACGTATCCCAAACCCGAAACCGAAACCCCGGATCCACAACCCGGGCCTAAAGCCTAAACCTAAAGCCCAAACCCTCAATCCTACACCCTACAACCAAAATGAAACTTAAACCCGAAACCCCAAACCCGAACCCCCGTGAAAGCCAGTGGCTCCCGGCCAAGACATGTACGAGTAGCTGCGCCATCGAATGCCCATCCAGCCAGGGATATGTATGTCTGGTGTTTTCGGGTCTACGGCTTAAGGTATAATATAAATTTAGGGTCTAAGACTTAAGGTATTATTGATTTAGGGTCTAAGGTTTAGGGTAGAACGTAGACTATGTAGATTTCGGCTTTAAGAGTTGAGCTAGAAGACAGATTTAGGGTCATAGGGTCTTAAGGGTGTGGTCTTGAAGGGCACAGGGACGGCTTTGTGGCGGATAGGTGGGGATCTGGCCTCCAGGGCAAACTGCTTTAGGGTTTAGGGTTTAGGATTTAGGGTTTAGGGTTTGAGATTTAGGGTTTAGGGTTTAGGATTAAGAGTGTCATGGGCTTTGTGGGCGAGGGTTTGGGCTGTGGGGGCTGAGGTTGGGATCTCACTACGAGGGTCCAGGAGCATTAGGGTAGACCCTAAACTGTAGTACTTTTGTTTGGCTAAGTACCTTACTTTTCTTATTGTAGAATCCCAATCCAGTTAAAAGCGGTACTACACTCTCGGGTCTGGGTAGTCTGCTGTTCAGAGTTCTGGGGTATTTTAGCCGGAGACTCCAAAACCCCTTAACTAAGGACTAGACCTTAACTCAAGAGGTTTGGGAGCCTATGGGTATAATACTATACAGCCTTCGGTTTTCAGGGCTCTTTACTATGATTTCATGATACTGGTCCTTAAAGAGGTAGGCTATGCAGTGTTCAGGACGTGGGATCCAAGGTGCGAGTCATGGCGTCTGAAAGTTAATCTAGGGATCTAAGGACTCATATAGGGTACCTCTAAAGGGATCTATAAGGGGTCCTTAAAAGGGATCTATAGGGTTTAGGGCTCTAAGGACTCATATTTTAAGGCGTTTGGGCCCAAAGACCATACTCTATAAGGCTTTTGATCCCCAGGGTTACTTCGAGCTTTTCAAGCTGCAGAACAAGGAAGTCTGGCAGGTGAGAACCTAGTTCCCCAATAAGCCACAGAAATGAAAGGCTCGACTTTCCGGTTCCTACTAAACTATAAGAACCCAAAAAGTGTAAAGGTTGGGTATTGGAAAGACACCCTAAACTTGTTGAACAGCTCTTTAACCTTTGCCACCCTAATAGAACCCTTGTAAAGGCCCATCAAGCTGTTGAATCCTTACAGAATCATATGATAGCAACCCAGGAGCCCTACTACCTACATCTTCGACTCTCTTTTCTAAGGAGTAAACCGGCTGATTCTCGCTTTACTAGACATTGTGCGCATGGAAGAGGATTGTTCATTACCCGCGTCCCCAAAATTACGCCCAAACTGTGCGTACAGACACTCACCCGTGTATAGACTCACCAAAACCCCGAAAGTCCACCTATAAACCCAAACCCTCGAACCTCACAACCCCAAACCCTGAACGAACTCAGGGCCCAGCCCCCAGCAGGATTTCTCTGGGACCCTCCAACTGCAACTTCCGACCACCTCGACGACCCTGAACCCTAAACCCTAAACATAATTCCTACACGAAAAGGTCCCTCGATGAGAGCAGAATGGTGGGTTTGGGGCTTAGGGTTTAGGGGTTTAGGGTTTTAGAGCCTAAGCCAACGGATCCAAATTGCCCAATGATCAGGTACTCAGGTATCGGATAGTACAGTGTAGGGTTTCGGATTCAGGGTTTAGGGTTTATGGCTTTAGGGAGAGCATATGACTATGAGGTATTTGGACCCTTGAAGCGACTTCCTGGATCCTTAGGATGACGAAGACTGGCGGGCTGAGCCGAGTGTTCCTAGGCCTGGGTGGCTTTAATGTAGGGTGGGGGTGGAGGGCCTTGTGGCTTGAGGGGCTTAGTAGCTTCAGGGTTTCAGAGCGAAGTGGTAAGGAGGCTTTGTTTAGGCTTAGGTAGCCATCTAGGAGCTTTCGAGGGTGCTGCCATATCGCATTGATGCACCTGCATGAACCTCAGCCTTTCAGCCCTAAAAAGCCTGGGGGCCTTAGATATACCCATAGGGTATAGAGTTTAGGGTAGATATAGGGCGCGTTGAGTACGTTTGCCGGGGTTTTCGTTGCAGTCAGGTGCTGAGCGCACTCTCGATGTACATCTCTTGTAGATCCCTTCTAGAGCCCTTATACATCCCTTCAGAAGTCCTGAACGGCTCTTTTGGTAGGCGACGACACCTTTAGAATGTCGCAGTGTGCTACCCTTTACTGGGTCTCCCGGCGTCCTGGCGGCTTGTTTTTCTGTGGGCTTTAGGGCGGTTCAGGGCTTGGGCTTTTTGGGCCTACCTTAATCCAAATAACCTACGGTTTTCAAGACTCATATAAGGAGTTCATAATAAGAAACCCTAAAGATGTAGGTTCCGTAAGGTCCAGGTAGAGCTTCAGGAATTGCCTGGTTCAGGGTTTCCTCGTGTGAGAGGGAACAGCAGGGAACTTGAGCTTGGAAGGGCCTCCAAGGCTTCACAGCTGGTCTTTAAGGTCTAGGGTTCCACATGCTGGGGTTTAGGGTTTGGGGGTTTAGGGTTCGATATGTTGGGGTTCAGGGGCTTCTGGGTTGAGTTGGGTTCTTGGATGTAGGGCTTCCGGTTCGGCATTGTCGGGTGTAGGGCTTCTTGCGCGTGGCCAGGAAGCAAGGGGAAGATCTGCCTATGGTCTCCATTGTAGCTCCGATCCTAAGCCCTCAACCCTAATACAACTATACCCTACCCATAGGCTCCGTAGTAGTTCCTTTTTGGGATTACCCTATAGGGCTCTAAATAAGAACCCCCCAGAAAGGATCTACCATGGAGCCTATGGGTCTTTGCGCTATCCCAAGCCCGCAACCCGAAACACCCTGAAGGAGCTACATTGGAGACTATAGGTGGCATATCTGCAGGGGTTGCTCTAAAACAGAGCTGTATGCATAGGGCTTGAGGGATTCTTCAGATAATCTAAGGTACAGGGTTTAGGGTTTAGTGCAGTTAGGTATTGAACAAAAATCCTTCAGGCCGTCTAGGGGCCCAGAGCAACCCCCATGTCTAATCTATCCGATCGCAATCCCCAGTTCGTCTCGTGGAAAGATGCCGGGGAATTGAACTTGCAAAAGAGACGGACAAGGGTCGTAAGAGTCGATTCTAGCTGAGGATGCCTCAGCCTCTAGCGGCACCCTTACCATCGGGACAACTAACTGGCAGAATCAAGGGTTTACTGTTAAACTCCTCTGCATTTTGCGTAATCCAAACCTGCAGTGTACCATAGAAGCCTAAATCATTACCAATATTATTCCTTGGGGTTCCTTATTTTAGTTATACTATAAAGGCCCCCCAAACCCTCTTCTGATTATTAAGGCCCCTACATTGCCCTTAAAGCACGATGGTCCGGGTCCGGGGTGAAACAGTGTGGATCCGAGCACACGTGCTGGCAGGTCCAGGGTCCCGCAAGCGTTCAAGGTTTAGGGTTTAGCACCTAGAAAGGAATGCTTTTCTGAATAATATTTATGGATAATCTGTTCTCATGGTTAGGATGAGCGATAAGAAACTAAGGTAGCCAAGACTAGTATTCCATTTCAGGGTCCAGGTCGTCGGGTTGAGGCTCGGAGGCTCCGGGCTCAGGCATAGCCTCTTGATCCAACAACCTAGCATGTTCGATGGGTCGTTAAAGGGTCCTAACCTGCTACTTAAGGGAGGGACTTGGGGGTTTACAGGTTCAGAGTTTTGGGGCTCAGTGGCTTAGTGTCTAGGTGCCTGGTGCGTGAGATTTTGTTACATGTTACAAGCACTGTCAGCGACCCCCCCGACAGATTTGAAGGCGCGGCAAGACCTTCAACTTGAAACCCTCATAGAACCCTACTTGTCGGGTATCATGGGAAACCAAAGGTTAACCTTTTCCATAATATTAGGACTATATAGGGATTATTCTACCCCAAAAAGGTTAAAGGTTACCTACTCTACTACTAGGGAACTCTTAGGCTTGAAGAACACTGGCTGTGGCTTTGGGGTCCCTGGTTTCGAGCAATCCTTAGATGCCCGCGCTCAGAGGAAAGTGCCATTCAAACCTTCCCGATGCTGCACTGCCTGGAGCAACCGCAAGGGCTGGGCCTTTCCAAACGCTTTATTTGGGAGCCCTAAACCCTAAACCCTAAACTCTAAACCCTAAACCCTAACCTTAAACCCAAAACCTGGGGGCCTTCGGGAGCCTGAAAAGCACCCCCCTGAACTTAAACCCTAACCCACCTGGGGCTTTGCGGAGCGATAGGGGTCAGCTGGAGTATTTGGGGACTTCAACAGCAGGCCACTCATGCTCGAAGTGTCCGAATCGAGGGAATGAACCCTCAACCCTGATTCCTCAACTCTACTTGGAGGTTCATGGGTAGTTATAAGTAGGGTTATATGTAGGGTAACTATACTTATAACCCATATTAGGGGACTTATAACTCCACTTAAACTTATAATTACCCATGAACCTCCAAGTAAACTCCTGCAAGGCTGTTTGCCTGAGCCTGGTGCCAGCCTAAACCGCTCAGGCTCAATCCTTCACGAAGGGGTTGTGCAGTCTCTCGGAACCCTATACACCCTAAACCATAAGTCCCTTGTAGAACCCGATCCTCTAAAGGACCCCCGAAAGGTTAGCTTGAAGGATCCCGTACGGGCGAGAAGCCTCGTCGAATCCTTTCCCTAAGTTTGGGATTTCAGTCGGTGTGATATAGGCTATGTTTGCCCACAACATATGCTCACCGATTTTCAAAAGAAAGCCTGCGCGTCGTCACCCCAAGCCGAACATCATATACGACCGCAATAAACACAACAAGCTGTACGTATCCATAAAGCTTCTGAAACCTAAACCCTAAACCCGATAACACGTTGCTTCAACTTCAGTCTTTCAATCTTGGGACTTAGCAACTACGGTGATTGTTCGGGTAGCTCTTCTTAGGCTGTTCTTATATAGTCACTTACAGCCCCAAATTAAAGTGCCTGTAACCATACTCAAAAAGTACCGTGATCCTCCAAGTATGGTACCACTCCAGGCACCTTCTCACATAAAGGCAGACTGACTGGGTGCAAGTATTTTTTGAGGATCGATCAACCTCCTTTGTTAAAGGCTATGTCCCGCAAGTATAATTACCCTAAGACTCCAAATACCCGAAAGTAGGTAGTAGTTGTGGACTTTAGACCCTAAAGTAGGTACTATTGGTAGACTTGGAGTCTTAGGGTTAGGGTAACCTACTGCTTAAGGGCTAAGTCCTATGACTCAAGGGTCCTCACCTAATGTAGGGGCCTAAATAATTAGAACAGGATTTCTGGGCCCCCCGAAATAGTATTGGTAAGTTTTTAGGCACCTATATTACAGTATGCCTGAGGTGGGCGGCTACAAGCTGACTGTACTCTGATCCAAACTCGACAACCGGTAGATATGCAGAGACTCCAAAACCTCCTCGGTGGAGGAATGCACGCTAAATCGTATAGGGTTTAGGGTTATAGGGTTTAGGGAATGTACAGTGACATTTCTTACTTACCGGGTTTTAAGTCTTGGCCGCACCTTTGGCAGTCAACGTACGGAAACTGTCCGTCCTCCAGCTCAACGCTCAACGGTCGCAGAAGTTGAAAAAAGGGCTTATGGGGCAGGTTTTGAGGTCGAGCGTCTAAGTCGTGTTGCGATGCAGGAACTGAGCAGAAACATGCAGAATGCAATCTGTGACCTGTGTGTCCGCATGATACTTTTTCGCACGGATTATGCATGGTAGGGGATGTGAAAGGGCCCTAAACATTAAATGTAAACCCGAAGGGCCTAAATGTGATGCTTCGCTGGGGAGGTAGACTGAAGGTTTGGAGGAGAAAGCTGTTGGCCGTGTTAGGGTCTACTAGGCTTTTAAGTAACCAGGGAGAAAAAAGTATAAACTTTTATTTCATAAGGGTTCCTTTAAGAAAAAAAGTATTAAAGTATGGTACTCCAAAGCCCAGTCTAAGCGCCGGGTCATGAACCCGGAGATTCCAATATCCCTTAATTAAGGAATATACTCTACCTATAGTCTCCATTGTAGTTCCCTTTTTTGGTTTAACCAAATATATAAGTAGGATCCTATAAGGCAACCCCAAAAAGGAACTACAATGGAGACTATAGGTAAATTATAGTAGGGTCCGTAGTATGATTTATAAGGAATATTCCTTAATTAAGGGATCTTGGAGTCTCTGGGAAGCCGACTCTCACACAAACTTTCAGAACCAACAGCCCCAAAACTCGATAGCTCAGGGATGTACCCGAAAGGCCGAAACCTTACTTTAACCCTAGATTACTATAGGGGCGCAGATAATTACCAGTACTTTTTTTTTTTTTGGGGGGGGGGGGGGGNTTACTATAGGGGCGCAGATAATTGCCAGTACTTTTTTTTTTTTTGGGGGGAGGGGGGGGTCCTCATTAGAATTATAGTATAATGGACCCCAAAACCCTATTTTGGGGCGTTCCTTATTTGTATAATGGGCCCCAAAACCCTATTGAAATTTATTACGGCGTCTACTACCATAGTACCCTTATAGAGCCCATATATATTCGACCCCTTTAAAGGAACCCTATTCTAATTATGAAGGCCCCTATATTACAGTCCTACTACGCTCAAACCTAGAGCTTTGGGGTCCTGATGACTAGGTGGGGCTCTTAAAGCTGTTGAACAATATTAGTAAATAAGATCCTCTTAAGCCCAATACGGGAAAATGTAAAATGTCCCAGAGCCCTACCTAGATGAGGTCTTTCGGTTCGAGATTTTCGATTTTTTCACTAAACACCCGCAACTTGGAGGAAGGTGTCACTCCCAAAAGTTCCAAAGTACCTATATAGTAGACTGTAGGGTTTCTAGATTAGGAATTACTATTATGCTTTTGGGAAGTATCCCCTAAACCCTAAACCTATCCCCCATAACAGTAAATTTCACCCTCTGGGACTGCTCTTGGGCTCCTTGCTGAGTTCGCGGTTGGAGGTGTGAAGATCCACGCCCAAACCCCGTGTATGTGTAATTGCTTGCGTAAACCTTGTATAATTTCTCTATAGCTAGATTTCGACGTATCCGGATCCTGAAATCCTGCACATACCGTGAACTCCAGAAACCCAGAGGGTCCATATACACTACTATTATGGAATTAGGCCCTCAAAGACCATCACCACTATGGTTTTGGTAACCTAATTCCATAATAGTAGTGCATGTGGACCCTCTGGGAAAATTGACGCAGGGTTTGGGGTTGATAGAGGCTCGGGTTCCCTCTTTAGCATGAGGCGGCGCTTCTCCACCACCTTTCGCAGCTTCTCCAGTCGGTTCTCGATCACAACCAGGCTGTCTGGGTGTATGACCCTGGGGATCAAAATAGCCCAAAAGCCTTAATTTTGCATGGTCTTTGGGCCCAAAAGCCTTAATATATGAGACCTTAGAGCCCTAAACCCTATAGATCCCTTTAAAGGACCCCTTATAGATCCCTTTAAAGGAACCTATATGAGTCCTTAGAGCCCTAGGGTTCTGTATTCCGCCTCCGAGGCTCTCAACTTCGCATCCGAGCCTGCGAACTTGAACTCCCCCTGCTCAGAACCAAAGCGGAAAGGAGCTTGGGCCTTTCTTACCCAGAGGGTCCATATACACTACTATTATGGAATTAGGCCCTAAAAGACCATCCCCATTATGGTTTTGGGGACCTAATTCCACAATAGTAGGGTATATGGACCCTCTGGGTTAGGGTTCTATAAGGGTTCCTTTGAAGGGTACTATAAGGGTACAATAAGGGTTTTGGGGGTTTAATGTAGGAACCTGATTAAGAAACCTTGGGTCTTTATTATGCATCCGAATATATTGGGGTTATACGGCCAGGGTTTCTTAATCAAGTTCCTACATTAGATGGTTTTGCGCTGCTTGAAGACCAACTTGATCTGAGGCAACTTCTGACTGTTAATGTCGCAACGCACGAGCACACCGGATCCCATAACCGAGTCCGCGTCCGGGAGCTGGCTGCACCTTTTTGGTTGCATGCGCCGTGAGCCAAAACAAAACCCTAAACTCTAAACTCTAATTCCGACATAAACCCCAAAACCCTACATCCCAACAGTACACTTGAAGGAACCCTTAGAAGAGCAGTTGAAGGAACTCACCCAATTCGTTTCAGAGCCGGTTGCTGCTCCCTAAACCCTATATGAACCTTTTTAGTACCCATGTAACCCGGTAACCAAGCATGTAGGTAACTGCGATTCTTACACCCTAAACCCTTAAGTTTGACCCTTAACCAAAAACTCACTGTCCTGCTTTCTTCTGCAAGCCGCACCGAGGAGTTTCTGTCCGGCAGAAAGGCAACGGTAGCCCCCTGCGGATGAGCTTCTTGGTATGTAGGGGTCCCTCCAGGGGTTCCTTTATGGGTTCCTTTATAGTGAACCCCAGAAAGTTGGAACATCGATTTAGGATGATTCATGCTGGGATTCCCTTTACTTTACTTTAAGGGCATGAGGCTAATGATGTTCCAACTTTCTAGCTTCTACTTTAATTCAACTCTTCGTGTAAGGATTCTAAGTCTAGGGTTGTGGCTGACTTTCTTGGTATCTACGGGTTCCTCCTAGATTCCCTTGATGGGTTCCTTTAATTCAAGGCTTCCTTTAAGGATTCTAATTGCCAGGTTTTGGCTGCATTTCATGGTATCTTGGTACATCGCTGTTCTGATGCCTTCAAGGCCTTCAAGGATAGGAGAAGGAGTTCTAGACAAGCCTGTAAACCCAAACCCTAAACAGGTAAGCCCAAATCCCGAACCGGATTGGAGTGAACAGAATCACAGGTCAGGCTCGTTGTGTTGAAATTTTGGGCGGTGCTCTGAACTAGGTGCCTGCTTAGGACAGTTATTACAGGACTAACGCTTTCTTTTGGGCTTTTTTTTTTTTTTGGGGGGGGGGGGGTCTATATTCGTGCTATAGACTATGTAGGATTCTTCCCATCAGCCGTGCTAGCAGAGTTTAGTGTTTTCGGGCTTTCGGCTCGATGCATTGGACTCGAGTGAGTCGGAGTCCTGTGCTGTGCCTGTGACATGTGGTGAAGAGCGACGACGCATGCATAGAACATAGCCCTACGGGGCTTAGCTTGCTACGACCCCCTCCCCCCCCCACCCTCCAAGGGGGCTGCAGTTTAATGAATACCTACTTCCCCAACAAGCCGCATAAAATGAAAGGTCAAACTTTACGATTCCTACGAAACCATAAGAACCCAAAAATGCTTAAAGGTTGGGTATTGGGGATCTACATTAAATGCTCTTCAAATGCGTTTTGCGCCTGACAGTCCGTGTTGCCAATCTTTGGGACAAACACTGCGCTGATCAAGCGTGCCTGGAGCTCTGGCAAACCTAACCCAAGCCCAGCTTAAAGGTGTTCGGTGGTAAAACTGATGGTGCCGACCTATCATAAACTCCCAAGGCCCTAGGCTGTGTTAGGCTTTCTGGTGGATTTCTTATGCGTGTCTGAAAGAGTATCGGGCAGGGCAGGCACGGCGTGACCAGATTCAAGAACGTCCAGAAGCTTTCCCGTCTGCTCCCGCTATGCACCGAGAGGCCTTAGCCAACTTATCGTAGGAAGCAGCAATCTACCAAAGTGCGAAGGGGAGTCGCACTGGCATTCTGGAATGCTTGTTTTTGAGAGATTAAGGCTTAGGCTTCGGATTGCCCGGAAGTTCGGCGTGCAAGCCTGGTCTGTCCCAACTCTAGATGTTGGCAAGGCCTATGCGTTCCCCGCGTCGAGGGCATGACAGGACGGGTTCTGGGTCTGATTGAGTATGGGGCTACGTAGCATAAGTAGCTCAAACTGCAAGATGCAAAGCCGCCGCTCCCTGATTGTACTATATTGTCTCAGACGTGTGTATGCACATCAGCGGGTCGAACGCCTTACATGCTATGGTCGCCAGTCAGTGGCGTCCCAGAGCCGTATGCCGGAAGGTTCAACCATGAAGCCTGTTGCAGACCCCCAGTTCTTCTCAAAGCCACAGGTCTAGACATAAGGGTTTGCATGTCGGTGTTTCCGGTCCAAGGTTTAGGGTGTGCAAAGTTTCAGCAGTAGAACAAGCAATAGATCCTACTGTCTACTGGTCTACATTCTACCTTGCCTGACTAAGGGTTTAACTGGCCAAGACCTAGGTGACGAGATAATTGGCAGAGCACACGGCTTAATCGCCGTTCACTCAGCAATCATAACCCTCGACACCATCTGCAATGCGTAACACGGCTACAAGCATGATCTACACGATTGAAGTTCTGTAAAACCATAAACACATCATATCCTCAACCCAAGGCCTGTTTCCTTTAACCTGAGGCACGGACACTGGAGCATTTCCAGATGTGGTGCCTGTCGCATTCGTGCAGCGGGCAAGGGGACAAAAACGAGACCAATGAACGTCGGAGCATCCAGGTGTAGAAGGCATGTTCTTGCGAATCCGCCTTCCTACTGCCCTAGTGTTGGGTTCCGTTCCCCAGGCTCCCCTAAGTACATGGGGACTACATTACTGGGTTTTTAAGTAACCAGAGAGAGAAAAGTGTAAACCTTTATTTCAGAATGGTTCCTTTAAGAAAAAAGCATTAAAGCATGGACTTCTGTCTTCTTCAATAACCGGACCCCAAAAAACTTCAAACTTTCGAAGATGGACCAAATATATAAGCCCAAAAAGTTTAAAGGTCTCCTATTGGCTATCTAACCCCAAGGGTCCAAGTACCTAATAATCATATACTCTCCAAAATCCTAACCTACATAACTACTATCCTAAAGCCGAGTACCTAATTATTGGGTCCTTTGGACCCTTGGGGTAAGACTTTGATGCCAAAGTACTATTTATTTGGATCCCTGGGGTTCGGTACCTCTTGCTCTGGCGGGCCTGCATTCTTCAGTCCTTTTGGGTTCCTTTCGCGGCTCCTTTAAGGGTTCCTTTAAGGGGTACCAGAAGTGTTCAGGGCTCCTTTAAGGATTCGTTTAAGGGGGTTCTATAAGTGTTCAGGGTTTAGGGGTTTAGGACTAGGTTTCAAGATTCAGAAACAGCAACTTACTTCCCGAACAAGATTAGGGTTCCTGAGTACAGGATCCCAGTTGTGTTTAGACAAGCTTTGACAAGGGCTGTATTCTTACTTCCCCAACTAAGCCACCGAAATGAAACGTTAAACTTTTCGGTTCTCACTAGAACATAAGAACCCAACAGGTTTAAAGGTCCGGTATGGGGGATCTAAGGCAAACCCAAGACCCATTAAACCTCAAGGTGTGTTGGAAGGGCAGGGGTCAAATGGGGCAGAGATGAGCCTACCCAGACCTCTACATGGGGATCCAAAACCTACTGTTTCAGGGGTTAGACTCTATAATCAAGGGGTCATAACCTATTATTTTGTAGGGTTTGGGGATACAGGTACATACCTCTATTGAGAAGCATATGAGCGCCGTTATAGGGACTTAGGTGGGTCCTGGCAAAAATCTAAACCCGACTCCGTCATAGTTTGCGTCTCCCGAGCCTGGACCGCAGGCGCGTGCGAGGGCGCATGTGGCTCTAGCCTGCT
The DNA here is from genome assembly GCA_003297005.1 of Symbiodinium sp. clade A Y106. NCBI lineage: Eukaryota > Dinophyceae > Suessiales > Symbiodiniaceae > Symbiodinium > Symbiodinium sp. clade A. The sequence continues at coordinate 20,926 of BGNK01000164.1, forward strand.
ATCGATGATGGACCAAGGAACCAACAGATTTCATTTCCCTGGGCATCAAAATAGCCCCAAAGCCTTATACAGTATGGTCTTTGGGCCCAAAAGCCTGAATATATGAGTCCTTGGAGCCCTAGGGTTTTGAAATTTTGGGGTTCAGGGTTTAGGGTGAAGTTAGGAGTCCTTACATTTCTAGAGGCTATCGATGACCCTGAGGCTCCATGTACCTATACAGTACATATCAGGCCCTAAAGAGGTTCCTACATAGGGTCGACGTATATACTATATGGGTACCTGGAGCTTTTGGGTGATGAGTCGAGAAACCAAAAGACTCCCAAACCCCTTAAGTAAGGAGTATTTAGGGTTTCTAGGACTTTGCAAGGTTTTCTGAGGGTATTCAACAGTTTTATAGGGCCCTTGATTAAGCAAGATACCTGAAACCATATCACAGGGTTCCTACCAACTGTTGTTCCTTAATTAAGTGGTTTTGGCAATGTGGGATCAACATTGATGGAATGGTGAGGAACCCCAAGCCTCCAAACCCTCAGACCCTCAGCAGCACCTGAACCCTACACCCTGCATTTGCCGCCGGGGTGTGCTTGCACTTGTTCGCATGGCAACGGCCCTCCGTAGCCGTGCGAGGTGTCAACTTGCCCTGCAAAACTGTGCGACGTTTACGACGCGAGACGCAGAGCATGAACTGCGTCGCCATCGGACCGACATCGTCGTCTTCGGCCACGTAGCGCTGCATGTGATCCAGCAATCTTTGAGCATCCGAACCCATTCTCGGAGTCGGGTTCTGCCCTCGAGGCTCCATGTACCTGTATAGTATACAGTCACTAGTATATAGTAGACGGTATATGGTATAAAGTATATAGTATATAGTATATACCTATACCTTACAACACCTATGTAGGCACCCCTGAAAGGCCAAAGTATATACTACATAGGCTTATGGAGCCTTTGGGAGAAGGAGCTTTGCAAAGGATGCACTGATGCGGCCCAGCAGAAAAGCCACTTGTTAGGTTTAGGGTTCTAGTGTCTTTGTTCTGGGTGTAGGGTTTAAAGCATGGGGTTTAAGGGTTTACAGAAATGCAGTTTGTTCCACACACAAACACACACCGTGTAACCCTAAACCTTCAACAATATCACATTACTGTACCCTACCTCGACCCCCAACCAGCCACCATGGTAGCCTAAATGCCCACGGTTACGAACCATAACCCCAAAGGACCTCTAAAGGATTCCTTTAAGGGCTCCACTAAAGGGTGCTTACGGTGCCCATGTAGACAATCCCAATAAACCCAAACCCCCAAACTCTTACCAGGACCCGAAGTACCCTTGAAAGGGCTCTGCTATTTTGCAATAAGAGGTAGTAGTTAGGGCTACAATATACGGGCTTGAATAATTAGAACAAGGCTTTGGGGTATATTTGATACTACTATAATTATAATACAGAACCACCAAGCCCTACTCTAATTATTAAGGCCCCTACATTAGACCGAAAATCCTAGACCCTCAATTCGAAGCCTAACAAGAACCTCATAAACCTTGTTCGTCCCAACACCTAGACCCTAAACCCTAAACGATAGACCCCAACCCCTAAAGCCTAAACCCAAAAAAGTGCGGTCGCGGCTCCAAAGCAGGTACGCGACATAGCCAAGCAGGGCGATCACGCACCTGAGCCACAGTTCCTTAAGCTAGAGTTTTATGTAGGGCTTATAGGGTTTGCGGTTTAGGGGTTTACGGTTTAAAGGTTTGTTTTTGAACACCTTTTTCCCCAGCCCTGCAGTCTGTTTGCTCACTAGGACCTAGGAAAGGCCCGAGGGCCAGGTGATGATCGCTAATTAACATTGAGTCTCGAGGCCACCCTCCATGGACACCATCCGTAACCCAATGCCTCGAAGGACCTTATAGTTAGGGCCCTAGAGCCCTTAAGGACCCAATAATAAGGTCCCTGGAAGCCCAGGCTAACTGAATAAGATCCATCACTTCCTGCCCATGCTCGCAAAGAATCGCATCTGTCGAGACCAACCCCGCTCTCCACTGCTGGAACAAAGCCTCGTACTGCTCCAGAGACAGCGAAGTACGGCAGAACCGCTCGCCAGGTGGCGCAGCCACAATTGTGTGGTATCTGCTGGGACGTCTTGGAGTCTTGGATAGGAGCATTTGGTGCCTCCCCCGGCCAGTGCATTGGCGGCGGAGAATCCTCATGCAAGAACAGCGGTGGCGTCTTGGTGACCTTCTTCCACTGCTTGGCGAAAATCAGCAGCCATTCCAGGTCGTGGCTCGAAAAATCGCCTCCTCTGGCTGGCCCCATCTGACTAGCCAGTCCAAGCCGGTGTCAGAGAGGCCCAGGATTTTGGGGCTCATAGGGTTTAGGGTTTGGGGATTGGGGATTCAACTATAACAGGGATTAGGATTTCTTAATTAAGTTTAGTTAGGGCTGTATGAGGGGTCTACCACGGTTCGAAAAGAAGGTGTTGACGGTTCTCAAAGTATTCTATAATGGGTTAGGTTAAGTACCTCCTTGTGTTCGTATTAGGACCGCGACAACTGGGTTCTGGCAATCCAGTGGTTTAGGGTACATGGTCAAGAACCTGGTCTTGAAGGTTATCGGGCTTAGGGTCTTGTGTAACCAGAGACTCCAAAACCACCCTAAACCCTATAAGCCTTAGTTACGGAATATCCCTTACATATCTTCGGCTTCCTAACTTCACTAACAATCACTACTAGGATCTAGGGGACACCTGAACACTATACACCTACTGCTTGGTATTTCTGATTCTGATTTCCGTTTTTAAAACCCATAAAAAGTAGGGCTATTCAGGGTCTAGGTATTTCTTAAGGCAAGGGGTTTTGGAGTCTCTGGGTATGTAGGTGTAGAGTTTCACGATGTGTTAGGGTCTACCTTAACCTAGCAAAACCTATTGTTACTGGGTTCTTGTTATATCCCTTAATATGGAATTTTTAGGGACCAAACAAAAAGTGGGTTTTAGTAGGTTAGGGTCTAGGGTCGAGGTTGTAGCACTGTAGGAAACGCCTGCATTTCTCGGAGACCTACAGTATTCCATGGGGTGTGGCATACTTTTTGGTGTAGTGGGCTGTCTGGGCTAGGTACTTGCCCGGTTTTGGGTTTCTTAAGGGTTTAGGATCCCGGATGATGGGTCCACGCAACAAGGGAGTTTCGGGATTCAGGGTTTAGGGTGTTATAAGCCCTGGGAGCTACATACGGGGAATTTAATCGGGTGGTATGCCTACCCCTGAACCTTAAACCCCAAACCGTTAATCCCAAAACACGATTCCTTGGAGTTTCCATGGAAGGCTGTATTTCACATCGGAGTTTTCGAAATTTGGGCTAAAAAGAGGGACTTCTATTGACAGAGCCACAGCTTGGCTCCCGAAAACAGGGTAATATAGGGGCCTTAATAATCAGAATAGGGATCATGTAGCAGAGTCGAGAAGGGGCAATAAGAGATCTATTGAGATTCTAGCATATTCGGTGCATTAATAGAACAGGGGTTCCCGAGTAGACTTTACTATAATGATGGTTAAGAACCACCCAAAATAGTATAGTATCCCAAACCAAAGGCATCGAACCTGACATAGTGTCATGCTTGGGCCACCCAAATTGAAAATATCAGTCCTTTCCACCCTGAATGGTAAAATCCGGCAAGCACATCCTTAAGAAAACAGACATTGACTGACGAGCCCCTATAGAACTTCAAATCTCATGGAGCAGGAACCACTGAACTAAGCACTGTAAACCTAGCAAGAAATAGCTCGCACCCATTCTCCCAACCCCCAGCCCTGTACCGGGCCAAACTTTAAACCCTAAACGCTGGAAAGGCTTTAAACCTTGAACCATTGCAGCTCAACGCTTGAACCTTAATCATCTGTTTAAGCGCAAGAAATCTTAAACACCTTGGCTCCACGGCTGTGCGCAACGAAGACCCTTAAGCCAATGCCACACCCCCCCCGAACCCCCTCCAAGCCTACTGGGAGGATCATTCGGCTTACTCAGTAAGTACAGTTAGAAGTAGCTGAATTGGGGTTCTAAGTATCATTCCCCCATACTGACTCTAGATGCCTAAACCCTAAACCCCCAAACCCTGGACCCTGCACCCCGGTATAGCGAACCCGCCGGGACGCAACGTTAGGCAGCAAAAGATTGCAAGTCCGGGTCCACATAAACTCGGGTACCTTTGCTTAACTTAACAAGAGAGTTTAGCAAGTGCAGGGGTTTAGGAGCATTTAGCAAATAAGCTTTAAGGCTTAATTGAGTGGAGTTAGGTTTTGGGGTCCTAGAGTTCTAGGGCTTAGCAGGCTTTTGGGTTCAGAGAACTGACCAGACCTCGGTGCATGGTTTCTAACTTGACTTAGACCCTGCCTTCGCTGATCTACCTATTATACTCTCATATTAGTCGCTGTTTTGGGTTATCTTATAGGACCCTAAACATAAAACCTGTTACCATACCCCCTTCGAACCATACTAAAATACTATGTTTAATATTCTCTCGGGTCTTATATGAAGAACAACAAAACATGATTTCATGAGGAAACTATAGGTTAAACCAGAAAAGGGACTAGGCAATATAGGGCCTTGACAATTAGAACAGGGTTTTGGGGAAAACTATACCATAATCATAGTAAGGACCCCCCACAATAGTATTACAGTAGCCCTTGTAGACCCCTGTATAGGAACGCTAGGAAACCCTGAAAGGTAATTATTTAGGCCCCTATATTAGGTTTCGGGTTGGGGGAATTCGAGGCCCGGAGAGGCTGCCTTTGGCTCCCCCAAAGCAACAAAACCATGGCTTTAGGGTGCCCCTTCAGGGGTTCCTTGCAGGGATCTTTAGGGTTCGTTAACGGGCCCTTTAACGGGTTCCATAGTTCTCTTTAAGGGTACGAACAAAGGTTTAGGGTTTAGGGCAATGATCTCCTGAGAAAAACAACTCTAGCATGATTCTTGCTTTTGGCGATGCAAGCATATCCGTTCTTGAATCTAGTGGCAAGAACCAGCTGCACCACGTGTGTATGGGGAGATCTCTTCCTTACTGGTTTCGACTTTACACGATGATAGGCACACCTGACTCTTCAGCACAAGCCTGTAGTAGCAATAGTAATCCTAAATGTTACAAGAGTAGGAATCGTGATTCTAATCGCGATAGCAGTATCCGGGAAACCCTAACCCACCTTAAACCCTAAACCCCCGAGCCAGGGACCCGAAACCCTACATCGCAACCCCCAACGCCCCAAACTGTCGCTGGCGGACAAAACCCGCAATAGCCAGAAAAAAATAAACGGTTGGAACTGAATAGCCGTACTTGTTGGATTGTCAATGAACCTTATACAGTCTAACGCTTATTCCCTACCCCCTTAACTCTAAACCGTTGTCCATCAGCAATACGTCAGCCCTAAACCCAACGGCACGAAACTGTGCAGCGTGCCAAGCGGCACTTTGGACTGACACTGGGCTGGACCGTCATCCGTTAAAGGACCGTCATCCTTCGCAGCGCGCGAGCTTCCCCAAGGGCTCCCTTTCGGGGTAGCTTAAGGGTTCTATCTTTAAGGGTACCCTTAAAAGAGTTCCTTTAAGGGTTCCTTCCTTTCAGGGTCTATGTGCTAACGTATTGTATAGGTACTTCAAGGCCAAGATATCCGCAAAGGCTCCCTGTACCTACATGGTATATACTTAGGCCTTAAATGGTTTAGGGTTTAGGTTGCAGGGTTTAGGGTTTTGGGGTGGGGGTCTTGCATAGGTACTTCAAGCCCGGACGCACAGGTCCAGGCCGAGCAAAGTAATCTCGCCCACATGAAGCGAGCGCGCGATTGGCATCAAGCACAACCGACCGGCGTCCCGGCATCGGCACTGCTTTTGTTCCAGCGCGGCACCTGCGCAGCAGAGGCTGCGTCTTACTCACGTGTGAGGATCAAATCGCTATACCTTTTCGGCACTAGCCGGTCCCGACATGCTGAACCACTCATCTGGGCACCCGAGCAGCAGTGCCCGATACCTACCCCCCCGTCCCTTTCCTCGTCCCTCGCCCCGGGCGCCGACACGATTCTCCAATCGTTCGCGGCTTGTATCTCTCTTCTCCTACTCTCTCTGCCCCCTTCGTCTACCTGTGCTCTCAACCCCCCCGCATTGTCAAGCGTGCACTCATTCTTCGCACCGCCGAGAATCCGGGGCAGCCGGTGGCGAAATTGTCCGCCTCAAGCACACTGGAGGAAAGTGCTCCATTCTTCGGCATGTGATCGTATTTGCTCTCAGGATACCGAGTATGCAGAAACGGCTTGCGGGCCTCGCGCGAGGTACGCCTCCTGTGACTGTGAGTCAGATTTCACAGTCCAACAGCTCCAGGTCTTACCACGGATGGGTCATATTTAAGCAAGCTACGAGACACGGGAGAACGACGGTCACAGGGAGAAAGCAGAAGAAGCAGAAGAAGAAGAAGAGGAGCAGCAGAATGAAGGGCAGAGAAAGGGAAGTGCAAGCGAACGCGCCTGTGCTTCGGGGTTTGACCTTCTTTCCATCCTAGGGCCGCGATGCCACATCCGCCACTAAACGACCGGAAACTTCCACATGTTCCCGGCCTTCATCTTAAACTCGTTTCGGATGGCCTCGCCTTGCTCGACGAGCAAACATCCAGAAAGCCAATGCGGAGCCAACTGGGCTGCCAAGCAGACCGTGACCATGACCTCCCGGGCTTGCGTCTAGGGATTGCCTGGGAGACGCACGAGAGCAGCGATCCGGCATTGATGCTTTATGCCGGCGCGAGAAGTTCGGCAGATTCCGGGCTTGGATCGGCGTCTTCCCGAAACGGTAGTCACAAACGCAAACAAAAAGTTACATCAGGTACATCAGAAATGCCCGAGAAAGCGACCGGCCCCTTCCGCGGTCTGGTCACATCCATCTGTCACGACACACAACGCGTCGCACTGCAAGTATGGAGCGTGAGCATGTAATGACGCAGGACGGACTCGCAAACACTAGAATTGTTCAGTCAAAAATAGTACACTGCGCACCAGTGCACTTGCAGTGTCACTAACTTGGTTCTGTGCCTTCGCAGCGGCTGGAGCGGCTGGATCAGCATCCTCGTCAGAACTGTGGAAGCAGTGACGCACAAGGGCTTCTGGCTGAAATGCTTGAGACTGCGGCCGGTGTTTGACCTTCATCGGTGGCATCTACCTGCCGAGCCGAATCACGCGCAAGATTAGCGGACATGGGGCACAAGTGTGGGAAGACACAAGCCAGGGCCTCGGCCGTACTAACCAGCGCCTCCTCGGAGGCTTGCGCCGTATTCTTAGTCAGTCCGCGAAGCAGATACCACAAGGCCAAGGACCGGCTCGCAGCGGCTTTCACTTCGGACCTCCAGCACCAGATACAGAGTTGCCGGTAAGAAGCCTCCTCGCAAGTTTCAAGGTGGGAGCGAATCTCTTGGCACTGGTACGGCGCCGCAATTGTTTGCAGCTCGAATAAAGTGCACACTGGAGCGATTCGATATGCTGCATGAGGACCGAACCCAGCGCAGTTCGTCCGCCAAGGTGACCTGGCCGTACACCTTGCGCCACGCCTCGGACCATCATGAACACGGGCGACACGCCACCACAGGTAGAAAGCTTACAGCGCGATGTACCGACCGATGGAGACCACATCAGTCATTCCGAGCTTCCGACCGCGGGAGGTAGTGGGATCCGGTGGAACCCTCCCCCTGAGACTCATCTTCACAGTAAGTCCGATGATCAGGAGCAATCTGAGCGAAAAACCCTGGTAACCTCGTATCACTTGTATGTACACTCAATATGTATATATGTTATATATATACACATATTGTATGAAGTAGCATATATATATATATATATATGTATACACACACCGTGTACCTATATACACACACCATATCCATGCATCTATGAGCAGTATGTATGTATGTATGCATGCACATACAAACATATACATGTAGTATATATATATATATACACATACATATGTATATAGAAAATACACATACATATGTGTGTACATCTAAATATGTATTTACATATGTAGCTATGTAGGTAGGTCTATATCTATAAACGAATATGTGAGCAAGTGAAGCTCGCTAGGGCCTGGCCGGGACCGGTATCACATATACTTTAACTTACTTCCCCAATAAACTACAGAAATGAAAGGTCAAACTGCCCGGGTCCGACTAAACTATAAGAACGTAAAGGTTGGGTATTGGGGATCTAAGTTATAAGAAATGTATCAACAAACGGTAGACACCCCAAGTTGAACTTTCGAAGTTATACGCCTCCTAGACACCTTCCGGTTTCGGGTTAACTTTCCGGGTTTACGGAGCTCAGGGCTCAGTTGAGGGTTTAATTCACGGTTTTGGGTTTATGCCATAGTGTAGGACTTAATATAAGGCTTGATTTGGAGTTTAGGGTTTACCCCGTCACAAGCCCAAAGTCCTTGGAAACTTAAGATGCTGAAGATCATAGCCTCTAAGAGCCTTTATTCTCTCGGTGCGCATCCTGCAGCAGTTCTTCATGCACGGGGCCCGCCATCATGATTCCTAGGGCAACGCGTGGGCGAGGTGTCGGGCTTCCCTCAAGGGTTATGGACCCTCCACCTGTAGGGAACCTCTCCCACCATGCAGTGACAGGGTTTAAGGGTGGGCGCAAACGCTAACTGGATCCAGGGGTGAAGGCTGTGAGCGTTGTGGATGAAAACCTCCCTAAACCCTAAACCCTAAGCTCGAAAACAGTGGTCCAGGGGGTCTACGCCCTGAGCTGGAAGTCGTCCGCACTGGACTGCGTTCATCAAGTGTTTCCGTACCGTCGCAGAATGCCCAAGCTTCAGCAATAAACTCCGAGAGCCCTTTGCAAGGTTTCACCATAACACATGCTAAACCACTCTAAACCCTGAATCCTCGAACCATAAGCAGCCGTAAACCGTAGTGGTTGATGCTGTACAGCAGCCGATCCAACAATGTCTTGGTTTGGGGTCTGTCGTGTAGGAGTGCATGGTTTCGGTAGATGTCTGCACATACATACAGACAGGCAGGCAGACAGCCAGCTAGGCAGACAAACAGACAGACAGACTGAGGTCAAGGGGCACTAGCTGTATGCGCCACAAGCTGTTACATCTACAGATCTGCAGCCGCCTCAATCCACCCTGATATAAAGCGAGAATTCAAACTGCAAGCCTTTAAAGCTAAGATAGGGCTTAGGGATCATAGAGTCGCGACATTCCTCTGACCTCCCAACGACCCAAGCACGAAAAGGGTAAACTTTCAGAAAGGTCGGACATTGGAGAGCTATTCTTGGTTAACCCTGGGATTAGGGTTTGGGGTTTTGCATTTACGTAAAGGATCATGGGATATTAGAAAGTACGGTTATAAACCTTAATTGGGCTTATAAGTAAATATATGCATAGTTGCCCTAGAAATAACCCTGGTTAAACTTACTAAGTCCCATGATCCTTTAAGTAGGACCCAGGATCAAGTTCAGCCAAGATGCTTGGCTTCATTTTCTTCGTGCCGCAGCAGCTGACTAGTTCACCATCCGCCATAGCTTCAGCCTGGGTAGGCACAGTACAGGGGCCTGAACATTAGAATGGGGCTTTGGGGCGTAATTAGTGTAGTGTCTGGGTTACACAAGGAACCCTGAGGCATAGTCCTGGTAATCATTTTTAGGCTTCCATACTACTCGGAGAGCGATTGCCCTTCCTTGGGCAATGTGCCGTCGGCCGAAAATTTGAACATCCGAAACGAGCCCTAAACAATAAACCCCAAATCCCAGACCCTCGCTACGATGTAGTCACCACCCATAGGCTCCATAGTAGTTCCTTTTTGGGGTTCGTATTAAGAATCCTATAAGGTAATCCCAAAAAGGAACTACTATAGAAGCCCCTTACAGGTGGGTAGTTCTTCTTCCATAGTACTCCCATAAGACCCCCTTTACCTTATAGGAGTGGTATGGGAGGCTTATGGGAAACTACCCACCTAATAACCACCCACCNGTGGGTAGTTCTTCTTCCATAGTACTCCCATAAGACCCCCTTTACCTTATAGGAGTGGTATGGGAGGCTTATGGGAAACTACCCACCTAATAACCACCCACCTGTAAATGGCTTAGATACTATGGAGCCTCTGGGCACATGAACCAAATCTTGCACAAGGTGCATTTCAAGGTTCTGGGCCTCATAAGGGCACACGCCCTACGTCCGGTTTAGGGTTTAGGGTTTAGGGGTTTTAGAGTTTAGGGTTTAGGGTTTAGGGTTTAGGCCAAAAAATCAAAATGATGATAGTTGGAGCCAAAGGTAAGCCCTAAACAGCATTAAAAACCCTTGTGCGAAGCATAGAAGCCTAAACCCGACGGCCTCAGCCTTATAGCAAGACTTTAACCTTCAACCCCCCAAGAAGGTGCTAAGACAAGAGACCCCCAAGGCAGCGAAGAACTCCAGGGGCAGAGGCGTGAGGTGTGGCTCAAAACTTGATGTGGCAAGCAACGGCACAGGGGTCTCATGACACTGGTCATGAGGATCCTACCATAGAGGGGGCTATGTCCCTAAATCCTAAACCCCGTCTACGTGAAGGCCAAACGCATGAACCAGACCTCCAAGACTTTGACTGTCTTTTTCAGGCCCAACCAGGAGCCAAAACTTGCTGTTGCCTGAGTGAGTGACCTACTTGTCGAGTATCCATGGGAACTAAAGGTCAAGCGTTGCAAGCATATTCTAATTTCTCATAAGGATTATAGTACCCCAAAAAGGCTAAGGATTGCCTACTCTACTACCACATAGGGTGAGCTACACACGGCTCGCACAAAGATTCGACGCCGGCTGCTTTGGATTTGGCTTCCTTTTGCGGGGGCGCTTTCTGGGAACAGTTCAATTTTGCAAGGACTCATATTGGGGGTTTGGAGCAAACTCACATTCATAAGCATCTCTGCTGCGTTACCAGAAGCATTCAAGAAGCTACATACGACTTCAAAAGTGCTCAAACATCCGTGTACCAACCATAGAAACACAGCCCCCAACCCCAAACCATAAACCCCCAAACCCCCAAAATCCAAAACCTAAGCTCAACATGGCAACCCAGAAAACACTTGGTCGATGAAGCTTGCAGGAGTGAGGTGGCTGCCTTGTCCTACGTTGCTGTCTTACGTTCCTTTTGGGGGCTCGGAAATTCAAGACTTCAGGGATTGCGGTTTAAGATTAATCTTTGCGGAAGGGAATCAGCGCATAAATTTCAGGCTTGTGGATGCGGGTTTGTAGCATCGCCGGGTCACAAGCCTTAGTGAATTTCGTCACTTTGCTTAAAACAAAGAAGAAACTTAAACTCCCTAAAATTCCCTAAACCTCATAAACCTAAACCCTACACACAGCATTTTGTCGTTTTTCCTGACACTGTCGACGGAGCTGCAAGCGCCGCGGAAGAAGCTGTCGGCCGCGGTTGAACTCGTTTTAGGAGGTGCGAGGTGGCTAAATGCCAAAACAAGTACATGTCTAGGGTTCCTGCATACTACTTCTTACATCTGTTTCCGAAAACGGTAGGCTAAGGTAGGGCCTTACGATTTTGGGTTGAGGACTTGACTCTCCTCTTCAATAACCGGACCCAAAGCTCAAACTTTCTAAGATCTTCAAGGTCTCCTATTGGCTATCTAAGTTGAGGAAGTAGGCTTTAGGGTTATGTCTACCGGGCCTTCACGATTCTTAGGCCCAGGAAGAAGGATTCATGGTTCCGGGGGTTTAGGGTTTAAGACCTTTAGGCTCCTCGTATACTACCATTGTGAAATTACCCAGAGGCTCCATAGTAGTTCCTTTTTGGGATTACCTTTTAGGATTCTTAATACGAACCCCAAAAAGGAAGTACTATGGAGCCTATGGGTAGGTCCCTAAAACCATAATAAGCATGGCTTTTGGGGACCAAATTCCATAATGGTAGTAGAGGAGGAGCCTCTGAGAGATGCACTTGAAGGACCCAGGGCTCAGTCGATGTATTCTTGGCTCACTTCTGAACCCCTCCTAAAAGTTAAACTTTTAGCCTCCTAATTATAGTTCATATAGAAACTCCAGTTAGGGTACATCCATGCCACTTCCTACCTACTTGGCAAGTCCCATGACCCTTCAAGCAGGGTTAAGAATCTTGACGCTAAGAGTTACAATGCAGGGTGCAGGAGTTACCTGGGCCCTGAATAGCTTGCACTTCTCAGGACTTATATAAGGAAATGAGAATAAGGAGCCCTAAGAAGGAAGGTGCTAAAGGGCTATGGCAATTTTTACGGTTTGGCTATTTACTTACTTCCCCAATAAGCCACAGAAATGAAAGGTGCGACTTTCCGATTCCTACTAAACCGTAAGAACCCAAAAAGTTAAAAGGCTGGGTATTGGGGATCTACAGTAGAAGCCAGAAAGTTGGAACATTAGTATCCTCATGCCCTTAATGTAAAGTATAAGGGATCCTAGCACTAATCCTCCTAAACCCATGTTCCAACTTTCTGGGATTCTTATAAGTTTACCTCGGGTTACTTCCCTCCGGTCTCCTGCCACGAGCGGGTCCAGGTCCAGGGTTTGGGGGGTTTAGGGGTTTAGGGTGCAGGAATTGTGGGTTGTAGGGTTTAGGGGCTTAGGATTTAGGGGGTTTGGGGTTTGAGGGTTTAGGAGTTTAGGTGAACCCGAAGCGCTTGACTAGGATCCTCAGTAGACTAGGAACAAAAAGGGGCTCCTTTCTGGTATCGGGGTGGATGTTGGCGTCTTCGTTCGAAAAAAAGGGTCGACCTTCCTCCCAACAGCCCTTGCCGCTATCGAAATCGAAAGCCTTGCCCTCTCTCAAAGAGGGTCCAAGCACGCAAGTTGTAGGGTTTAGATTGCCGAAGCGTTTAAGTTCAGGAATTTTCGGGTCCTGGATTCATCCCCAGCGTCCAAGTACGAAAGTCGTAGCCTTTTGAAGTAGCCAGAGTCAAAATGTAGCATTTGGGGACCTAAACATCCACTTACTATTCCCCTAAACCCTCTAAACCCCAAAGCCCTAAACCGGACTCTGGAGTCAGAAACCCTAAACCCTAAACCCGAAACCCTAAAGCACCGGGGTGAGGGAGCGGGGTTCTCTAGGCGGTCGCGGTGCACTCCTTCGGCCACACTCATCCAAGGGGCCTTCCTACACCTAAATGGTAAAGGTTCCTTGGGGTCGGGGGTTCGTTTGTTTTGTTTTTGAGGGCTTCGGTTTTAGTGTTTAGGGTTTTGGGTTCAGGGTGTAGGGCTTAGGTCCAGCACCTCGTAACCTTTGGAGCTATGTAAGGATGACATGGTCCCCCCAAAAGGGTTAAAGGTTACCTACTCCACTACTAAGAGGCATAAGCCCCAAACACCGAACCCGTAAACCCTAAACCCAACCCCCCAAACCCTTGACCCTAAACACTGAACCCGCTGTCCGACCTCCTGAAGCTACTCTGTCCGCCGGTTCCAAGATCACTAATCCTCAAGTCGAAGGTCGGATTCTTTAACAAGGGAACCGTCTAATCCGACGATCTTGCATCCCGAAGATCTTGCGGCGAAAAACACAAACTCGCTATGACTCTCCGATCACAATCTGAATCCAGAGCTGCCTTACCCCGCTCCCAGGTGGGCGAATTCGTTGAGGGCTTCACTTTTGTGAAGCGCCGATTCTACTGAACCAGTAGCCTTTCGGGTTCCGTTTTTGATCGAGGTTTGGGCCCCTAGCCACGACTCCTATTATGTCTTGACTGTACATGATTTATCCCATAATTCTGAGGTCATTACCTCTTTGTTGTAGGGCGTGGGTCTAATTACAGGCACCCCCGAAGACCTTAAACCCTAATCCCTCAACCCCAAACCCCCCGAAGCCTAAGCCTTATTGCCCAGATTTTCGGTTGCTGGCGTCTGGATTGGCGGCAGACCAAAGCCCCCATGCCAACGATCCGAGAGAAGTGCGTATAAATCCTATCATATACTATAGGCCCCTAAGCACATGGTAGAAGGAATTCCTAAAACAATATCCTATAGAACATGCCTATACAAACCCTATTATAACCCTAAACCATAACCCGTAAAGAACATCCTATGAAATCCGATGAACCCCTTGCCGAGGCTATGGATCTTTGGGCTCTTCTACGGCCTCAGAGGTGCAGGGAGCCGCAGTGACCTCAGCCGTCGCTGCAAAAACCACTCAAAGTCCATATGCTTAGGGTTTTGGGGCTTTGGGTTTCGGCCTTTGGGGTTGTGCGGTTTAGGGCTTATAATCGGGCTTAAGGGGGTTTGGGGTTTAGGGAGTTTAGGGTTTAGGGTTTAGGGCTTCTAATAGGGCTTAAGAGGGTTTGGGGTTTAGGGAGTACGCGCTGTGACTAGCTCGCCCGTCTCGCAATACAGTGTAGTTCACCGGGCAGGGAACCCTAAACCCTAAACGCGAAACCCTAAACCCTAAACTCTAAACCCTAAACCCTAAACTCTAAACCCTAAACCCTAAACTCTAGACCCTGAACCCTAAACCCGAAACCCTAAACCGTGTTGGGACAGTGTAACTTGCTGAGTCCCTTCCTGCATTTCTTTACCGCACCACCAGCAGAGAACGCGGTAATGTAGGAACCTGATTACCCCAGAGGGTCCATATACACTACTATTATGGAATTAGGCCCTAAAAGACCATCCCCATTATGGTTTTGGGGACCTAATTCCACAATAGTAGGGTATATGGACCCTCTGGGTAAGAAACGTTGGACCTTTATTAGGGTTCCTTATATGAATCCTACTATTTTGGTTCCTACATTAGTGGCGCCCGAAAGGGGGATTAAGATCAATTTGTTCGCCGTGTGATATTCCCTAAATCCTAATTATCCCACAGTCTCACCCTAAACCCTAAACTCTAAACCGTTCTGCTTGGTAACGGGTGTAGGGCTTTGGGTTTAGCCACCAGGCCGGTGTGCTGTGGGTCTCAGCTAGAGGGGGGGAGCTGCGAATGTGCTCAACCTTCTTGGTAATTGCTCCAAACATAGGATTCCATGCAGGGTTCTCGCAACTCGAAACTGTATTGCGACTATTGCAGAAGGTTTGCTGAATTACATGGTCACGTTGACAAGACATCGAGTTTAGAACATCTTGCACCCTCAGCCTCCCCTAAAAACACCCAAAATTCTAAAGCCCCAATCCTGACTCCCAAGTTCAAAAGAACCGGTGAACCTACAAAAACAAAAACACACTACGGTTTAGGGTTTAGGGTTTTAGGGTTTAGGGTTTAGGGTTTTATAGGGTTTAGGGTTTAGGGTTGCTTGAAGAGATACGCTCTCAATACTTGGACCCTCTGAACTTCTTGGTCCAACACATCCCTCCGTGCGCACCGACCACCCAAACACCTGAAGGCATTGACGAAACAAAGCCTAGGGCCTAAACTCTAAACCCCTAAATTCCATTTAGCCCTGAAGAGCGAGTGATCCAAAACCAGGCCCTGTGAGCCCAACATTGTGGGTACTCCTGCAGAAAGGATCGGCTAAACCCCTAAACGCTAAAAGCCCTAAACCCTAAAAACCCAAAACCCTAAACCCCTAAACCCTACGTAACCCCGAGCATGTGCAAGGCCGTGGCAAACGACACCGCGCGCACTGCACCCTGCCTCGAAATCTCACAACTTGGAGGATCATGGGAGGTAGAAACTAGAGTTATTATTAAGGTAACTATACTTACAATTACCATTATGACGCCCTTTTTTGAGGTACTTATAGCCAGAACTACTTGCTAAGTACCATGATCCTCCAAGAAGGGTTTCGAGTCGCGGGTTCCACGGCTCAATGTGTAAAGCTCTAGTCTGCTGGAATTGAGATTTGGGATTTTGGGCTTGGGGTGTCGTAGGGCTTGTAGGGCTTAGCTGCGGTTTCGGGTTTTGGTTGTAGGTTTAGGGTTTCGGCACTGTTGATGGTTTAAGGTTTTGGCTATGTAAGGCTTATCGGACCGGTTGGCGTGACAGGTAGGTTTGAATTGGTGGCGGTCAGAACTACCTATACATACAACTGACATGCGATCTCTGATCCACCTCAAGCAAACCAAAATCTTCAACTTACAACTAAATCGACGGTTTCGGCTGAAAAGGGCTTACCTAGGTTACCTATGTAGCTTTAACACAAGTGACCACAAAAGTAAACACATGTCTTTTCTTTGCGGTACTTTGGTTACTCTAGGCTAAACCCGAACTCCAAAAGCCTAAGCCCAAACCAAAAACATCCTGAACCTTGCACCCACGTTTTTGTCTGAAAGACCAGACTGTCCGGCACCCTTCAAGTGGGTGCCTAGCCTGCCGAAACGCGACATCCTTCTTTCTTGCGAGAGTTTTGGGCCTAGGGATCTCAGAGATTAGACTTAGCATACTACTACTCCCTTCTATTTATGGTATCCTAAACCCTAAACCCTAAACCGTAAACCCTAAACCCTATATCCTAAACCCTAAACCCTAAACCCCGGACCAGAGGATGCCCCAGAGACTAAAAAAATCCCCTTAATTAAGGAATATACCTTAAAGTATAATAGGATTCTTAAGGTTTAGGGTTTAGGGAATATGATTTAAAGTATATCCCTTAATTAGGGGATTTTGGCAGGTCTGGGTGTTTCAGAAGTCGGGATCAAATCCAGGTTGCTGGACACATAACAGGCAAGCAGGGGTCTTTGGTCCAGGATTTCGGCGTGGGGCTATAAACCCTAAACCCTAAACCCTTAAGGGTTGAGGGTTTAGGGTTCTTAATACCCAAAAGCATCACAAACCCCTAAATCCTGAAATCCGACACTCAACGGACTCGGCGCTGCTCAGGCTCCAAATGGGTGTTTCCGAAAATTAGGGGTACCTTACTGTGGGGTCCTTATAATAAGGATCCTACTATTTAGGATACTATATTAGGGTCCCCTGTTTTCGGAAAGGCCCAGATGAAACCGTAGAGCCTGCATAGCATGGTGCTCGTAAACAGGGGCCCTCGTGTAGGGCTTTTTAAGGTATAGTCATGTTAAGGAAAAGGTACCTATAAATACCTTTATAGCTCCAATTAAGGTGCTTATAACCATACTTACTGAGTCCCGTGATCCTCCAAGTATTTATTCTCGCCTCGATATTGAGCCTACCCTAAACCCTGGTAACTCAGCTCTCGGGCAAGTCGAGGACAGCATGCAGTTCATCATTGGGTCCTGGATCACTGCACCAGAACACCCCAAACCCGGAAACCCAAACCCCTAAACCCCTGAACCCCATGCCCCGAAACCTAAACCCTCAATGAAACCCCTAAACCTAAACCCTCAACTAAACCCCTAAAACCTAAGCCCCCAGATCCCCGAACAGAGTTCAAGAAAGTGCTGGAGAGAGGCAGGATACGTTTTTGGATCACCTGGCTGACTTTGGGAATCATGGCCTCCGGGCAGCTGTTGCTCGAGCTTCGGTTGATGATATAAATCCCACATTACCTTAAGGACCCTGAACTATAGCCTACGAGCAAAGGAACTGCAATCGATTCGGCTAAGCGAGCATTGTAGTTGGCCGGCCAGCTCTGAACTTTCTCTTCAGAGGCAGATGACAAAAAGGCCGGTACCGTGCTGTCCTCATCAAAGTACCCGTAGGTACGGTCTTCATCGCCTGTTGCCAAGCCCCTCATGCACGACATGAGAAGTTTCAAGCCAGACATCTCTGAGCAACTCAATGCGAACTTATGGGTATTAGTAATGCAGGATTTATACCATCAATCGTGACTTTCGCTTTCAATCATGCCTGCGCAGGTCTGCATACTGTCAGAAACAGGCTTCGAAATCATCCCTTCCCCAGAAACCCTTAAACCCTAACACGTAAACCCTAACCCCGAAACCCTGGACTCCCTAAACCCTGCACTCTTGTAGGCTCAGGGGTTCTTAAAGGATCATGGGGTTTAGCAACTACGGTTCTGATTAAGGTAACTGTATGTATAGCCCCAAATTAAGGTACTTTTGGCCGCACTTACTAAGTCCCATGATCCCCCATGTAGCAGCCCCCGGCTCCCCGAAGCCCTATTCGAATGTATCTTGGTCCTTCCACCCAAACAGCCCTGAACCCAAGAACTCTGCAGCTCTAAACACAGCCGACAAACAGCAACATAGCGGTCAGAATCTGCAATGCCGTCCCCCTGAAGGTCCTGGTAGCAGTTCGCTGCCAACCTCGGAACAAAACGAGTGGAATAGCAAGAATTAGCAGCTGATTCAGCGTTGGGTTGTCGGATCGGCTCAGCTATAGCATCGAGGTCTGGGACTTCGGGCTTTCGAGGTTTCGGGTTTAGAGGGCGAGTTTAGGGTCTAAGCTAGGGCTTAGGGTTTAGGGTTCAGAGTTTGGGGTTCAGGATTTAGGGTTTAGGGTTTTGGCCAGTTTTAAGGCTTAGTTTGAGGCCTTCCCTTGGCTGACTTGTGAACCCCTCCGAAAAGTTAAACTTTTAGCCTCCTTATTCAAGTACATATAGAAACCCAAAAAGTTAAAGTCCTAAGAGCCAACCAGAAGAACGTCACGTGGTTAGAGCAAGTTAGGCCTGAACCCTCAGCCTGTATGGAACCTGCGACCACATTAGGGGCCTTACTATAGGGAGCCTTAATGATTAGAGTAGGGTTCCTTTTTGGGGGTCTATGAGGGCTACTATAAGGGATCTATAAGGGTACCATAGTATGAGGGCCTTTCTAATTACCTATACTATTTTGGGGGTTCCATATCAGAATTATAGTTTAATGGGTCCCCAAATGTCAAAACCATTGGAACCCTTGGCATCCAGAGCCCTAAGCCGGTACAGCCCGAAAAACATGGTCTTAACCCATAATTCCGCACCTTGAAACCTCAAACCCCCTATGCCGCAATGCTGAACCCAAAATCCTTAAACAAGCCCTGAACCCAGAGACTCTAAAACCCCTTAGGGAACAAAACTAACCTGTAATAGGAATGCCAGTACGATTTAAGGTATATTGCTTAATTAGGGGGTTTTGGAGTCTCTGGGAAGCTGACAAAAACCCAGGGCCCACTGTGTCTCAGGTTGGCGCGGTCAACGGCATCCGAACACGTTCCTGGGGAAGGTATGCCCTCAAACACCATGTGCCCATATAGTAAAAACTGTGGCCCTCAAGTACCTCACAATGGGGACTAACTTAAGGCCAAAATGTACATTACATAGGTACATAGAGGCTTAGGGTTTGAACTTGATGAACAGGAGCTGCATGTACTTATCTTGCGGAAACTAAGCCCCGGATGACCGTCCCAATAATTGTTGCGGGCGTACATATGCAGCGTCGAGGGCTGTTGCTCACGTAAAGTCTCGATCCTGAGGACCCAGAAACTCCAAAACCCTTTAATTAACTCATTCCGCTTGTATACCTGAAATCCTATTAGGATTCCGATTGTAGACTTTAAACCCTACTAGTATTAGGATTCCTATTATCATTTAAGGTCCATTCCTTCTTTAAGGTGCTCTGGGGTCTTTGGGGAACGACGCACTCGGGGCTAGGGGCGTGCGGGTCAGAGCTGCTGAAAACGGCCTAGTACATCAATTTTACAAATATGCTTCAACTGTAGTTAATGTAAATAGGCCTGATATATCTATATTATGAATATTCTTCAGCTGTTGCTGAGTAGGGGCAGTATCCCATTTGCAAAGTTCCAAGGAAACATATACTTGTCCGGATACTCATTTACCAACCTACTACCCCAAGCCCAAATACCTAAGTTCTAAACCCTAAACCGTTTCCTAAACCCTTAGACCCTGTAGTTTATCGCGTGCTGAGCCTTCGATTTCAATTAACAAGACTACGCCGCAGGTCCACACACGTAAATCCCTCAAACACAAACCCCGGGCTTTTTCTCCTAATGTGATTTGTGGGCCCTCAAGCGCACATGTACACTGGTGCAAGTAGACGCCTTTCGCCTTACCAGCTACACACTGCAAATGCCCGTTCTGATGCAAAGCGCATGAAACTTAGACCTGAAACTCCAGCAAATGATCCCGAACCCCTCTGGTCCTGAACAACATACCTGCCGAAAATTGGGTGGGTAAGGTTATATTTGGTTCGGGACTCGGCAACTAAACATACCGTACCGACGGTTGTTGAGGATCCAGTGCCCCTACAACGACGCGTAACCTTTGTATAGCCACGGATGGAATCTTCATGGTGTTGTTCGATGTTCGATGTTTCTTGGCGTTGTTGGGGCGGTTGTTGGTGTAGAGCTTGGCACTGGGGATGTAGGGATGGAGGTCGTGAGATGGGTTTGCGGTATTCGAGGCGGGGAATACTGGGGTTCTATAGTGGAACTATCACCCGACTTTCGCAGCCCAACTACGATGCACATGAGCCATATACTAGCATCTTGCACGTAATCATGGCCAGCTCTACATGCAGAGACGGCAACAATGGCAAACGGAATGATTGGCGGCTCTCTCTCGCATTCCGAAGCAATACTCGTCCGCAAAATGTGCTATAAAGGACAGTAGATAGCTTGGCGCTTGCAATGTGTTGGGCTACTGAGAAGCATGGCTAGACGGCCCGGAATAAGATGAGGATGGCACAACTGTCAACGTAGTCAAACGAAATTCCTTGTGTAGAATGGCATGCTGGCAAACAACTAAGTACATAATTAGGGTGTGGGACATAGACGCGTGCTTTTGACCCTCACGATCAAATTAAACTGGCAACTTGGACTGTTGATTGCTTGTCTTCGATGATTTGGCAGGCAACAGACTTCGTCCGTAACCTTGAGCCTTCCACCCCGGCAATACGAGTAATATAATTAGAACAGGGATGGGGGATACTCAAGTATGACCATACTTGTAAGGAGCCCTCAGGAGTATTGCATTATTGAGGCTTCCATATTAAGCCCTGAACCCGAGCGAAGCCCCTCAGCCTCAGACACCCGAATCCTTTTGCAGCCCAGATTACTATTGATGATATAACCGGCATTACCCATGATAAGGAATACCTGGGGATCCAAAACCGTACTGTGTAGAGGCTTAGCCCCTATATTTAAGGGGTCATAACCTGCTATTTTGTAGGGTTTGGGGATGCAGGGATACCATAATTTCCATAGTTTAGGGTCCTTGAGGCAATGCAGGATTTATGTCGTCAACCGCAGGACGGTCCTCGCCATCTTGGAAGAGGACCATCTCCTCGCCGGTGAACTGGATCCCGATGATGGTTCCACACTGTGACAGGCAGTGAGTGGTTAACCCTAGGGCTCTAAGGACTCGTATCTTAAGGCTTTTAAGCCCAAAGACCATACTATATAAGGCTTTTGGGGTTTTTTCCGAGCCCCAGGGTAAAGGCCGAAAGCGAAGGGTCCAAGTCTGCAGAATGATCTACTCTGCCAAAGAGAAACCTGCAAAACTAGTCTCCTCAGCCCAAATGCCTGAGTATTGGGTCCTTTGGACCCTTAGGGGAAGATGTTTAGCTCTATTGCCAAAAAATCTCACGGCATGGTCTTGTGGCACATGCCAACTGCACATGAAGTGGAATGATCTATGTAAACTCTAAACTTTGAAACCACGAATTACTAAAAGCTTTATGCAACAAACCCCAAAACTTACACCCTAAACCCTACCTGGAGATCCAAAACCCTACTGTTCCGGGGGATAGACCCTATACCTAAGGGGTCATAACCTGCTATGTTGTAAGGGTTTGGGGATACAGATATCCTAAACCCTAAACCCCAAACCCTAGACCCTAAAACCCTAAAACTCTAAAACCCTAAACCCTAAAACCTTGAACCGTTTGCAGGCTTGAAGGCTCGGAGTTTCGCGAAAGGAGACGAAGAGCTCTCATGATTCCGAAGACTTTGGGGGTTTAGGCGTTTCGGGTTCTAGGGGTTTAGGTTTGAGGGGTTTAGGGGTTCAAGGGTTTAGGGGTTTAGGGTTTGGGGGTTTAGGGTTTAGGGGTTTAGGGTTTAGGGGTTTACGGGTTCAGGGGTGTAGGGATTTGGATTTCTTAAGGTCAGAGAAATCGCTGAGTCCTAGATTGGGAGTCTGGGGTATTTTGGATTAGACAAGGTCCGGGAAAAGAGTTTAGGATTTCGGAGTCTACCATAAGGCTCGTAAGAGGGTCTTGGGCTTTCTGGGGGAGGGTTTCGGCTTTGGGGGCTAGGGTTTGGGATCTCGCTACGAGGGTCCAGGAGCATTAGGGTAAGGCTTGTTTTTGTTCAGGCTTGAAAGGACAAAGGTTGCCCAGAATCCTAAACAATCGGCTGTGATACTAAGGTAACTAGCATTAAAAGTACCCTACTTGAGGATGTCCCATGTGTAACTCTTACTGTTGATGGACAAAATCCTGCACTACCCAGAATAAGGAATATACCATAATTCCCATAGTTTAGGGTACTTAAAGTAATGCAGGATTTTGTTCATCAGCCGTATTACACCCTACTTCTTAAATCCTCATCGTTTTCGTTTGAAACGTCGGCGGTGGAGGGGGCCTGAGCCTCTGAGCACTGAAGCACACACCAACTTTCTCTTCTCGGTAGGAACAGCAGTACTACTACTGTACTACTGCTGATGGAAAACACCATGATTTGTCATGTTTGTTTCCTGAAAAAGCGTAGGCAATAGCAGGCGCAAGCTCAATCATCCGGAGCACCGGCATTGTAAATAATCGTCACGATACCGCGCTTGCTAAACACAAAGCCATGGTACACGGAAATCTGAACAAATGACTATAATTACAACTAACCCAAAACGGATTTCGTCACAATCCCCTTATCCAGAATGACGGTCCAAACGCTGAACCCATAGCTAAAAATCTGCTTAAACCCGCCCACATAGGGGCCGCAATAACCCTAAACCCTCAACCCCTAAACCCCTAAACCCTAAACCGCTAAACCCTAAACAGCGAAACCCTAACCCCCCTGATAAACCCCTTATACAATTTTATTCGGCTTTCTACACGACACCAAGCTTGACACTGCAAGATGCGGGTTTCCGAAAATAGGGGGCCCTCATATGCACTATAGTACCGTAAGTAGTAGGACCCAAAATAAGGTACCCCTAATTTTCGAAAACTCCTAGATGGGGCCTCCAAATCTGTGACCGGACGCCAGCTGCCAGCCGGGAGCTTCGTCGCTGATGTCGAAGGCTCGATGAAGAGGGCGCCACCTGGAAGAGACGGGTTTAGGGTTTGGGGCTTAGGGTTTATAAGGCTTAGGGTTTAGGTTCAGGGTTTTTAAGGTTCGGGGCTTAGGGCTTAGGGATTATAAGGTTTTATAGGGTTTAGGCTTAGGGTTCTATGCGTTTTGTTTTTTGAGGGGGTTACTGGTTCATGGCTGGGATAGTATTGAAAACTTACATTGTTCATTGAGTTTAAGTACCCTTAAACATGTAAAATGTTACCCAACTATGACAAATGTTAGGGGTCTATAAAGGAGCAAGAGAAAGTTTAGGGCGTTGGCGCAATTCCAGAACTCAGGATACGAATGGTTCAAGGGTTTGTGGCTCTTGTACGGATGTCATCTAGGGTTTAGGCAATTCGTGTCGAGTTCAAGGGCTTATGCAAGACGTCGACAAAAAGCACTTCGGAACATCAGCCGGAAGGCACGTTTTGGTTTCCGGATATTCGGTGTTGACATCCTCTTGGTAAGAGTGGTGTTTTTACAGCGTAAAGACATCACTCGCTGCCCGCCGCCCGCAGAGCACCCACAACAAAACAAAAACACGGGTTCCAAACAGGTTCCGGAGAGCAACCATAACAAAAAACACCCACAACAAACAAAAAAAACGGGTTCCAACCAGGTCCCAGAGAGCACCCGCTGCAAAAAACACACACACACACCGCAAAAAAACAAACACACACACACACACACTGGTTCCAAACAGGTCCCGGAGAGCACCCACAGCAACAAAAACACCCACAACAAAGACAAGACAAAAACCTGGTTCCAAACAGGTCCCGGAAAGCACCCACAGCAACAAAAACACCCACAACAAAGACAAGACAAAAACCTGGTTCCAAACAGGTCCCGGAAAGCACCCACAGCAAACAAGCACCCACAACAAAAAACAAAACGCAGGTCCCAAACAGGTCCCGGAGAGGACCCGCAGCAAAAAGACACCGATAAAAAAACAAAAAACACTGGTTCCAAACAGGTCCCGGAGAGCACCCACAGCAAAAAAACACACACAAGAAAAACAACCAAACAAACACGGGTTCCACGTCCTCTTGGGTGCAGGGGAAGGCTTCACGATGCAAGCTGACCTCCGATACTCTCAACATGAACTCTCACAATGGAAACTGTCAAGGATGACGAATGGATAATTACAAGCAGGCTTATGGAGTTTAGGGTTGTAGGCTGTTCTGTTTGGGGTTAGGGTGCCCAAGGCAACCTATAGTCCTACTTACTGTGTTGTAATACGCTTTGGGGCTTCAGGTTCCGGATTCTTATGATCCTACTTATCACTACCTATCCCACAAAACCCCGAAACACAAGCCTAAACTGTCCATGTTTGGGAGATTCTGGGCTTCTCCGCTTGGGGCTACTCGGAGGATCATGGGACTTAGTGGCCAGGGTTATTATTTGGGCAACTATACCGCCAAATACCTGTTAGCCCCAATTACGGCACGTATAACTGTACTTACTAACCCAAAGGGTCCTAGGTACTATTATGGGGGATACTTTCCCAAAACATAATAATATTAAATCCTACTACAGCAACCCTATATACATTCTACTATATAGGTACTTGGGATTAAGGAATGTACCGTGAAGCCATATATATATATATATATATATACCATGCAGGTACATCATGAAGCCTTTGGGTTTGGGAGAGATCATAGGAACCCTTGTAAACCCTGTAAGCTCTTACAGTAGAAGCCCAAAAGTTGGAAACCCAATAGCCTCAGTCCTTAAGAGTAATGTATAAGGAATCCCAGCACTATTTGGCCTTAATCCGGTTTCCAACTGTAAGGGGTTTACTGTAGAGGAACCATGAAAAGAAGACTTTGGGATACCGCTACCCTTGTCCAAGTACCTAATCATCACACACTCTCCCCAAATCTAACCTGCATAGCTACTGTCCGAAAACCGAGTACCTAATTATGTGGTCCTTTAAACCCTTGGGATAAACCCTAACTTAAAGGATCATGGGACTTACTAATTACGGTTATAATTGGGGTAACTATACTTATAACTACTTATTACAACCATACTTACTAAGTCCCATGATCCTCCAAGTAGTGAGTAGAACCCATGCCTCGGTCGTAGCCCAGAAGCCAGGCTCGAGATAGGCCAGTTGCTTCCTGCGGCCGTTTAGGATTTGGGGTTTGGGGTTTAGGGTTTAAGGCTTAGGAAGTTTAGGGGTTTAGGGAAATTTAGGGTTTACCTATAGTCTCCATTGTAGTTCCTTTTTGGGGTTACCTTATAGGATCCTAATTATATATTTGGTTAAACCAAAAAAAGGAACTACAATGGAGACTACAGGTAGGGTTTAGGAATTAGGAAGTTTAGGTTTAGGAAGCTCAGGGTCGAGGGTTGAAGGGTTTACAGTGAACCCCAGAAAGTTGGAACATCATTAGCCTCCTGCCCTTAAAGTAAAGTATAGGGAATCCCAGCATGAATCATCCTAGTTCTATGTTTGAACTTTCTGGGGTTCACTGTAGGAAATTTAGGGTTTAGGGTTGAAGGGTTCAGGGTCGGGGTTACTTTTCCCGAAGCAGTGTAGTGCTATAAGGTTGTAGTCATGCTGTGCCATAGCTATATCAAGGACGATCATCCATTAGGGGGGTACAATTACAAGTTATTCCAACCCCGATATCCGGTAAACGGGGGTTGGTTCCTGGAGATTCCGAGATGTGAAGTGCTTGCTCTTGGCCCCTAAGTCTAGATTCAAACGGTTAGGGTTCAGAGTTTAGGGGCTAGTGTTTCGGGTTTAGAAGTCAGGAGCTTTATTATTAAAGGAAGCCCAATACTGCTTTTTGATGGCTCTGGAGATTTGTTTCTTGATGGATGTAGGGTGTAGGGGTTTAGGATGTACAAGCCGCTAGATGATCCGACTGCAGCCTTGTAAGTACAAACTCCAAAAGAGATGAATGCAACATCAAAACAGGAGCTTGGATATTTCCAAGCCCAAAGCACAAGAGTTGTCGGGAACAAACGGAAACCATGTGGGTAGTTCTCTAAAACAGGGTGCCTGTTAGGATCAGTTTTTCAAAGGTGCCGTACTATTTTCAGGATCTAAAAAAGGACCCTACTTTAGTAGAGAACTACCCATGTCGGAGCTAAACCGTAAACGCTATAAAGTCCTAAACCCTATAGGCCCTCAACCCAAAACCTTAACCCTTAACGCCCTAAGCGCTATAAGCCCTAAAGGTAACCCTATAAACCCTAACCCTAAAGGAAGACCGAGCAGCGCCTGTGGTCGAGGCCTCTTCGCATTCAGAAGATCCTGGGGCTGCAGCTGCACCACACCCACAGCGAGTCCCTGCATAAAAGAAGATTGAGGGATTATAGGGTTTACAGCGGAAGTATTGGTTAAGAATTCATTGCTTAAGAATTTGAGGGGCTGAATTTTCCTCCGCATGGCTATTTCTCCACACGTGTCAAGCCGCCTTCGACTTAAGAATTTGAGCCCC
>BGNK01000164.1:47701-123454 GCA_003297005.1 Symbiodinium sp. clade A Y106
CGAATTAAGAATCTGAGCCCTCAGATTCTTATATCGGACTCGCCCATGGCTTAGAATTCTCAGCGAGCTAAAACAAGATTTAGAAGAATGCTTTGGCATAGTGGATGTTCGGCCTCCTTAATGCCTTTGGACCTTGGTTCAAACCCTGGCTAAGAATGTGTGAAGAATCTGTCGGGGGGACTTCGGACCTCACGTTCGTCTATGTGGACATGTCAGGAACATGCAGACTTAAGAATCTGAGGGGGGCTGGGCTGGACTGGGGAGATTCTTAAGCAGCGCTTGCACTGTAGGGGTTTAGGGTTTAGGGGTTCTGGGGTTCGGGGGTTCAGGGGGTAGGGTTTAGGGGTTTAGGGGTTAGGGTTTAGGGTTTGGGGAGGTTCCGGTTTGGGGTTTTGGTTTTAGTGTTTTAGGATAAATCAAAGTTTCAAATCTCTCGAACCAGCTAAATGCTTTAAACTCCCAGCATCGAGACGTAACTATAGGTTGTTGGGTACGTGTTCCTATACGTCTGTACGCGGCTATAAGGGCATGTTTGCACATTGCATCACACTTTCTAGCAGGCCCTACCGACAAACACAAGACACTTCAACGCGCAGATGGTCCATAGATACTACCAGGGTGGTAGTAGGTACCCCAAACCATAAGGGGAATAGTCTTCGGGGCCTGCCTCCATAATCAATCGTAGTGTAACCCTATGCTTCCAAGGACCTTATAATTAGGGGCCTGGAACTCTTAAGGACCCAATGATAAGGTCCCTGGAAGCCTAGGGTATTTAAATGATGAACCCTAAACCCTAAACCCTAAAAACCCTAAACCCTACATCCTAAACTTGACCCTCTAGGAATCTCATAGAACCCTCATATGCCCCTTTTAAGGTACATAGGACCCTTACCCTAGGGATCTAAGGACTCATATATTAAGGCTTTTGGGCCCAAAGACCATACCATATAAGGCTTTTGGGCTATGTTGATGCCCAGGGTTTTCAAGGTACATAGGATCCTTAGGGGTGATGGACCCTCTGGGAATCTCAAAGAACCCTATTTCCCTTTTAAGGCACATCGGACCCTTGGGGAATTTTTGGTCCCTCTGAACCCTCATAGCTCGCTTTTAAGCCCTAAACCCTAAACCCTTATGGATGATGGACCCTCTGGGAATCTCAAAGCACGTGATCCACCAAGTCGCTCTCATATTCTTCGGACCCATTTCATCGACACGGATCCTGGGCAATAGAAGTTTCACAAGACTCAGGCCAAACATATATATATATATATATATATATATGTGCATGCATATATATATATATACACACGTAAATAGTAAGTGTATACATATATATATACACACACAGTGTGTATATATATATATATATATACACAGTGTATACATATATATATACACAACTATGTTCATATACATATATACACATACACAAATATATATTACACATACACAAATATATATATATATATACACACACATGAACATACACACACACACCTTTTTACATAGGGGAATGTTTGTACTTGTTGGGGATGTCATAGGGACTTTGGGGGTATCATGAGAAACTATTCAGAGGACTTGAGAGCCCGCACAGCTGGGGCGGCCGTTGCAGCGAGCTGCGACGAACTGTGGGTTAGGGTGGGGCTGGGGGGGGGGAGGGGGTTTAGGCTTCTGGAGGATGGGGGTCTTGGATGTAGAATATAATAGGTTTAGGGTTTGGAGTTTACAGTCGTGGCACCCAAGACTTGCAATTAAGGAACATAACATTACAGTAGGAGCCCTAATGCGACTTATGATGTATATTCCTGCATTACTAGGAGATTCTGGAAGGCCTGGGTAAGTAGAAAATACATCAAGGTTTGAGGTTTGAAGGTGTGCGGGCTTCGTATGAAGTGTTTTTCCTCCAAGACGGCTTGCCAGACTTGCCTCTCTAAACCCTAAACCCCTAAAGCCCTAAACGCCTAAATCCCTAAACCCTAAGCCCCCAGCATATGCAGCAGAGACTTCAATCACGTAATCAGATAAGCACTGCAGCACCGTGGCCTCGTGCTCCGGAATGTTACCTATGTCAGGGGCCGCTAAGCTGATTTGAAGTTTGCATACTTAAAGGATCATCGGACTTAGCAACTAGGGTTATTATTTGGGTAACTATACTTATAATTAGTTAAAACCCCAATTAAGGTACTTAACACCATACTGACTAAGTCCCACTAGAACTCCCAAAGTTTGTTATAGTATCCTTATGGGAGGGGGTTCCAAGGTGGTAGATAACCTACTAATCCCTAGTTCTCCCTAGTGCTCCCTGAGGTTCCGTTAAGGTTCCCTAAGGATCCCTTGTACCCTCCCCCCTTGAACCACCCTCCCGTAAGGACCCTATAATCTCTGAATCCCGAAATCCAAATCTTTCAAAACTAAGGATTCAATGATACTCCAGAACGTACATCCGAAACTATTAAGCCAATAGTGTAGACCTTTCGGTGCTGCTGCCACGGATCTGGAAGAAATGGCCCGTGGCCGTTCGACGTATAGGCTGTGCACTAAGACAAACGCCGTCCATCACCTCAGTCTGCAGTGGGCTTCTAAAGGTTCTGTTCTAACAGCCGCTTTGAGTAAAACCACCCTTACCCCTGTAATCCCCTTAACCAGACCCCGAAACCACCGTTGAACCCTAATTCGAAGTTTAATCCCCCCAACCAGACCGTAAAACCCTCTTCATGCCCTGAACCCTAAACCCCGCACTAAGCCCAAAACCCTTAAACCATGATCTCCTCCTGTAAACACAAGACCCCTAAACCCTAAACCCTAAACCCTAAACCCTTCAACCCCAAACGTCTCCAAAGATGAAATTTTCCCTGGGCATCAAAACAGCCCAAAAGCCTTACACAGTATGGTCTTTGGGCCCAAAAGCCTTAATATATGAGTCCTTCGATTCCCAGGGTTTTTCACCGCTGAAGCCTTGGAAGCCCTGAACTCAAAACCCTTACACCCAAACCCCCTCAAGCTCAGACCTCTTTGACTCTAAACCAAACCCACAATTCCAGAGACCCAAACCCCTAGAGCCACGACTCTGAAATCCCAATGCCTCCAGAGACCCCAGACTCCTTCAAAACCCTACCCCAAGGGTCCAAGTACCTAAAAATCATATACTCTCCAAAATCCTAACCTACATAACTACTATCCTAAACCCAAGTACCTTATTATTGAGTCCTTTGGACCCTTGGGGCTACTTAGGGGCTGGGTACCTTAGTCCAGAAAAGGTAAACCTTTTCAAGTATGGTAGGGCTCCATAAACCGCAAAAGGTTAAAGGTTACTTACTCAGCTACTAAGCCTACTTGGGATATCATGTGACTTAGTATGGTTTATAAATACCTTAATTGGGGTTGGAAGCAGTTGTATGTATAGTTACCTGAATAATATCCGTAAGTATTTACTCCCATGATCCTGTAAGTAAACCGCCCTAAGTATCCCTTGAGACCTGGGGTCGGCGCGCCCTTCCCTTTCCGTGCTTGCGTGGCATCTTCCGCCACCTGAGGTGTTCGGGGGCGTTTTTAGGGTTTAGGGCTATAGGGATTCGGGATTAGGGTTTCGGGTTTGAGGATGAGGGCTTCGGGATTAGGAATTGGGTTTTCAGGATTTGGGCTTAGCGATTCGGGAGGAATTCAATGCTGGAGGCCGTCAGCTCGTAATACAGGGGCCCGGGGTAATGACTTCCACGTTTGGGGTTAGGGTTTAGGGGGTTAAGGATGGGAACTGGGAATCAGGTTGCCGCTGGGGTTTAATACGTGTACATAGAGGTTCGGCAATTCAGAGGCTGTTGAAACATGTGTTCCAAGGACTATCAAGGACCCAAGAGTGGGCCCCCTTTGCTGCAGCCGGTACTGATGCTACTCCTCTGCCACGTCATCCTACTATGACTACATCTGCTACTACAACAACTACTGGGTCTGCGACGACGACGCCGACAACAGCAAGGACGACCACGACAGCACCGACGATTGTTTCTTCAACTGCCCCTAGTGTCACCGACTTCAACTACTGCGGTCACCTGCGCCTTGCTGCTGCCACGATGATGACTACTGCTGGTCATAATTCTAAGGGTGTGAAGGAGGGTAGTGATGAAACTGGGCCGCCGCCGCTGCTGCTGCGCCGATGATGATAAATGTTCATGATGAGGATGACGGTGATGATGATGATGATGGTGGTGGTGGCAATGGTCACCACCGCGCGGATGGTGATCGTCGCGTGAATGGAATTCACAACAAACCTGCTATGCCTATAGTATATATATATATATATATAGATAGCCGTATATAATCTTCGCCACCACGAACCCCAGACCCGACACGTACATATGATGTATATATACATATGGGAGTTTCCGAAAATAGGGGACCCTAATATAGTACCCTAAATAGTAGGATCCTCAGTATAGGGACCCCTAAATAAGGTACCCTAATTTTCGGAAACTCCCATATGTGTAACTTAACCCTAGACCATCTTTTGGCCCCAGATTGCCCCTCGTAACCCCAACCCGAGACAGTACAAGCCAGACCACAACAAGTCGTCTCTAAACTAAGCTCTACACCTTGAAACACAAAAACCTGAAACCTAAACCCAAACCCCAAAATCTTACAAGCTTAAACTAAACCACCAAACCTCCAAACCAGAAATCCGCAATCCAACCCTGATGTCAAGCACCATCCTTCTCCCAGGGGGCCTCCACGGAGGAGCCGACAGCACCGAAGCACATGGTGTCCGCATAGACAAAAGCTGCCTGCTCTTCTCAATAGCTATGTAGACCCTCGGAGCTATGACATCATGAGGTTGCTTTAAAGGTTCCTTGCGCGTGCTCTATAAGGGTACTAGACCCGGTAGAAATCCAGGACCTTTTGTGGGGTAACCTGTATTTTGGTTAGGATCCAGTAACAAGACACCAAGTAGCCAAAACAAGGTACTACATTTCACGTCCAGGTCAGGGGTCACTTGAAGCCTTCTTTTTCGGGAGGCGGGGAGAGCGGGGGGAGGGTCTAGATTACAGGCCAAAGAAGCGTTTCTCATCTGTGGCTCCAAAACGCTGCATTTCAAGGGCTCGACCATACAGAAGTATTGAGGATATGATTTCTTGTGGAGTTTAACATTTAAGTTTGATTGTGCACACGCTATCCTGCTTAAAGCGCAATGGGAGGCCTAGATCGTTGGTAGAGGCAGCAGTAGTAGCTGTAGTTGTGGTTGTGATTGTAATTGTGGGGGTAGTGGCAGTGGAAGTGCTACTAGTTTAGCAGTAATAGTAGCAGCAAGAGTAGTTGTTCGAGCAGAAGTAGTGGTAGTAGTAGTAGTAGTAGTCGTAGCGGTAGCGGTAGCGGTAGAGGTAGAGGTAGAGGTGGCGGTGGCGGTAGTGGTAGTGGTAGTGGTAGTAATAGTATAGTACTAGAGTTACTAGTAGTAGTAGTCGTAGTCGTAGACGTAGACTTAGTCGTAGTCGTAGTCGCAGTAGGAGTAGGAGTAGTAGAATAGTAGTAGTAGTAGTAGCAAGTAGTAGTAGTAGTACTCGCACTTTTATATTTTGGTTCCCGTCCTTGCAAGCTCGAGCTGGTCCTCTGCCGGGTCTTCCGCGGGCTCTTTCCTTGGTCAGGGCCTGAGAGGAATTTTCGTTCTTCTGATGATGTGGGTGCCGGCATGCATGGTCAACGACACTGCCACTGCCGCCGCAGTAGCTAGTAATTAATATTACTATCATCATTATGATTTTGAGTAGTGGTATTATTATAATTATTAATTATTATTATTATTAGTAGTAGTAGTAGTAGGAGTAGGAGTAGGGGTAGCAGTAGTAGGAGTAGATTAGGAAGTGGAGGCGCAGGAGCAAGCGTAGGAGTCATGTTAATCTGCATGAAAGTCTCAAGGGTCTGGAACTTTCAAACTCTTTGGTCTCACTCGCTGGCTTCTTTGTTGCGTGGGCCAAACTCGAAGAGGTTGCCCCAAGCGGCTGGAACTTTGTAGCTCTTTGGCCTCACTCGCAGGCTTCTTTGTTGAATGTGTCACCCTTGACGAGGTTGCCCCAAAGCTTGGCGGGATCAATCAGCGTTTCTCCGGCATAGGATAGAAGTTGGTCACATTTTTCTTCAGCTGCCCTCTGCCAGCCCCAGATGCCGACTGTGGACACATACCTCAAGCAGAGGAGGAGAACGGCCTTCCTGACGACTATGCCTAGGGCCTAGAGACAAGCAGCCTCCCCAAATGCAAAGCCACCAACCTCAACTAATATAGGAGCCTTAAGAATTAGAATAGCGTTTCGGGGTATATATTAGTATAATACCTCTACTGAGGCACAACCAAAATAGTATAGGTAATTAAGGCCCCTATATTACAGTACCCTTGTAGATCCCCTGAAAGTAATTAACCCTTATAGATCCCTTGAACGGAACCCTAAACCCTAAACCCTAGGAACCCTACACGTAATTATAAAGGCACCCAGAATGAACTTCTCTCCGAGTCACTTCGGCCACGGTTTTTCTTTCGCCTCGTCCTTGTGAAACGTTTGCCACGTCCCATTTTTGGCCATGTCGCACCTTAGGAATTCTGGGGCTTTTAAGGGTTTAGGGGTTTTGGGTTTAGGGTTTGGGGGCTAGGGGTTTGGGTTTAAGGTTTCGGGTATCCTGGCCCAATAATGAAAAGGTTAACCTTTTCCATTATGGTAGGATTACATGGGCCCAAAAAGGCTGAAAGGTTGGGTATTGGGGATCTAAGGCACAAGATTTTCTGGCACTTCTCCTGGGCCTGCGTCTTTGCCGCCTCCATCCTCGCCTGCAAGTTTGGGTTCCTTGGTTGCTCAGTAAACTCTTACGGGTTCCTTTAAGGGTTCTATAAGGGCTCCTTTAAGGGTTCCTTTTAGCATATGATAAGGGTACCCTTTTTCCGAATGCTCCGTTTTAATAAGGAGATCCCAAACGAAAAAGGGCAAACGGGTACTACTCAGGAACCGAGGTTCCCCCTCCAGCTGCATGTGACTCGTTTCAGGGCCGGTGAGGCATTCTCTGTCTCAACGCCACATATCTTGGTTTGTGTTCGGTATCCTCGTCTTCCCAATTCAATTGTGTATGGTTGGCAGAGCACGAACTCGTCTCGCCAGAGGGTCACCCAGCTGGTGCAGTCCCCGTTCCCGGGCTCCAGTTTATAGCACGTCTGAGATGCAAACGATTTGGGTTTAGGGTTTAGTGTTTAGGGGTTTAGGGGCAAACATCACCCAATATGCTATCCGAATCTGGACGCTAGCCATGAAAAGAAAAACTCACTCCATGCGACTGACCGTTCTACTGCTGCTGACGGAAGAACTCCTGCATTCCTACATTACCACAAGTACAGTACCCGAAGCTGTTGGAGTTGTAGGCGGTTCCGTCTTATGGGTGCTGCAAGATGTTGTCCGTCAGCGGTATCACAAACTGTTTGGTGTACCTGGAGCATCATGGGACTTAGTATGTATGGCTATAAGCACCCTATTTGGTGTTATACGGAATTATCAGTTTTGTTACCCTAGGAATAATGCTAGCTACCAAGTTCCATGATCCTTTAAGTAGATCCTAAAACCCCTTTGTATAACCCCATCTAGATCCTTTTTAAGGAGCCCTTGAAGGATCCTAAGTTACTAAGTCCAAAAACCCCAAACCCTAAACCCCACATCCCTTACCCCTAAACCCTAAATCCCTGAACCTTAAACCCCTAAACCCTATAGATCCCTTTAAAGGAACCCCTTATAGATCCTTTAAAGGAACCCTAAACCCTATAAAACTACACCTTAAACCCTTAAACCCCATGCTCCTTTAAGTCTGCAGCGACAAATCCTTAATGATTATCTAGACTTTTTGGGGGGTTCCATATTTTAGTTATAGTATAATGGGCCCCAAAACCCTATTCTAATTATTAAATTAAGGCCCGTATGTACTTAGAGCGGTTTAGGC
Organism: Symbiodinium sp. clade A Y106; assembly: GCA_003297005.1. Classification (NCBI taxonomy): domain Eukaryota; class Dinophyceae; order Suessiales; family Symbiodiniaceae; genus Symbiodinium; species Symbiodinium sp. clade A. The sequence goes on from BGNK01000164.1 coordinate 55,658, forward strand.
AAACTACCAGAGTAGGGAACATTTAACCTTTTGGGGTTTGTAGCATCCTACCCTACTTGAGAAGGTTATCCTTTTTTGGGCTAGGGTATTCTGCCCCTAAGATTTAAGGGGCCTATATTATAGAACCCTTATAGAACCTTTATAGACGTCTTATAGTAACTCTTGTAGATCCCTTTAAGGATCCCTTTAAAGGAACCCTGTAAGGGAACCCTATTCCATAGTAAGTCTGCAGCGAAGGGGCCTTGTACTCTTTTCCAAGGGGGCCGAGCCTCGATCCGACACCGCCGGGGTGGAATTTGGCAGTCTTGCAAGCACCCGGAGCCTTGCTTGGTTTAGGGTTTAGGGTTTAGTTTAGGGTTTAGGGTTTCGGGTTTAGGGTTCAGGATTTAGGGTTTAGGGGTTTAGGGGTTTAGGGCTTAGGGTTTATTAGGGTTTTGGGTCTAGGGTCTAGGGTTTAGGGTGCTTTCCGGATTTAGGTTTCCCCTATGCTTCCAAGGACCTCATAGTCAAGGCCCTGGAAGCCTTAAGGACCCAATAACAAGGTCCCTGGAGGCATAGGGCAATATTCAGGCCTTACTACTTACAGTAGGGTTTTGGAGTATTAGTAGTATAACCCTAAACCCTAAACCCTAATGGCCTTTGATGGCAACCTGGGCTTTCGGGCTTGCATTTCGGGCTCAGGTCCAGCGGTCCAGCGATTGACAGAAAGTGAGCGGACATCTTGAAAACTGGCATCATAAACCTACCTCTATAAGTACCTTCATTGGGATTATACGTCATTATTACGTATAGTTACCCCATTAATAAGAGCCGTGGTATCCTGAAGTAGTCCCGTCAGCAACAACTTTCTGCCAAAGAGGCAGAGCTTTCCGTTTCCAATGTGGCCACATCTGTGGCACGGTGAGCCCAAGTCAATAAGCCCAGGAGGGGCAATGCCTTAGGGCCCCGCGATTTACGGATTCGTAATCAATGCTTGATTCTTTTTTTGGGGGGTAGGGTTTAGCGTTTAGGGTTTAGGTGTCTCGGATGACTGCTGCGGGTATTGCTCCAGCTGAGCTTCTAATTTTCATCAGGAGGCATCTAAACCCTAAGCCCTAAGCCCTAAACCTTCAACCCTAACTTCATGACAGATTTGGTTGAGATTGGACCTGAGCCTTCAATGGTTCGTATCGTCGGCAGTGTAGCTGATTGACTGATTGTAGTGTTGTGGTCATGGCATTTAAACCATCGGGCATACACTCGTTCAAGATTTCCCCTAAACCCTAAACCCTATACCTCCTGCTTCGCCCTCTATGACCTTCACGGTCCTGCACAACTCGTCACGTATCGGTATAATGTAGAAGCCTGAAAAACTACCAACACTTTTCCTTAGGGTTCCTAATACTATAACTGTACATTATAATAATGTACCCCAACACCCTGTTAAAATTATTTAGGCCCCTCGATTGCTAGGGAGTGTGGGTGTACGCGTATGCATGCATGGGCAGACGGACCCGGGTATGTGTTGCCATCCACACATCATGTAAATTAACATACAGAAGTAGAACCTGTCTAGACATTGGAGTACTAAACACCATGTCTGTGTATTTCATAGTTAGACATGTGAAAACAGTTTATGATACTCTCAGGAGAACACACACATGTTCAAAGGTGTAGGTATTATGTATATATGTACATGCATACATACATATGTGCTTAGTGCACGCATGCTTCTAGATGCACAATGCATGCCTATAGATGGGCATGTATACAGATGCACAACATAACACGCAGTGACACGCTTGTAGATTCTTGTTTTACCCCCAGCCCGCCTTCACTGGTAACATCGCCATCTGGTGTGCTCTCAAACTACGACAGAGCTTGCAAGAAGCATTCGAGCCTTGGCAGTTCGAGACAAAGCAGAAAGAGCATGGTGCGACCGTGCCTGACATCTTCCCTCCCCCCATCATATCTCAAATAACTAAACCCTAAACCCGTAAACGCCTCGCCGCCTCGACTCCTTCCTGGAGCCTAGCACTTCTCCCGATGCCAGAAATACAAGGGCCTTGTTTCTGGGGATACTAACCCGAGCCACAATAAGGAACACCAAAATAGTATTGGTAATTGTGTAGGCCTGTAGATACATAGAGTACACCACCGAGTCTCCTTGGACCCGAACTCTCCTCTGAAAGCATATTCGTTTGATTCGTCTTTAACTAGGGATCCCTTTTAAGGCCGACACAGCCATAGAAGGGATCCTGTACAAGTACATAGGCCCTCGAAAGCTTATTACTTGAGATCCTTTCTAAAGGACCCTTAAACTCTAAAGCCCTAAACCACATGCCCTGAATCTGTCAGCCCAAACTTTACAACCCAAAGCCAAGAAAGAAGACATGCCGTGAACCCTATAAGCCCTGCAAGCCCTATAAACCTGTGAGTCATTTCAGCCCTATAACCCCTATCAGCCAACCAGCCTTCGCAAGAGCACAGTTGCCGTTGGAGGCCACCAATAGAAGCGGAACAGGACCCTCCTGGAATGGGATGTCATGGAAACCCTTAACCCTAAAGCCTAAACATTAAACCCTAAGCCTAAGCCTAAACCTAAGCCTAAAACCTAAACACTAAACCTTAAGCCTAAGCCAAAAACCTAAACACTAAATCTTAAGCCTAAGCCTAAAACCTCAACACTTTAAGCCTAAGCCTAAAACCTAAACACTAAACCTTAAGCCTAAGTAGCCTAAGCCTACACCCTAAACCCTGCACCCGTAACTATGACGGTCTGGGGTCTCCTGGAATGTTCTCTGGAGGCCTAGTCCTCACCTGGACCCTAAGGAACCTACATGTTTAGGGTTCTGCAACAGATCCCCTTGTATTCGACGATGCAAACAGTGTAACGCCATGCATTAGGCTCATCAGGAAGGGGCGCCCCTTTTAGAGGCCTGTGCCAAAGCCTGTGACCTGAGCCATCGGAANGGAAGGAGCGTGTGCGCTCCTGTGCGAAAAGGTCGAGTGTGTGCACTCGTCGTTGTGAGCATCTGATTTCTTCAGTACCCGTTGAGCCCTTTGATCGCTACCTTTGCAGCTTCGCTGCATTGGTAGCGGAGCGACTACGCTCCGGGGAACACGCCTTTGGGTGCGACAGTGACTGACCTTTGTTTTCTGGTGAGAGGCCCAACCGCAGGCGACTTTTACTTCTTCCTGGCCTCTACCGACCTGCGCGAAGCAGTTTTTCCTTCTCTCTTTCAGTGTGGTGAAGCATGTCGGACAGCAGGGACATTTCTTCAGTCCCATCCTGGGATGGCCAAGCGAGGACTTGGCGAAGGTACACCCGAGAGGTGTCGTGGTTTGTCTTGAGTACGCCAGTACACAAACGGAGGTACTGCGCGTCCCGTCTTTTGACCAGATTGACGGGGCCGGCACGCCTTCTTGCGATGTCCTGGTCGCAGATGGACTTCGACTCCAAGGGCGGCACCAAGCTTCTTCTACAGCGTCTCGCCAGCTCGCCATTGGTGAGACGTACCTTGCCGAATGCAGCTGCCATTTGCCAGCAATACTTCAGCTTCCGCCGACAGCCCATGGAATCAATTGGCAATTTTCTTGTTCGAGAGACGCTGGTTCACGAGGAGTTTGTGGAGGCCATCATCCGACTTCACGAAGAGAAGCTTGGTATAGCTCAAGACATGAGGGATTTTGGCCTACCAGATGACCCTGAGTGGGAAACCAGCTGGTGGGAAGGCGGCAGCTGGGGTGGCGCGGAGGACTTCGGCGAGGCGGACCATCATGATGAAGAACCTCCCGGCGATTCTCCGGGCCTTGACGGTGATCATCCTGCAGGTGCTGGACCAGGACGTTCTGTCCCTCAGGACGATTCAGCACTACCTCGCGGTGCCACAGGCTCATCTCCCAGTCATCGGCCGGGAGATGGAGGCTCTCAGGCTGGATCTCGGAAGGGAGAGCCTGCGGTGGCGAAGGCCCCACTCGACGAGCTGTCTGTTGCAGACTCGTTCATCTGGACGTGTTGCGCGGCTGGAGATTGCTCCAAGCAGCTGGACTGAATGCTGAAGAGAAAAGAGACATCCTTAGCACGACGAAGAACTCTTTGGATTACTCAGTGATATCTTCGGCATTGCAGAGCCTTTGGGACGACCAACTGCTGGGCAATCACCGCCATCATGGAGGCGCACACAATCTTCATCTGGCCGATTCCTTTGACCACCACGCCGCGTACCAGCACGAGATGGACGATTGGTGGGAAGATGATGCATGGGGCCAGGACTGGTGGTATGAAGATGCATACACGGACCACCATCATGAAGATCCCTGGTGGGAGGATGAGTGGCCTAAGGAAGCCCACTCTATGAGCGAAGCTCCGGCTGACCCGGAGATGGCGGCGAAATTACAAGAGGCTCAACAAGCTGAGCGAGTCGCCGAGTCCTTGGCGGCGGAAGCGACGAGGACCTGGACAGAGGCCCAACGCGCCACTCAGGCGCTTCGGCGCGACAGAGGATTTGGCCTTCCCTCAAACGCCACTTCGGGCAAGTGCTTCATCTGCGGTGGCAACCATTTTGCCCGAGAGTGTCCCGACCGATCTCATGGAGGCAAGGGCAACAAGGGCTATCACCGCAACTACATGACCGACATGGACGAGAACTTTGCCTACTACTACGTGAAGGGCAAGAGCAAGGGCAAGTTCAAGGGCAAGTCCAAAAAGGGCATGGCAATGGAAGCTCAAGCCTGGATGAAAGGCAAGGGCAAGGCAAAAGGCAAGGGCGTGGGCAAGGACGGACCCAGGAGTGTGAACGCTTACTCTTCAGAGTTCTTCCTGGGTGGTCTTGAAGTGTCCGAGGTACTGGAAGCAGCGGCTTCTCATGATGTATCTTCCTCGCCAGGAACTGGCATGATCGATTGCGGTGCCACTGCCTCAGCGGCGCCAGAGGCCGTCGTTCGTGGTCTCATTTCTGCAGTTCTCACCCAGGACAAGGGAGCCAAGATCGAACTTGAGCAGTCCGCGCGACCGTATTTCAGGTTTGGGAATGGTCGGTGGGGCAGGGCCTTGTGTCGTGTTCATCTGAGTAGCCATGTGTCTGGTGGACCGCGCCAGTTCTCACTTTATGCACTACCCAATCCCGACAATTACTACCGAGATGGCCTTGATAAGAGTTCTCTTGTCCCTGTTCTGATCGGCATGGACTATATTGGTCAACATGGTGTCGGCATGATGATAGACTTTGCGAGTGGTCTAGCTATGAATACCAAGGAGACAAGCCCTGAACCCTATCGACTACAATCCAATCGCAAGGGACACTATGTTCTGGATATCGTACATTACCTCACCAAGGGTTGCGTGAACCATGAAGGTCAAGCTCATGTTGTTGTACGATCTCCGTCTTCAGTACCTTCGAGCCCCTCATATGCACAACATGGCCTTATGCTAGGCACCCTGTGGCTGGATATGACCGTACGGGATTTGGAACTTGACGAACAAGAGCTCGATGCTGCACGTGCTAGGATGTGGAGACTGTACAATGCCTCGCGTTCACTCTCGTGTCCAACAGCTCTTTCAGCTCAAATGCTTGGCACTGAACGTGCCGCAATTCCCTCGTCAACTTCCTCTTCTCGGAGCGATGGCGTCCTCGACGGTGGAGCTGCGCGATCCGGACCCGGAGACTGCAGCGCTGCTGGCGGCGTCATATCAGGCCAAGGCTGCCAAAGCCAAGGCCAAAAGCAGACCAAGATCGTTCGATTCGACAAGACGAATGAAAGCCGATCCTCGCGACCCCAGAACACAGACAAATCAATGGCCGTGCTTCGGACGACACCAACCGGCGGCACCGGAAGCCAATCCCCACGGCCAATGGATCAACTGCAGCGTGTGCAATCTTCGTCTACTCTACACTCCCCGGAAGGGTTCCCCGGCTACCTCGACGCAAACCGTGAATGCGCCAATGGTGACCAAGATGCTGGACGAGCTGCGGGGACATTTGGGAACGACCAAGCCTACGGCGAAGATTTGTCATCATGCGATGAACAAGGTGGTTGCGGAGGCCGTTCTGGAGAAGTCGATCAAGGATTTGCTGGAGCAGCGACCAACAGCAGCACCAACATCACCCACGAGCACGGCATGGGGAATGATCGACGACGAGGAGCTGGTGGCTGCGTACGAAAGGGAGAGTCAGTGAAGGACCTGAAGACGGTGATGTACAAGCCCCGTGTGCCGGTGTATGTGGGAAAGAAAATCATGTCTATGGCCTCTCTGTTCACTACTCTGACTTCGAGCCTACTTCTTGGTCTTCACCTCCATGAACGCGATGGACTGTGGGAGGTGGCGTGCGCACCTCACAGCTGGTTAACCGAAGCAGCCGAAGAACAAAATTTGAAACCTCGCAGGATCAATCTGGCACAGGGCTACGACCTCTACCAGACCTCCACTTGGAATCAACTTCGTGACCTTCGACAACGGCACCGTCCTCGACGGTTGTGGTTTTCTCTGCCATGCACCAAGTGGTGCGCATGGACTTCTGTGAACTACAACACACCGGAGCGCAGGGATAAGCTTGAGACAGCGCGGCGAAGAGAACGTCGACTTCTTTGGCAGGTGAACAAGTTCATCAAAGAAGCCACGGACGAGGACCCAGAAATCCAGGTGTACTTCGAGTGGCCTCATCCTTGTTTTGGTTGGAAGCAAGCCCCGATGCAAGACCTAGAACGACATCTGGAACATCGAGGCCTTCCTTGGCTTCAATGTCGCATTGATGGTTGCAACTACGGCATGAAGGACCAAGCCGGTGTGAATTTTCTGCAAAAGAAGTGGTTGATTAAGACGACAGATGAAAACTTCCATAGAGTTTTCCGAGCCAAAGTATGCCCTGGAAATCATGGGCAACATACTTACATCCAAGGGAATGAGACAGCAGCGAGCGCCTACTACCCGTGGAAGCTCGTGCAGGCCATCGCCAGACATGGGAGACAACATGATGTACCACAACGACATCTACGCCTACTTGCTCTACGTGTTGATCAACCAGCACTCGGTGAAGACGATTGGATGGATCACGGAGGAGATGAGTGTGGAGTGACCGAATTCCTTGACGACCTACAAGTCACAGAAGGGGAACTGGAAGGATTAACATCGTCTTCAGGCGAACAGTGTGTCTCAGCAGGGGAACTGGAAGGATTAACCTCGTCTTCAAGCGAACAGTGTGTCTCAGCAGGGGTCCTTGATATAGATCTAGCTCGTATACGTCTACACCAAGGGGCCTTTGACCTTGAGTCATTAGAAGCTGTTCTCCTTGCCGTCTCTGACAAGATCTACCAGACGACATCAGATCACGTGCGCTGGGGGTCACATGGACGCAAGGCGTTTGTTATTGGAGCATACTCCCATGGCAACTTCGGCGGCATCACCAGGAGAACGCAACAGATGCCCGAGCTGACCAAGTACGCCAATGCCGTTCTTCGACGACACCTACCACAAGCAACGTGGACAAGTATTATGATCTCCTTCAATTGTCCTGCTATGCCCCATCGCGACTCTCACAATCACAAGGGCTCCACCAATTATCTTCTCGGATTGGGACCGTATTCTCAAGGTGGACTATGGTTGGCAGGTCAACATGCCTCACTTCCCCCTCGACGGCGAAAGACTCCAGATGGTCGACTCCGAGAAGGCTATGTTTTACCCACATATCATCGTATTGTGGCCTTTGATCCAGACAGCTGGCATGCCTCTGAGAAATGGCAAGGGTTCCGTATTGCCGTTTCTGCCTACACGACACGCAAGGCTGTGGATCTGAAACCTGAGGAACGACAATATCTACTACGGATGGGTTTTCCCATGGCAATGTGGAACCAACCAGCGCTGCTAGAGTCACATGCGGCAACATCGTCAACGGACATCGTGCTGCCCGAAGGTGTGACTGCTGATGAGTACAAAAATTGGGAGGCGCAGATTGCGAAGTTCCACAAGACAGCCGGTCATCCTACGAACCGCAATCTTGGACGCATTGTTCAAGAAGCTGGACACCCTACGTGGAAGGTGGATGTGGCCCTGAACCACGTCTGTCCGGCGTGCCAGAGCTTGAAACAAGGTGGGACAAGCTCGGGGCAGATTCCTCCGGCATCGACGCATCAGCAGTACGCCGCTTGGGAAGCAGTTGGCGTTGATGTTGGTGAGTGGGTGGTCCCTTCCGTGCGGAAAAAGGTCAAGTTTGTGGTGTTTGTTGACATGGCAACCAAACTTCGTGTGGTCCACCCGCTACAGAAGTACGAGCTGCTTGAGATGAAGGCCGAGAGCACCAAGGACATCATTTCTTCGTTCTCTGAGCGATGGTTGTCGTGTTTCCCGAAACCAAGGGTGCTGCTTCTGGATTCAGCAAAGAGTCTTGCCTCGGAAGGCATGACAGATTTCGCCTCGACCATCAATGTGTTGGTCCATCTTGTGGCGGAGAAAGAACACTGGGCTCACGGGACCATCGAGGCCGCCGTTCAAGACATCAAGCATACTGCCTCAGCGATCCAGCTAGAGAACTTGGACCAGGATCCCTTCATCACCCTCTATCTGGCCACTTCAGCGCTCAACAGCACGGAGTATACTGCTGGCTACTCTTCCTTTCAGTGGGCGTTTGGAAAGAAGTACAGCATGAGTGATGAGGACGTGAGGACGTTCCACAATCTTGGAACAGACATCGACTATGCGAAGCTGGTGGTAGCACGACAAGAAGCAGAGGCAGTTGCACAAAAAACGAGGGCCAAGCGAGTTCTATCCAAGCTGGGCAACACAACGGTGAGACAACCCTTGCGAACCTACAGTCCCCTCGACCTTGTCAAAGTGTGGAGGAAAGTGTGGCCCAAAGATCTTCATGCTGGACCTCGCGGTGGTTACCGGAAATCGGGGAGACCTCATTGGATAGGTCCTGGCAGGGTTGTGTTCACTGAGGTTCTACCACATCAACAACCTGGAGACCAACGAAGACATGTGGTGTGGGTGCTGATCGGATCCCAACTGTTTCGTTGTTCGGCACACTCTGTGAGGCCAGTGACCGAAACTGAGAAGTTTGTGTATGAAAGCGCAGATGTCGATCAACCCTTTGAATGGAAATCACTGGATGATATTCTTCCCAGCAAGGAGTATCATGACTTGATCGATCACGAGCCGGACCCAGAAGAAGTTGAGCTACCTGATTTACCTCGAGAGCCTGACCACTCTACGATGGTGATTCCACCGAAGCGTCGATTTCGACAGAAGACCCGGTTGAGTGAGGAAACCCATGGAGAAGATGAACAACCTGGAACAGTTTCTTCTTCATCGACTACAACAAAACATCAACAAGACGTGAACGACTACAGCACACCAGAGCCCAAAAAGCTCAAGACAGATGAAACCCATGGAGAAGAGGAACAACCTGGAGCAGTTTCTTCTTCATCGACTACAACAAAGCATCAACAAGACTTGAACGACTACAGCACACCAGAGCCCAAAAAGCTCAAGACAGATGATGACCGAGTACAAGACTTGAACTGGGTCGAACTGTTATACGCTGAGGCTGGACAAGAGACCCAAGAGATGGATATCTTTCACGCCATGGATGAGACTGAAGAGTTTCTCAAGATTGAGTTTGATGTTGGTGGAGACATGTCCAATCGACAAAAGAAGCAGCTCCTTCGGAACCCAGTTGCCTTTATGGTCAAGAAGATGCGCGACAGTGAGGTGGTTTTGGCAAAACTACCTGATCATGAGCGGCAACTTTTTACACGGGCCAAGGCAAAAGAGGTGGACAGCTTCATCACCAATGAGGCTGTGCGGAAATGCAAGGACAACGCGGAGGTACGACATGCCTACACCTCGAATCGCATTGTCAAAGCTAGATGGGTCTTGACGTGGAAACAGGTTCCTCCAGAAGACCGTGAAGCGGCCCGCCAAGACCAGCATGAGAATCCAAAGACGCTCCATGGACGTGATGGTTCTGTGAAAGCTAAGGCAAGAATTGTACTGCTGGGCTTTCAACATCCGAGTCTACTAGACCCAACCTTTAAGACTGCCAGTCCGGTGCAGTCTTCGCTTGGACGTCATCTTCTATACTCCATGGCAGCACATCATCAGTGGGACTTGGAAGGTCTCGACTTGGCCACAGCCTTCCTACAAACCCAGCCAACGGAAGCCGATCAGGAACTATGGACAACAGGAGTTCAAGAACTACGTGATGCACTTGACATCGGCTCCGAGGGCATCATGCGAATCCTCAGGAATATCTATGGATCCACGACAGCACCTCGTGGACTCTGGCTATCGTTGCACAAGCGGCTGAGCGAACTTGGTGCGCAACCTGTTCTCGGGGAAAGGTGCCTATGGGTTTGGCTCTCGAAAGTGATCATGGATGGCGACAGGCCAAAGGTGATCGGTGCTATGGGCGGACATGTGGACGACTTTCATCGCATTGGAGACGGAAGTCCAGAGTGGCTGGACATCAAGGAGGAGATTGATGGCGCCTACAAATGGGGAATGGCCAAGACCGGTTCCTACAGACACGCGGGAACGGACGTGACGACCGTTCTGGATGAGAACAAGAATAAGAAGATCGTGGTGGACCAGTCCTACTACATCGAAACGATCATGGACGTGGACATTGAGGCCGACCGCATCCGTACTGACGAGGCTCTCAACAAGCACGATGTGGACGCATGTAGAACCACCTTGGGTGTACTTCAATGGGCAGCCATTCAAACACAACCGTTGCTATGTGCTCGCTGCAACTTGTTGCTGACGGAGCTGGTGAAGATTGGCACCATGGCTGTGGCCAGGGAAATCCAGGCCCTGGTTGGAGAGGTCAGACAGTGGTCCTCGAAACTGGAGTTTCGGTGTTTTCCGACAGCTCGTCACTGGTCGGAAGTGGTTTTCATTACAATGGGCGATTCAGCCCATGCCAATCGTCCAAAAGGGGAATCTACCGGAGGCCTCATAACCCTTATCGCTGGACCCGAGTGCCTTACTGATGAAGTGTGTCCGATGTCACTCTTGAGTTGGCGAACTTGGAAACTGCAACGTAAGGCAATCAGCTCAAATGATTCGGAGGTTCAGTCAATTCTTGAAGGAGAAGATCAAAACTTCCGTGCGAGGATGATCTGGTCGGAGCTACATGGCGGCGGAGGACGCAGAGAAGTTCTACCTCCTCGACAAGATCTTGTAGCACTCATGGAGGAGCAAGTCTCAAGGGTTCGGGGAGTAGTTTGTACTGACTCCCGTGGTGGCTTCGATGCTGTAGAGCTCAACGAGAGCCCTCTCCTGGGACTCTCAAATATGCGAGCAGCCCTTCAAGCTTACCAACTGAGAGACAGTCTCAACCGTTGCAAGAGCCAACTACGATGGCTTCCAAGTGATTACAACCTCGGTGATGCTCTGACGAAGAAGCGACCAGACTGCCGTGTAGGCCTACAAAAGTTTCTCGCTGTGTACAGATGGTCCATCCGATTTGACCCGACTTTTACAGCTGCCAAGAAAGGCAAGAAGCTCGGAAGATGTGCCGTGAAGGCAATCGATCACCACATTGAGGGCGAAACCCCAGCATCGTCGATCTTCTTTGGGGTTGGTGCAACAGATCCCCTTGTATTCGACGATGCAAACAGTGTAACGCCATGCATTAGGCTCATCAGGAAGGGGCGCCCCTTTTAGAGGCCTGTGCCAAAGCCTGTGACCTGAGCCATCGGAANTGCAACAGATCCCCTTGTATTCGACGATGCAAACAGTGTAACGCCATGCATTAGGCTCATCAGGAAGGGGCGCCCCTTTTAGAGGCCTGTGCCAAAGCCTGTGACCTGAGCCATCGGAAGGAGCGTGTGCGCTCCTGTGCGAAAAGGTCGAGTGTGTGCACTCGTCGTTGTGAGCATCTGATTTCTTCAGTACCCGTTGAGCCCTTTGATCGCTACCTTTGCAGCTTCGCTGCANGGAAGGAGCGTGTGCGCTCCTGTGCGAAAAGGTCGAGTGTGTGCACTCGTCGTTGTGAGCATCTGATTTCTTCAGTACCCGTTGAGCCCTTTGATCGCTACCTTTGCAGCTTCGCTGCAGGTTCCTTACCCAAAGGGTCCTATGTACTGTTACGGGGGGATACTTCTCCAAATCATGATAGTAATTCTTAATATAGAAACCCTACATTCTACTATATAGGTACTTTGGACCCTTTGGATTATTATGATGTCCTTATATGAGTCCTCAAAAAAGTAGGTTGTTTGGGGTAATGGAAGTCCATGTACTACTGTAGTACATGCTTTGGTCTTACAGCAGGGTCGAGAACTTAGGGGGCTGATTTATTCGGAATAGGTTTTAGGGTGTCAAGTTTAGTGTAGTAATACATAGATGCTTTGGCCATACTAAATGTCAAAGTCTCTACCATATGGGTGCATGGACCCCTGCGATAAATCATTCGGCAAAAGCTTTGGGGGCTGGACACTATCGTTTGTACCATGCATGGAAAAAACTCAGGATTTCAAGGGATACCATTAAGTCGTAAGTCACGCCATTTCTCAAGCTCCAATAGTCCGTTGGGGAAGGGCTTTGGTTAGCACGGATTACTTGCGGTCAGGGAACACAGTCGTTGCATGGCTTTGGCTTGTTAAATCCGGCGGCAGAATTATCCGAGTCCAAAGCCGGAAGCTTCGGCTTCAAACTCAGATACTTAGCTGACTTCATAGTCCAACAAAAAGTTACAGTTTCAGTTCTGTAAGTAAGTCAGAAGGTGATCCCAAAACGTGTGAAGTGCTTAGTCAGCTACTAACCCTTGGGGATCAAAATAGCCCAAGAGCCTTGTATAGTCTGGTCTTTGGGCCCAAAAGCCCTAATGTATGAGTCCTTAGATCCCTAAACCCTATAGATCCCTTTGAAGGACCACTTATAGATCCCTTTAAAGGAACCCTTAGCCTTATAGATCCCTTTAAAGGAACCCCTATAGATCCCTTTAAAGGAGGGTAAGAATATTCGGGCTACAGAGCTCGAGTGGAAAGTTTCAACACAATGAGACCCGCGTGTCAACCTGGGTTTCGCAGAACTCTTCCCCGCGTAAAGGATCATGGGACTTAGTAACTACCCAGAGAGCCCAATACCCCTTAATTAAGGAATATACCTTAAATAATAAGGGGGATTCATATTACGATTTAAGCTATATTCCTTAATTAAGGGGTATTGGGCTCTCTGGGTAGGGATCCTTACAGGGTTCCTTAAAGGGCTCCTTTAAAGGGATCTATAAGGGTTCAAGAAGGGGATTTAGGGTCTACTTAAAGGATCATGGCACTCTTCCACTGGGGCTATTATTAGGGTAACTATGCCAATAATTACTTATAACCCCAATTAGGGTAATTATAACCATACTTACTGTATAAGTCCCATGATCCTCCAAGCACTTCTTAAAGAGTCTTACCAAGACAGTCTCTGCTGGGACACACCTCCTCGCTCGCTGGAGACAGAAATGTAGCCCTTGTTCGGCTCGGCCTGATCCGTTCGAGGGTGTTGTGGTTTAAGTTTAGGGGTCCGGTCATGGGATTTCGGGGGGTCAGCATGCTTACCTGCATCCCCAAACCCTGCAAACTAGTAGGTTATGACCCCTTAATTATAGGGGCTAACCGTCTAACCCCTAAAACAGTAGGTTTGTGGATCCCAGATAGGTCTATAGACGGCTGTGATTCGTGCGAAAAGCCTTACCCCAGGGCTCTAAGGACTCATACATTAAGGCTTTTGGGCCAAAAGACCATACTGTAAAAGGCTTTTTGGGCTATTTTGATCCCCAGGGATATGTGAGCAATTAGGATCCCTAGCTCATTAAGTGACGTGTTTGACTACATGAAGGTACACCCTGAGAACGACGTCTCTTACAAGGGTTAGTAGCTGGGCTTCGTTTGCTTCTCGGCGCTTGGTAGGAGCTTCTTCTCCGGGGGTGCGGTGCGTAAAAGAAAAAGGGCTGGGTACCCGCAAAGCGGAAGTGGGCTACTATAGAGGCCTGTATAGTTACCTATGCTATTTGGGGGTTCCGTATTATAATTAAAGTATAATGGGCTCCAACACCCTATTCTAATTATTAAGGCCCCTATATTGATTACTCAAGTCCCAAACGATGAAATTGAAGCTTGAGCCTTAAACTAGGCCAAACCTTACAACTTTTTAGCTCTGCAATGTCCGCCGGCAAAACCCCCAAAGCACTAAGACCTTAAGCCTTGGACGGCAGACCTTAATTCCAAACCTAAATCTGAAGGTGAACTGCGAAAGCCTTTACAACGCTCCAACATATGCAGAAACAACGGCTTAGGGTTAGGGCTTATTAAAGACTGCAAAACCCGTAACCCGAAACTCTGAACTGAAACGGTTAAAGTGTTGGGGTTTAGAGGTGTAAGGTTTAGGGTCTGGTATTCAAGACGGCAAAACCCTGAACTGGAAACCCCAAACAAAAGGACAGCAAAGGGACCTGAGTCGATACGGGGTTCAGGGTCCTGAGGTGTTTAGTTCCCCTTTGCGCTCGGTACCGTGACCATAAACCCTAAACCCTATAGGAGCGCAGGGCCTGCCAACAACTTGGCACTCCGACTCCCCCAAAATGACCTGAGGGTACCAGAGCTTCGGGTGATGATATAAACCCTGGGGTTCCTTTAAAGGTATCTATAAGGGTACCTTTAAGGGGTTCCTTTAAAGGGATCTAGAAGGGTACCTTTAAGGGGTTCCTTTGAGGGATCTATAGGGTTTTAGGGTTTAGGGCTTAGGTTGATGATATAAACCCTGCACTACCTTAATTACCCTAGACTATGGGAATTATGGTATATTCCTTACTCTGGGTAATGCAGGATTTATATCATCAACCGTAGTAAGAATGGTTATAAATACTTTAATCGAGGTTTTAAGCAATGATAAGTAGAGTTACCCTGATCAAGTACCCTAATGACTAACTCCCATGGTTCTTTAATTAGGGTACCAGTGTCGGGGAACTAGGGTTTAAGGTATCAGGGTATAATGTAGTCGTAGTTAGGGTCTTGGAGTATGGATTGAAGGTTGTTTGCTGACTCTGTTTCTCAAGGTACATGTGTAGTTTCGGTCTACATCCAAATTAACATACAGTTCCATAACAAGCGACGACTGAAGAAGTACCACAACTGGGCATAGATCCTAAACATGTGCGGTACAGGGCAGCCTTACTTCAGAGATGGAATGTCGGTGCTAGACGGTAAACCCTAAACGCCAAGGCTCTTCACCTGTAGCTTGCGAATCGAGCGCTTGCTTTTAGCCCAAAGAACTCAAGCACCGGCTCCCTGAGCACAACCGTCGGAAGGCCTTCATTCTTCGAATAGATCTTTGGAGTATATTGTAGGAATATAGTCGCATTTAGCATAAGAATAAAGTTTTGGAGTGTGGTGTAGAAATGTACTGGACTGAATAATTAGGGGAGGTGTTTGGAGTATGAGTTGTAATAATGTAGATACCTAAGAATAATAGGGTATAACAGTGTATTGTAGTATAAGGACATCGGGGGACTTCAATGAATACCTATTCGACCACTGTATTTGCCAAACTCTTCGGGGTCAGATGTTGGAGTCCGTGACAAGCTCCCGATGCCCTCCATACTTTAAGGCTTCCGGTTTGAGGGTTGGGATCTAGCCTACCATTTGCTTAAGGGCCCCCCAAAATTTAAAAAATAATAATCCCTATAGTACCCTTATAAGGGATTATTATTTTTTTGGGGGGGCCCTTAAGCAAATTGTAGTAGCTATATGGACCAACACCGAGCAGAACTCTACAAACCACAAGCACCTCAGCACAACCTCGTCTATACTCCCGGCAGAAATCGCCTGACAAATCTCTGCGCCCAGGTCGGACGTCGTGGCCTGCAGCAAGCGGCTTAGGGTTTAAGGTTGAGAGTTTAGGGCGTTTAGGGGCTGTGCCTACCACAGGGCACAAGGGTTTGGACTTCGAGGGTCAAGGCTTGGTATCCCACTTTGGAGGTTGACACTCCCTCAGGTAAACCCGAACACGGACGGAAAGGATCCTCGGCGCTTCATGAGAGTTACCATATACTTTAAGGATTCAGAGTTTAGGGCTAAATCCGTTATGTTATGTTGTATTCATGTGATTTTTTATCTCTAGCTTGGTTGCGGAGCTTCTGACCCTGCGATGAGACCTGGGTAGTTGTGAAAATTATGGCCCCTTTTTGGGTACCCTAAATATTAGGTGCCGTATTATAATAAGGACCCAAAAAGGGACCATACCCCAAGGGTCCAAGTACCTAATAATCATATACTCTCCAAAATCCTAACCTACATAACTACTATCCTAAAACCAAGTACCTGATTATTGGGTCCTTTGGACCCTTGGGGATAATTTTGACAACCACCCATGTGCTACCAGGCCTCCACCTGGATGCCTCCAGTCGTGCCACCGGTGGCTGGCGTTATCGCCTGCGTGGCTCAAAGAAGGCTCATAGGGGCTTTATTTTGGCGCCCATTATACTATAATTATAATAAGGAACCACCAAAATAGTATAGGTAATTATTAAGGCCCCTGTATTATGGCTTTACGGCTTAAGGTTTTGAGGGTGTAAGTAGGCATAAGTAGTATGGGATTTACACACTTAGGGTTGCTAAACCTTGCATCCTTTCCATTCAGTTGGAGGCCTGGGACCCTATCATAGGGACCCTTAGGGGGGCAGGGCAGGGGGGTGTAGGGGGCTCTAATACCTATGACAAGGACTTGATAAGGCCGATTTAGGGAAGTATAGTCCCCTCCCCCTCTCCCCTACCCCCGTAAGGGTCCCTATTATAGGACCGGTGAAGCTAATTTTGGCATGTGGCTGTGGGGGCATGACCAACTCTCTTGTAGGGTTGGGGCTGCCGAATCAACACTCCCTGATCAAGGGGACACAGTGAAACTCTCAATGCCAAAGCTCTTGATCCTGAAACCTGGTACCCCAGAGCCGGGACGCTCCCTAAATGGTGATTGCTAACTCTAAACCCTTACCAACCACTTCTCTTCTACCACTCCACTCTCCATGTCCACGGCCCCAGCTATCTCCAAACCCTGAGCCTGAGAACCTAAATCTCAAACCCCGAAAATCGAACCCCTGCCACACAAACCGAAGCAGCTCCGGTACGAGGAGCCTCCAGTATTCCAGGGATGTAGTAGGAGAAGGCACTGGCATAACACACCTGTTATCTCGGCTGGTTTGGGTAAGAGACGTCGTTCTCAGGGTGTACCTTCATGTAGTCAAACACGTCACTTAATGAGCTAGGGATCCTAATTGCTCACATATCCCTGGGGATCAAAACAGCCCCAAAGCCTTATATAGTATGGTCTTTGGGCCCAAAAGCCTTAATATATGAGTCCTTAGATCCCTAGCGGGTATGGTAAGGCCCCTGCGGAACAAGGGGTGGTATTTCCTGTATCGGCTTTAGGGTCTACCACATCCTGCAACAACATGACATTGTGTACTTGGAGGGTCATGGGACTTAGTAAGTATAATTATACGTACCTTAAGGGGGGTTATAAGTAGCTAGAAGTATACTTACCCTAACCATAACGTGATTACTAAGTCCCATGATCCTTTAAGTAGGGTTTTTTTGTAAGGTGGAGGCTTGGGGACCCGGTGGCTCCAATCTCTACAACAAGATGTGGCAATTGTCCCTGCAAGGAGGCTTTGCCCTGAACAAAGTCGTTTCTGGTTTAATTATAGGGCATGGGAGTTCAGGGCTTCTATGGATTCCATGAGGGATTTTCAGGGTGTTTCGGAGTTCTGCAGCCCTCACCATATGGGTCAGGGCCTTGACCCCATCTTCAAAGACGGCAATGACATCGACGTCCTGCAAACAAGGTTCAGAGTTAGGGCTGTTGTGGAGCTTACGGCGCAGAGCGTGGATTTCGGATTTGAGCTACAGTACAGGTATTACAGGCGCCTGAAAAACTGGAATAGGGTTAAGGTGCATACTATAAGGAGCACCATGGAATAAGATTGGTATAAGGGTAACTAGTCAGGCCCCATATGGGAGTTTCCGAAAATTAGGAGTACCTTGTTTTGGGATCCTTATAATAAGGATCCTACTATTTAGGGTGCTACATTAGGGTCCCCTATTTTCGGAAGCTCCCATATTATAGCAACAGGATTCAAGAGGAAGTTGTATAAGACCATTCCTAGAGCTGCATCCCAAACTAAGGGTTTAGGGTGGAACAAGTCAAAGTTCAAGCCAAAGCCGCAAAGAATCCCAAAGACATTCGTTAAAGGATCATGGGGCTTGGTAACTAGCGTTAGTATGAGGGTAACTATACTCCTAATTACTTATGCCTCTCTTATGACCATGCCATGCACATTAGGTCCTATGATCCTCCAAGTTCTACTCATGAACCATAAAAGTACTCTAAAACCCTAAACCAGTGAGATCCGATAACCCAGCTCCCCAACACGGCCCGGAATTGAGCGCCGAGACTTGAACTATATGCTGACGGCCTAGACTCGACGCTAAATCCCCAAAAAGTAGACGAATAAACCATGGAGGCGACAAGTCCTTTAATTTGGGGCTTAGGGTTTGGGGTTTAAGGGTTTTGGGGTTTAGGTTTAGGGTTTAGGATTTAAGGCTTAGGGTTTGGGGTTTTAAGGGTTTTGGGGCTTATGATCGATGGTACGTCCAATAAAATAAACGAATCGACCGTTCAGGGGACTGAGGACTCGGGTTTAAGGCTTTGGGCTTGCGTTCTAGTTCGGGGTTCAGGTTTATTGGCAAGCAAGAATGACGACTCATGGCTGCAAGTGCTAGTTCAGCGTCATGTGCGGCATCGGAAGCTACAACATAAGACGTCTTTTGGCACCAAGGAACTGCACTTTAAGAAGCCGAAGCTGCGAAATCCCTGTGATAAAGCATACCGACTTCCGTGCCCTGGCAACGGTTGGTAAAGGTAGCCCAACACTGCAAGGGAGGGACTTCAGTAGAGCGACGTACGATCCCAAACACAAGTGCGGGCTTTAGGGTACTATCCAAAAACCAAATACTTAGTCATTCATTAAATAACCCTAAGGGTCCGAGTACCTAATAATCATATACTCTCCTAAATATTCAGCTACATAACTACTATCCTAAACCCAAGTACCTAATTATTGGGTCCTTTGGACCCTTAGGGTAAGTTCAGACGCTCAGGGTCCACGGATGTACTTGTATATACCAGAGGCTTTGGGTTTAATTAAGGCTTGTAGGGTTTCAAACCCGAAATCCTAAACCCGAGGCACTCGGACCCTGAAACCCAGAGACTCCAAGATCCCTCAATTAAGGAATATGCCTTAAAACTATAACAGGATCCCTAATATGCTTTACGGTATATTCCTTACTTAAGGGATGTTGGAATCCCCTAAACCCTAAACCCTAGAGATGCCCTATAGATCCCTTTAAAGGAACCCTAGGTCTAGGTATATTCCTTCATCAAGGGATTTTGGGAGTCTCTGGGCACCGCGTGCAAGAAAGCTTCGGCTCCATAAACCTCAAAGCCCTCTTTATAGGAACCCTTGAGCCCTTGAACCCTACACCCTTTAAGGTTTAGGGTTTAGGGTTTAGGAACCCTTGAACCCTACACCCTTTAAGGTTTAGGGTTTAGGGTTCAGGGTTTAGGAACCCTACTTTACCTCTTTTAAAGGAGCCCGTAAAGGGAAGGAACCCTACGCCTCGGCTCCATCCTGGGAGGGTGTGAGAAACTGCCCGCCGCGCCTCAGTTCAGGCCCTGCCCTTCCCAGACTTTCCAAAATACGATCTATAAGGGTGTCTTTAAAGGGATCTATATAAGAGTTCCTTTAAAGGGATCTATAAGGGTGTCTTTAAAGGGATCTATAAGAGTTCCTTTGAAGGGATCTATAATAGGGGTTAAGGGTTTAACTTGGCTGACTTCTGAACCCCTCCGAAAAGTTAAACTTTTAGCTTCCTTATTATGGTTCATATAGAAACCCCATAAAGTTAAAGTACCAGAAGAACGCCAAGTTAATTAATAATTAAGGAATACCTGGGCCCTAAAGAACCTACCTTTTTAGGGTTCCTTATTATGATTTTTTTGTATACGTCCTTAAGAAAGGTAGGTTCTTTACGGTCTAGGTATGCCTTAAATGATAACAAGATCCCCAATCTAACTTAAGGTACATTCCGTACTTAAGGGATTTTGGAAGGTCTGGGTGGGTTGGCCCCAAGCAACCTACCTTCCCAGAGGGTCCCACATACACTACATTATGGAATTAGGTCCCCAAAACCAAAATAGGGATGGTGTTTTTGGGGCCTAATTCCATAGTTAGGGTATATGGACCCTCTGGGTTTGTATGATGAAAGCAACACAAGGAATCCGAAAGAAGCAGCTTTTGGCAGGTCTTGCAGGGTTTTGTTAAGCGCTCGCTGCTCATGTGGTTGTTTTGGTGTTCCAGGGGTTCGGGGCCTTTAAGGCTTGCTTGTGGCTCCAATTGCCCAGTGTAAAGGGTTAGGGAAAATTTCCTGAGCTCAGCCCGGAACTGTATATATTTAACTCGGATTCATGGCTTCAATTTTAATTGGGGTATGAAACCGCCCAACAAACAAATAGATCGCGTCCGAAGTTTGCAAGCCCAAAACCCCAAATAAACCCGAAGCCCCAAAAACCCTAAACCCTGAAACTCGGAGCCAAGAAGCCGCAGCCAAAAAGCCAAAGCATGTGCCCAAATCGTATAGTTTGGCCTGAATGTAAACCCTATTCAAAATCTTTGGGAGTATATACCTTTTGGTACGTGGACCCTTGTGGTTTAGGAGTCCCTTGTTGGGGGCCCCTTGCAGCCCTAAACTTAAACCCCAACTTTCTAACCCTTTAATCCTAAGTAGCAAAACCCCAAACCTCAAAATCCTTGAACGCAAACTCAGGTAAGATCACATCTTGCATGCACGCTTGAGGCCATAGCTTGGAAGGGGAATATGACTGTGAGTAGATGAGAGCTTTGCTGATGGACTATCGTTAATTCGCAATAAAGGAGCCTTAGTAATTGGAACCGGGCTAACTACATTGAGGAACCCTAAGAAAGAGTACATTGAGTTGTGTATGCCCAATGCTGTTTAGGAACTGTGTGGCTTGAAATGGGACGACTTGTGGCTCTATGTTCGCATCTCTGGGTTACCCCTAAACCCTAAACCCTCTCCCATACCCGAGCTTAAACCTGACAAAGACAACGCACAAAACGAGCCTCTAAGATTTGGTGTCGCTGACTTTTCGAAGCTCCCTGACCCCATGAATCTCACAGGGCCCGACATAAATATCATCATAAACGTCATATACCCTTTAACCCTAAAGTCCTGAAGGCCCACATCTCTTCTACTGTCTATAAACCACATAAACCCGTTAAACCCACCAGCCCAAAGCTCCCCCCGGTTTGAGATTAGGGTCCTCCGGGACACCCCTAGTGCCTCTTAATAGAGCCCTTAAGGCCATTAACAGTGGATATTTAGGGTATATTAGAAGGTAGTTGGGGCGTGGATATTTAGGGTATATTAGAAGGTAGTTGGGGCGTGGTGTAATGTAGGAACCTGATTAAGAAACCTTGGACCTTTATTAGGGTTCCTTATTTGAATCCTACTATTTTGGGGTTATAGGCCCAGGGTTTCTTAATCAGGTTCCTACATTAAACCCTAAACCATCAAAGGATGCAGGAGGAGGGCAGTGGCGCGGCGTGTCGATGACCGAAGCGCAGCTCAATGGGTATAGGCCCACCTCGACGATTGAGGGGTTTGGGGGGGTTTAGGGTTTCGGGGTTTAGGCCGTTTAGGGGATTTATGGGCTTAGGGGTTTAAGAGTTCGCTTTGGGCATGGATGGAGAGTTTTAGATGACTTAATCTTGGACACAGCATGCCGTCTGACTTATCGAACTTTTGTCGCCATTTCAAACCACATCAGCTGGCAATTGAAATAGTTCACGCATGGAACTGAGCTCAAGCACATTCCTTCCTTGACTATACGAGCAGGGATCTGATCATGTGCTCTCCATTCCATTTGCCAAGAGCTCACGCGTTTGCACGCTTCGCTACGCGGACAGCCAAGATCGCCTCTGGGTCCTTCGTGGACCGGGCTCGCGTTTTCTGAGCTTCTGCACAGCGAGCAAATTCAGGGGGTTTAGGGCAAGTTTAGGGCTTAGGGGTTTAGGGGTTAACGTCAGCAGACAAGGGGTTTAGCGGTTTAGGGCTTCAGGGGTTTGGAGTATTGGGGCTTAGGGCTTCGATCATTGATTGGCATTGCAAGGGTTCGGAGATTTTACTGAAAATGCTGCAATAGTCAGGAGACGCAGGATGCCCAACCATCACACCACGAAGAAGCCCCCGCTGGGCTCATGGCCCAAGGACTCTACAGACTAAAGACAGCCAAGATAGGAGAGGATGGGGGATGGCGGGGAGGCGGCTTCGTAGGTGGGGACACAATGCATGGATGTGTTGACGGCCCGCTTGCTAAATTCCTGCAGTCCGGAAGTGATCCTAAACACTTCCCCTGAACCCTAAACCCTAAACCCTAAGCCCTAAACCCCTAAACCCTAAACCCTAAACCCCAAATCCTAAACCCCGAACCCACAAATTCACCCCCGGCCCGCCGCCCATGACCCTAAACCGTCCCCAAACCCCATCGAGCGAGCAACCCATCGCTCGCACACCGTTCTGCGACCCGGACATAGGGGCCTTAATAATTAAGGAATAGGGTTCCTTTAAAGGGGTCTATAAAACCATCAGGGATCTACAAGGATACTATAATATAGGGGCCTTAATTAATTAAGATAGAGTTTTGGGGCCCATTTCACGATAATTATGATAAGGAAACCCAAAATAGTATAGGTAATTAAATATTGAGGCCCCTATATTACGATGCCAGTGAAGCATCACCTGTTGAGCCCGTTCAAGGTTTTCGGCTTCAGGTTCTTACTCGGTTGGCGTTTTTGCTTGGGGTTAGGGTTTAGGGGTTAGGGTCCTTTGAATAACAGCATTGCTTGCAATTGGCGACGCAGGAATATTGAATTATTTTTCCACATGTTCCGAAACTCCAGGCAGTATTCAGATCGTGGTGTTTTGAGCACACACGGGTAGATCACATGGCAAATGCCCTGCACTAGACACTAGCCCTCCATCATAAACGCACCAAGGCACGCATCCAAGAGACCGTGGTGCCTCCAAGAGCCTTGACTCACAGCAAATGGACGTCTAATGCGGTCTGCAAACGGTGAATGGTGGGGATTTGCAAGGTCACGGCAAGTTGAGGCCTAAAGCCTAAACCCACCGCCGTCCGAGCGCCTACCGAATCCTCGAGCACTATAGCCGAAGTCTTGTTTGAGACTCTACCTCTTCGATCCTGGGACTTTGTAGTTAGGGTTACTATTTGGGTAGCTATCCCAAAGGGTCCTTTGTAGATATGGGGGACACTTCCCCAAATCATAACAGTAATTCCTTATATACAAAACCTACATTCCACTATATAGGTACTTTGGCCCGTTTGGGTATACTTATGATTACAGATAACCCAATTAAGGTGCTTATAACTTATAACCATACTTACTATATCCCGTGATCCTCCAAACAGAGTTTCGGTATAGACTACATTTATGAAACTAGGCTCCTACAGACCGTCCTTATGATGGCTATTTTGGGATCTAATGCCGCAACCGTACTACATACGGACCCTCTTGGTACCTCAAACCCGGGCCGCGAACCTGTCAAATCCCGGAACTTCGACGCAGACATGCCCTTACATAGAAACCTGCATGTTCAGGGTTCCTGGTTGTGATCTCCGTATATAGGTACCTTAAGGCCAAAGTCTATGTATGCTACTAGAACTACGAGTAACCTAGGAATAAAAAGTGTGCCCTTTTTGGTTTAAAGGGGTGGGATAAGGGAGCCTCAGCCTGAACCCTAAAAAAGGGCATAAGGGCCTACTCGAGGTCCTAAAATCCTAAAACCCCAAAACCCTAAACCCCAAAGCCCTGAAACCCTAAACCCTAAACCCTAACCCCTAATCCTATGCTATATGGCGAGAAACCGATCCAGCAGACGGCTCCACCACGAAGCTCAAGGTCTTCAACTCCTGGCCCTAGGGTTTGAGGCTCCTTTAAAGGGATCTATAAGGATTCCATAAAGGGATCGTATCATATAGGGTTTAGAGGTTTATGGTTTAGCGGTTTAAGCTGTAGGGGTTAGGGGTTTAGCGATTAGAGGTTCGGGGGTTTAGGGTTTCGGTTTAGGGGGGTGAGAGGTTAGGGTTTAGGGATGCTTGGGGTATAGGGTTTGGGTTGAGAGTTCAGTTAGCGGTTCCTGGTTGAACGTTTAGGTTGATGGTTTAGAGGCTCACTCAAGATTTGGGTTGAAGGTGTTACCAGTATGGGTTCCGGACTGAACACCCATGTTGAGGGTACACTGCAGGGTTTCGAGGTTCAATTGGGGCACGGAGGGAATGGAATGTAACAAAGGATTTGGTAGCCGTAATAAGGTGTGATAGGTATTGTAGCGGCAGCAGTAGTAGTAGTAGTGGTGGTGGTGGTGGTGGTGGTAGTAGTAGCAGTAGCAGCAGTAGCAGCAGTCAGCAGTAGTAGTCGTCGTCGTCGTAGTCGTAGTCGTCGTCGAGCCGTAGTGGTAGTGGAGTGGTGGTAGTTGTGGTGGTTGCAGTCGTAGTAAGTCGCAGCAGCAACTGCAGCAGCCATAGTAGTAGTAGTAGTAGTAGTAGTAGTAGTAGTAGTAGTAGTCGTCGTCGTCAACATCAAACTCGGGACAGTCATCCTCCATCGCCATGAATGTTCTTCCTGTTGTCGTTGTGATTGCGTTGACGACATCGTTGTTCTTGTTGTTGCTGCTGCTGTGTCTGTAGTTGCCACGGTTGTCGTTACCGGTTTCGGTTGCGGAATGTAGATGGATAACGGTGGGACAGTTGTGCTGTCAATCCATGTTGCCGTGGTCTACTCAAAAATCTACATGCCGTCACCCTGCCCTACATCTGAATCATCCCAGGTACTTCAGACCTGGTGGGTTTAGAGCGTGAGCTTTCTGGATAAACGACCTGCAACCTGAACCCCATACCAGACATCTGCCGCCCATGGAAAGTGACTCATGAAAACACTCCCCAGTGACAAGAGGTAGCAGCGGACTTTCGGGCTCAAACTGCCAAATCACGCGCCCAAAGGCACAGAACCTGGCCTCCGCAACATCGTCTGGTGGGGGCGGGATCTCGGACTGAACTGTCGTGGATGTCCCACTGAGCCTGAATGTCGAAGGTTTAGGAACTAGGGTAGCGCTTAGGGTTTCAAGACTATCTAATGGTTTTTGCTCTGTACAAGTTTTCTGTCTGCAGGACTCTGCATCCGAATGCTGTGCTGGCGGATCCCTGAACCTCCTCTCATGCAGGCAGGAGGCTCCATAGTAGTTCCTTTTTTGGGATTATCTTATAGGATTCTAAATACGAGCCCCAAAACGGAACTACTATGGAGCGTATGGGCAGGCAGTAAGTTCCCCATGACTGCTTAGGACGTTCTGAACAGACACGGACTCCCCGAGGAAAGGGTCCCGACGGTTAATGCTGCCCATCCACGGGTCTGTGGCCGTTGACGGCTCCGAGTCCACAGCGTAGCTGGAAGCAGGCATACCTGGGCGTTTTGGGGGGAAGAAGGGTTTTGGTCTTGGGGTGTCTAAGCTTTGGGAGAAACTCAGGGTTCACTTGCTGGGTTTGGCGGTTATTGTCATTGCAGGTTTGAATTCTTGGTTCAAGCGGGAATTTAGGGTCTTGCGAGTTTCACGCTTCAATGGTTCAAGGGTGTTGTAGAGGGTGTGTTAGGGCTTGGGCTTTCTGTACTATTGCCGGCTTAAAAGTTTAGACTGGGGGGACTGGGTTCCCTTGCTTACGCCGGTTTAGGGTTTAGGGTTTAAGCATTAGGGTTTAGGGCTTAGGCCGAAAGGGGGACTCCGGCTGGGGAAGCCTCAACTGCATTCTGGTCCTAGCTCGTGAGCTTTGCCATGTAAACGTCCGGCAACCATTGGCCCGACTGCATCATGTGCGGCTTCATACATTCATAGGGACCCTTAGGGGGGTACGGGGGGAGGGCCTATACTCCCTTAAATAGGCCCTCTTAAGTCCTTATTATAGGTATTAAGGCCCCCTACCGCCCTCCCCGCTACCCCCCTATAAGGTTCCCTATGACACATCCTGTACCAAAAGTTCAACCTCTGGAAGTAGAGCCGAAATGGGATACTATAGGAGCCTAAAATATTACCAATACTATTGTGCGGATTCCTTATTATAGGTATAGTATAACGGGCCCCAAACCTTATTCTAACTATTAAGGCCCCTATAGTAATTTGAAAGGCCGGGTGTCCAACGGCGCGGAACATCTCTCCGAAACTCCTGCAGAGGTATTCCCGCGTGCCTGCCTGTTCCACTGCTGTGGGCCATCTCGAACTGCAGCAGGCAAGGAAGTCACGGAAGTCGAGGAAGGAGCTCCCCACCCGCAGATCACGCTGCATAAGAGCTCCATGCGGCCTCTTCCATCTAAGTTTGGGTACATTATACTATAGTTGTAATAAGGAACCCCCAAAATAGTATAAGTAACTAGAAAGGCTTCTATATTAGGTGATTTTCGGAGTTAAGGTTTCGGGTGGTAGGAAGTCATTCGACACAGTGCGCAATCTTGAAACGAACCTCAAGAGTTGGTAGCATCCGTACTCCACGGACTGGTCATGAGGGACCCAATGAAACCCTCAACAAGTGCAAATTGTGCAGGATCTTTAGTAGTTCGGAAAGACGCCAATTGAAAGGATCCTTGTAATAGACACCGCTGCTGAAACCCTCAACAGTCACAAAACGCATACTACTTAGAAAAGACGCCAATTGAAAGGATCCTTGTAATAAAGACCCCTGCCGAGTCCGTGATCCTTCAACTGAAGTCCTAGCCACACCAATAGCCAAGTACTAGGCTTTTCTGCATTCTGGCTCCAGCCCCCGAAAGACGTAGTGCGTGACAGGTCCACATGACCTGCCTGCTGTCTCCAGTATAGTTCATAGTGTTGGATACGGTATTGTGTTGCTGTAATAGTACACTGACCATACAAAAACGGAATTGCAATGCATACTGCAGGTGTACTACCTGTACACCTCATGCTTAGCAGAATCCTTCAAACCGAAGGACCCGAAGAAGTTGTTTCACCAGGGCTTTGGACCCCAAACCTGCGCACTGCTTCAATCAAGAGACCCGAAGTCCGAACTAAAGCGCAGGCACTGAATCTGAATTCCTCTAATGTAGGAACCTGATTAAGAAACCTTGGGCCTTTATTGGGGTTCCTTGTATGAAACCTATACTATTTTAGGGGTTACAGGCCCGGGGTTTCTTAATCAGGCTCCTACAGTAGGCTTCAGGGTAGATGGGTTTTAAGGCTTAAATAGTCTGGGATTCACAGATATCTGGGCTGCTCCCATCAGGGGAAGGACATGGCGAGCATGAGACGTTAAATGATATGTGAACCTCGGCTGCCAGGGACCTTATTATTGGGTCCTTAAGGGGCCTAGGGCCCTAACCCCAAGGGTCCAAAGAACTCGGTTTTAGGATAGTAGTTCTGTAGGTTAGGATTTTGGAGAGCATATGATTATTAGGTACTTGGACCCTTGGGGTAACTATAAGGTCCTTGGAAGCATAGGGTAAGCCCAATACAGTTATCGCTTAGTGCGCCCCAACACGCTGGCCTGATTTTGAAAGCCCCAGCACAAAGGCCACAGACTCGAACCCTAACAGTCCCAAAGCCCCAACGATCGTTGCCCCAAGGACACGGCCCAAGCAAAGCAGCACTTCGCCAAAATCCTTGTGGAAATCAACATCTTTTTACTTGAACCCATGGTTGAGGGTTGAGGGTTCAGGGTGTAGCTTCGGCTTTAGCGCTAATTTGTTCCAAGAAATGGGGCCTAGGATTTTGATTCCGGAATCAATGGCCTAGCTCAGGCGTGGAGGCTGAGAACATCTTAAAAGCAACATAATCGAGACTCAGCTTGACAGTCTCAAGTTGATAACGCTGACAAGCCCAACTAGTAAGGCTGCTGGTGACTTTTGGCTCCAATATAGGGACCTGAACAATTAGAATAGGGTTTTGGGGCCCATTATACTATACGTAAAATGAGGAACCCCCCAAAATAGTATAGGAAATTATTTAAGCCCCTATAGTAGGGTGTCGGGACGATGACGAGAAAGGCTGTATGGTACATTCTGCGCATGTTTGAGTGACCGGGGGACCTCGCCCCAAACTGCGCAAAAGAGTGGGAATGACAAAGGCCATTGAGAGTTCCAGCGAAATGATAGGAACTGCCTTCGATTAATGACCCTGCAACAAATTAATGAGGTAAAGCCTCGACCGCGAACGACTTGGTAATTGAAGCCTAAAGTCTCCAAGGGTCCAAAGGACAGAATAATTAGGTACTCGGCTTTGGGATAGTAGTTATGTAGGTTAGGATTTTGGAGATTATATGATTATTAGGTACTTGGACCCTTGGGGAGTCGTCTGCCTCTTGGGTTTCACGGAGAAGGCATGGCCTCCTGCTTTCATAGAGTCTGGTGGTTCGGGTAGGGTTGAGGGCTCATGGCCCCAACTAACTCATGGCCTGATTGGTATATATATATATATATATACACCCTAGGATAAAGTCAGGGAATCTTGAGGATGCAAAACTATTTTGGCTCTAATAGTAAGTCCTGAAAAAGTACTACACCCCTGGATGCCCCATACCCTCAAAATCCTAGACACCCCGCCCATCCTGGCCCCAAACTGTCTCTGATCGACAGAATGCCGAAGTTCTGCAGTAGCGTACACCCCCATGCAACTCTAATCGCCTACACCGATGGGTCCTTCTTCTCCCACCAGCACTCTTTGGCCAACCGCCGAATAATGAGCAACGTCTCCTCTGACACCCACATGGCTTAAAGGGGCTTACGATCAGGACTCCATTAGGACTTCGTGTTTTGGGGGCTTAAGCTGCCTTGCTTTCAGGAGTGCAGGGCAGAGCGTGGAGAGTGCAGTGTGGGCTTTTGAGGAAGTGGAGTTGACGGTGTTGGGCTAAAGTTAGAGTCAATAGGTCGGGCCACAGGGTGGGCTGAAGCTTTAGGACTTTACCTAGACCCTCCTTCTACCCTCCATTACGTAGACCCTAAATACCTACTCTTGGTGACCATATACCCCTATTTGAGGTTACAAGGAGGGTCTTGGTAGGACGCAATGCCAGCCTCAATAGTTTCGGGGTTCGGGCTTCGGGTGGGTAGACTGCACTGGCTATGAAGTGTGTCAATTTTCCGGGCTTACGACACGGTGCCCTTTGCGATTGAACACATCTCTGCGGTTAGGTGCGGCCATCCGGATAATCTTCCTAGCCCTAGCCTTTTTAGTATCCAGTTGCATAGCCACGACCGGATCCCGATGGATCCGACTGAGGTTATCAGGCGCTCCGGTGAGCTCCACACTGGGCTCTCTGCTGAGGTGCCGTCTTTGGCAGGAGTTTTCTACCGAAAGCACCCTCAACATGGCCTTACATGAGCTCATGTGTAGAACAAGCACTTGCCTAATTTTTAGGCAAGCAAAAGCCTTAGCTGGCAAACGCTGCTCTTTCCCCGCGTCGAGCCGTAACAAAAAACCAAAGGGTCCTATGTACTGTTATGGGGGTTACTTTAAGGGTTTCCTTTACGGGATCTATAGGGGTCCCTTTAAGGGATCTTAAGGGATACTGTTATGGGGGATACTTCCCCAAATCAGAATAGTTATTCCTAATGTATAGAAACCCTAGATTCTACTATATAGCTACTTAAGGGAGACCTAAACCCTGAAAGGAATCCTTATAAAGGAGCCCAAAGTAGGTACTTTGGACCCTTTGGGGAACTCACCGACTGCTGCGTAAGTCTGCAGCCCTGAACCCCAAAGCCCCGGTCCCTCCTAGCTCAAGTGCAGCAACCTCCTAAACCCTAAACCTCTTTATCATTGTATGTTTCAACCCTACTACATATTGCAACCCTGTTACATTCGTGTGGTTAAAGGCAAGTTGGCCACCCCGACCTCGGAATTTCGCGGTTTAAGGCAAGTTTTGGCTTAAACCACGAATGGTCCAAGGTCGGGGTGGGTTTTGCCGTATATGGCGGCCTAGGCTTTAGGGTTTAGGCCTTAGGTTGGTTTGGGCCTTAGGGGTTTAGGCCTTAGGGTTTAGGCCTGAGGATTTAGGACTGGGTTTCGGCCTCCAGATTTAGGACATAGGGTTTAAGCCTTAGGGTTTAGGCCTCAGCATTTAGGCCCTACGCCTCAGAGTGGCCCTAGGTCTCAGGGTTTAGGCCTCAAGGTTTAGGCCTTAGGGTTTAAGCCTTAGGGTTTCGGCCTTCGACTTTGGGCCTTAGGGCTGAAGCCTTTAGATTTAAACCTTAGGCTTTAGGCCCTGCCTTGGGGTTTAGGCCTTAGGATTTACGCTTTAGGGTTGAGGAAGGCGTTAGGCTTTCGGCCTTGTTGTTTAGGCCTTACAATTCAAGCCTTTGGGTTTAAGTTTTAGGCCTTACCCTAATGCTCCTGGACCCTCGTAGCGAGATCCCAAACCCTAGCCCCGAAAGCCGAAACCCTCCCCCAGAAAGCCCAAGACCCTCTTACGAGCCTTATGGTAGGGTCTAGGCCTTAGTGTCTCGTTGTAAGGTTTAGGATTTACGCCCGAGTTTAACAGAAGTAGAATGTTTTCTTAATGTTACGGGAATCGAAGGGTGGGTGGGATGATTTCCGATACCGAAGTAGCGAGCTCGACTAGAGACTGCTCGAACTGGAGCTGCTGAACCCTAAACCGTAAACCCTAAAATCCCAAACCCTAACCCTAAAACCCTAAACCCTAAAACCTCGAAGCCAAACCTCAGACGCCCTCAAAAAGATCGCCTCCTGAAGGTCGTTCCCCTGACTTGCAGCAAGCCTGGCAGCTCTACGAAGCGCAGTAATATATATAGGAGCCTGACTAATTAGAACAGGGTTCCTTTAAAGGGGTCTTTAAAACTATAAGGGATCTACAAGGATACTATAATATAGGGGCCTTAAAAAATTAGAATAGCGATGTCCATAATAAGGAACCCCCAAAAACGGTATTGGTAATTATTTGGGCCCCATATAGTATCCCAACATGGGGACTTTATACTCGGACTACAGTTTGGGAGTATATGGCGTGACAGCAAAAACTAGTCTAAACATCCTTCGGGAATCATCCTCGCTCTTTGAAACCTAGTTTGCATCTTTGTGTTCGCTCGCACTTCTGCGGCCGAAGTTACGGATCAAATTGCCATCGGCAGAACACTGCTATGGCGATAGCAAAAGCTTCGAACAACCATAGATCCCTACAGCCCCAGCTTCCTAAACAATGGGTTCTCAAGTTACATATTAGATGGTTGGTAACCTAGTACTATTTGAGTAGGCGCCCTAGAGGGGATACGAATGAAATGGAACACGTCGTTTCAATCCTAAACCTACGGGGCTTTGAAATAACAAGGGAGAGACATGTGCAAACTTTCCGTCCATAATGGTTCCTTTAAGGAAGATGTCCTCAAGAAAGTAACGTATTATGGTACTCCAAAACCCAGCCTAGGCCACAAGCTCTTGTCCTAACTTGGAGCATCTTGTTCAGTTCCCTGTCAAAACCAACTCTGGCTCTTCACTGGCTCGGTATCACACCCTGAGGGTCCATGTACCCAAATAGTATATACTTTGGCCTTAAAGTACTCCCTATATAGGTACAGCGGGCCCAGAGTGTATACTGTTTGGGTACCTGGACCCTTAGGGACATGGTCAGGACAGAATACGGGGATTGAGGGATTTGTAGAAATCGGGCTCTGACTTCAATTCCGATAGGGTTTGAAACAGGAGGACAAAAGGCTCCTGCAAGAACTCTTTGCATCGGACATACTTGCATTCGTATCCCGAGCCCTCTGAAGTCCAAACCTACAGTAAGGTCCCAGAAGTAAGGGTTTCAGGCTTGTTTATGGCTTATGATTGTAAGGGTTTCAGGCTTGTTTACTTGGTGAACGGATCCGGTTTTGGGTCATGGCATGCCTCATGAGGAAGGCGGCCAAGCTCTCTTCATTGCCATGGTCTAGCAGGCGCAGGTAGGCGTCCCGGTCCAGCGACCTAGGTAGTGTTCCGCTGCTCTGATTGGTTGGTTGTGCTTTGTTTTTGTTTGGGCTCAGGGTTTGTTTCTTCCCTAATGCTCCGGCACCCTCGTAGTGAGATCCCAAACCCCAGCCCCCAAAGCCGAAACCCTCCCCCAGAGATCCCATGACCCTCTTAGGAGCCTTACGGTTGTCAGTTCCCAGCAACCTGTTACCCTAAACCCTAAAACCCTAAACCCTAAAACCCTAAACCCTAAAACCCTAAACCCTAAAACCCTAAACCCTAAAACCCTAAACCCGCAACCTGGACGGTCCATGAGTCCATGCACTACCATTCCTAGAGGCTCCTCATATACTACCATTATGGAATTAGGTCCCTAAAACCATAATACGGATGGCTTTTTGGCCCCTGATTCCATAATGGTACGGTTGATGGTCAAAATCCTGCATGACCTTGAGGACCCTAAACTATGGGAATTAGGGTATATTCCTTATTATGGGTAATGCAGGATTTTGACCAACAACAGTAGTACATTAGGAGCCTCTTTTTTTTGCGGGGACGGGGGGGCTCCGAAAGTCGTGCCAAGGATGGTGTCGGTCAGCCTAAGTCCATTCTGGGAGTATATGGGGGGGGGATCATGGGACTTGGTAACTAAGATGACAAGTTAACTATAGTTACAGTANGGGGTTCCGAAAATAAGGTCAATATAGAGGCCTTAGTAACTACATATATTATTTCGGTATGGGGGGGGGGGGAATTTCCGAAAATAGGAGCCCCTTCTTTAATACTCTAAGTCCTCTAGTATATGGGGGTTTCCGAAAATAAGGTTAATATAGGGGCCGTAATAACTACATATATCATTTCGGGTTTTTTAATACTCTAAATAGTAGGATCTTTGTTGTCAGGGCCCCAACATAAGATCCCCTTATTTTCGGGGACTCCTATATCTGGGTCCGCAGGATAAGCTCCATGAAACATCCGGGGTGACGCAGCGGGGCGGGGCTGCAGGAAGTATGCGTTCTCAGAAGCAAGTAACCCTAGAAGTATAACAGGACAAAGGCAATATCAGCCCTACATACTCTCACCCACACCAGCATTTCCATGTGACACTAACTTCGACAGTCTTTACGACACCTGGTTCCTGATGGTCGCAGGGTCACAGGCTCCGGTGTCTGTATGTGGCAGGGCTCAGGGCATGTACAGTGCTGGGGTTTGAATGACCCTAAAACCTAAACCCTAAACCTAGTGTTTAGGGTTTAGGGTTTGGGCCCAGTGCTTGAACCCAAGGGTTCTCACAACTGCAGCTTGAAGTTCCGTGCCAAGGCTAAGTTGAGGAGCAGAGGCTGCTAAGGTTGAGGGCAGTGGGTTTCGAAGGATGACGAAGACTGAGCAGGGCAGAGATTTGGGGCGCAGTGCAAAGGGCTAAGGTTTGGAGCCAATATCTGGACTTGCTCTGGCATTGAACATAAACTGACGGTTCAGCTTCTGAACCTGAACCGGGAACCTGCGAATTAACACAGGCTTGAAGACACCGCAGAGAAATGCCCGAAGTACATGCAAAGGGACTATTCTCCAGTCTCGTCCGTTGCCATTCGTCGGAGAGCAAGATCTATACGCTACCTTACATTATAACAGGATCCCTAATACCATTTTAGGCGTATTCGGGAATTTGGAAGGTCTGGGTTCTTGACGACCAGAAAATCCTCAAGGACGAAATGAGCCCTAAAAGAGTTTAAGGTTCGTATGCCATGCAGGGAGTCATAGCCTTTAACGGTATTTTTTAAGGGTCATTGATACTACAGCGGCCTTATGGATTCGGAAAAGGGTTTTGGGGGTATATTATACGAAAATTATTCTAAGGAGCGACCCAAAATATATAGGTACTTATTAAGGCCCCTATACTTCGTTCAAGGGTCTACAGTAGAAGCCCAAAAGGCCCCTACATTAGGCTCTCCGCGCCAGCTTTCTCGGCCCCTCGCTCGTGAAGCCCACAAAGGGTCGCACTTGCCTCCTGCAGCGCTCAGGTTTAGGATTTTCCTGGTAACTACCATGGCTGCCTGGTTTTGGGTTTAGGGGTTTAGGGTTGAGGGGTTTAGGGGTTTAGGGTTTAGGGTTGAGGGTTTAGGGCCTGTCCACAGGACAGCAGTCTGTAAAGACACCCTAAACCCTGAATCCTTGTTGCTCTTTGACTGCCTACTTACAGAATCATGGGACCTAGTAACTAGGGTTATTATTAAGGTAACTATACTTATAATTTCATATAACCCCAATTAGGGTACTTACAACCATACTTACTAAGTCCCATGATCCTCCAAGTAGGGGAGGGCAATGGCCGGCTGGGGCGACGACTCTTCGTCCTTGGAATCTTTAGCGTTTAGGGTTTAGGGTTAAGGTTTATAGGGTTTAGGGTTTAAGGGTTAAGGGTTTAGGGGTTTAGGGTCTAGGGTTTAGCTTGAGACACACCTGGAAAAGAAACCCCGAAGCCCAAAAGCCCAGCCTTCATCGCATTTCCAGTTGCATGAGGACTGAGACCCTAAGTGGGCCTCCCCCCCTCCGCCNCCCTACACCCTGAATTGCACATTCTGAACCTCACCTCCCGCCTCCCGAAGCACTCAAGCTCTGGAGCCCTAAACGTCCTTAACAAACCCCGAAGCCTAAGCCCTGAACCCTAATCCCCAATCTCTAAACTCTGCACCCCCAGCCGTCATATATATATATACATACATACATCTCTATATATATATATATGCATACATATCCTAAGTTCTAAGCTCTTACACCCAACCCTCCTTGCGACCCGGCTCGTCGTGCAGATGCAAAAGAGTCTCGGGGTCGGAGCCAGGCTTCGCCTCACGGCGGCTAGGGCTTCAAGGGTCTATAGGAAAAAAACCCTAAGGGTCCAAGTACCTAATAATCATATAAATATTGAGCTACATAACTACTATCCTAAACCTAAGTACCTGATTATTGGGTCCTTTGGACCTTTAGGGAAAGGGTTTCGGGTTTAGGGTTCAGGGTTTAGGATAAGGGTGTCTATACCCTAAGGCTCCTGGACCCTCGTAGTGAGATCCCAAACCGTAGGCGTTAAGGGTGTAGGCTTCAGGGCTGAAAGGGTATACGCTTTGGGGTTTAAACTCACTCTAGTTATAGGCTTTAGGATTTAGGGTTTAGGATTTCTCGCCCAGAGGTTCCAAAGATACTACCTAATTCGGTCCCCAAAGGCCATCCTTACTATGGTTTTGGGGTGACCTAGTCCATAATAGTAGTATACATGGCCCTCTTGGTGAGGATTAGGATTCATAACTATCAGGGTGTGTAAGGCTTAGGATCTATAAGGATTAATTCTGTAGGAGTATGACTATGAGGATTCGGATTTTGCAATGACTCGGATTCAGGAGCGCAGGGTCCAACATCTACGATATGGGATTGTGTGTGGGGCTTAGAAGTGAAGTTGAAAAAACAGTCCTTGGACTGATGAGGCAGGTCGTAGGACTTCAGGGTTTAGGGTGCAGGACTTTAGGGTTTAGGGACCGGGGTTTAGGGTTTTGAGTGCAGGGTTTAGGGCTTTGAGTGTAGGGTTTAGGGGGCGTAGGTACTTGCTCAAGGCTGGGGACTTTAAATTTGTCTTCGGTTTGGTTTAGTGGGCGTGGTTTTGGGGGTGCATGTGTGCTTGGGTCAGAAGCATCGCGATAAGGGGGTTGTATTTAAGGTGACGCCTCGAGATAGGACAGAGGGCTGCAGTTCATCTTCGGGTGCTTCAGGGTTGAAGGTTTGAAGCTTCTGGTTTGCGAGGTCTGCTGTTTTGAAGTAGGAGTTGCAGGTTTTGTAGACATATAAGCTGCATAAATCGGGCGCAGAGTTCTGCTTTTGAGGCATTGATTCCGAACTTCAAGCTTTTGTGTTAAATAGCTCCTCAACCCTATGCACTTCCTAAACCCTAAACCACGTGACTCAGACTCAAGAAGCAAATACCTTCAGAATTCCATTGCCAAGAGCACTACTAAACCATGGCCCGTGCTCCTTCAATTCACTTCTAGGCAAGCTTCCAGTCCCAGAGTCAAAACAAGCCTAAACTATCACTGGGCATCGAAATAGCCCAAAAGCCTTAGAAAGTATGGTCTTTGGGCCCAAGAGCCTTAATACATGCGTCCTTAGATCCATAGGGTATTACAGTCTACTATAGAGCGTGTCTGATGAAGCCCCGGGGCCCCGCGTGATGAAAGGTAGCTTTTGTCGGTGCGTTTCAAAGCCTGCACTCGCCGAATTCAACTGGACAAAGAGGCACGCAAATGCAGACGATGCCCCCAGGAAGGCTTTGGTTTGTAAGGGATTCGGGGTTTAGGTTTTGATGCTTTCGGCGGATTAGCTTGAGTTTTTGTTTAGCGCTCATGGATTTGGATTTAGGGGTCTGGGATTGGGGGTCTATTTCGAGAAAGAAGATCCCCTACCGAATGCATTCCCTCTGTAGGTACTTTAGGACCAAAGTATATACTACGTGGGTACATGAACCCTTGGGTCTACTTTTTGCTGGCAGTTTGGATGACCTAGTTTTTATGGATTAAAGTTTAGACTCTACATTAAGAAACCATGGCAACCAACAAAAGAAGTACTACAGTTTGGGGTCTTGGTAGTACGTAGTGTCTTCGGGCTATTTCAAGACTCCCGGCTTCACAAACTGTCGTTCTGGTAGATCCGTTTCCCAGTAAACCCAAGACACCGCAAGACAGGTAAATCTCAACACCCCATGCTACCTTTGTTCTAAAGCCTTGACCCTCAACGGAAAGTGGGTGTTTCGAGTTTCCTGACTTCACTGCGGCGAAACCCTAGGCCCTAAAGCATAAACCCTGAACCTAAACCATAGTTCACTTAGGCAAGCTTCTGCATTCTCGTTTGAGACAGGCCTTGAACTTCGACTCTTCGCCAGGCCGTTGATCGAATGTATCGCCGCACACAGCTTAGTAGGGAATGGGGGAATGGATCCCCATGATAGTCCGTTAAGGTACTAAGAACCAGACCGAAGAGCAGAGTTTGATGGTTTATGCATCAGAAACGCCATACTGTAAGCACCTTCAGGAGGTAGCTACGTGTGCTTAAAACATGTCCCCAAAGGATCCATGTACCCAAATAGTATATACTTAAGCCTTAAAGTAGTCTCTATATTGTTACTTTGGGGCCAAAGTATATACTATTTGGGTACATGGATCCTTTGGGGTCATGAACAACTATAGGAATCAAACCAAGGCAGTATATGGAAATAAGACTCCCACATATCTGTGTTTTGGGCCACTTGTGACCGTATAAAGCCCTAAACCCTAAACCCTAAACCTAAAGCCTAAACCCTAAACCTACCCTAAACCCTAAGCCCTAAACCCTAAACCCTATACAAGCTTCTACAAGTCCCTATCAAACCCCTTGTAGATCCCTGAAAAACACG
Source organism: Symbiodinium sp. clade A Y106 (assembly GCA_003297005.1). Lineage (NCBI taxonomy): Eukaryota > Dinophyceae > Suessiales > Symbiodiniaceae > Symbiodinium > Symbiodinium sp. clade A. The sequence goes on from BGNK01000164.1 coordinate 93,174, forward strand.
TAAACAATACTGACCGAACCCCCCTGTGGGGGTTTAGGGTTTAGGGGTGTCGTACAAGACCTACAAACTCTTACGAAACCCTAAGGCCCTCTGACGATTGCAGAACTTAGCAGAACCCTGTAAGCCCTAAACCCTAAACCGAAGAAAACCCTGCAAACTCTAGGGTTGTTCGTTTAGTAGTTGAGGGAAGACCTTATACCGGATCCCAAACCTTACTTCCCCAACAAGCCACAGAAATGAAAGGTTGTACTTTCCGTTGCCTACTAAACCATAAGACCCCGATAAGCTTAGAGTTTGGATATTGGGGATCTAAGAAACTCTAGAGGAGCACGATTCCCGTCAAGTCCGAAAGCCTGAAGAACAGCCTGACATCTTCGTAGCACAGCCAGGGCCAGTGGCATTGGAGACACCATACTTGCGAATTGATCTTCAGAGTTTACCAAACCCCAAATCCTAAACCCTAAACCCCAAATCCTAAACCCTAGGGTTGGGGCTTGACTTGGCTTCAAGGTCGTTGGGATTTCCTAAACCCCAAACCCTACACCCTAGTCTGTTGGGGTGTTCCAAGGTGTCCCCCTGACCCATGTGACCGCGCCACACAAATTGATGGCAAGAAACACAGCCGAGGAGCAGAAATGTGACAGATGCTTACGTAGGTGTTAGGGTCTGGGCCCTAAACCCTAAACCCTAAATCCTAAACCCTAAATCCTAAACCCTAAACCCTAAATCCTAAATCCTAAACCCTAAACCCAGGGTTTGCGGCCTGGGTTTGGAGTTGCGGCCTCGGGATTCAGATGGTTCAAAATGGGTCCATGTAGGTGGTTGTCAAAATTAGGGTCCCTTTTTGGGTACCCTAAATATTAGGTGCCGTATTATAATAAGGACCCCAAAAGGGACCCTAATTTTGACAACCGGGATTTAGACCCTACTTAAAGGATCGTGGGACCTAGTATCTAGGGTTATGTTTTACTTATTATTATACTTATAACTCCAAATAGGGTACTTATAACCACGCTTACTAAGTCCCATGACCCTTTAAGTATCATGTGCAGTATCATCGTATCACGATATGGGTGCAGGGACCCTTGCAAGAAGAGTATGTCTGTCGAGGGTGCGACTGCCAACCGCAACAATTCATTCCAAACCTCTGTTGGGATAATCTGTTTTTTGGCAAGGTTTGGGGTTAGGGAACTGAGGCCACCCAATAACGGTGCTGCACTTTTAGCGCTTAGGTGAACCCATAAGCATGACGCCCTCGGCTCCGATCAAATTTGCATTTGCATGCATACTGCTGCGTTAAGCAGCGCTCTTGACTGCGTGCTGTCGCAAATCATCAGAGGGCTGATCTGAAGTGGATTGCACTCCCAGAAGGCTTGAGGTATAGAACCCAGTGGTTCAGAGCAGCCCAACATGGCTGAAAGATGCGCGGAGAAGTGATGCCTATGGACTTCAGGGCGTGTCACTAGGTTCCGCAATAGCCCCTCAATAAAAAAGGGACCCTTTGCCACACGCTTAGGTTTGAACAACGGGACCCCCGAAAGACAAAGGGCAAAAGGGTACTACTGGGAGACCTAGATCAGGAACATACTCAGACTAGAACTACGCAATCTATAGTTGTTGGTCATATAAGACGACAATCAACGTACCAGAGACAACAACTGTTGGTGACTACACGACGACTCTCACAACTTGATGCTGACATGACGGCTACCTCTAGCCTCTAGCCCTAACCAACCGAAATAGCATGGCAGAGTGAATTAATCGAATGGGTTTCCAGAAATATTGTGGCAGACATAAACACAGACAGAGACTATGAGGCAATACTAGTTACTAGCTATTCCGACCGCTACATTAGAGGTAACGACCCCGTAGTTGTATAATTATGAGGGCACAGCCACCAAAGCAGTAGCCAGTTCGAGCCAAGAATACTAAACCCTCAACCCTAAGCCTTATAGTTGTGAATTAGCAGCAACAGGTGTGCACCATCTTCCCCGAAGCTCTGGAAAGAGGCTCAGGAAGCCACCTGACAGCCAATTACACGGGCTTAAGCGGTCTACAAAGTTCGAAGCTGTGGGTTTAGTTCCCAGAGAGCCCAATGCCCCTTAATTAAGGAATATAGCTTAAATCATAATATGAATCCCCTTATAATTTAAGGTATATTCCTTAATTAAGGGTATTGGGCTCTCTGGGTTGTTTGGAGTTGTTTGGGCGGCTTAGTTGCTGAGTTCATAAGCCCCCAAAAATGCACACTTTTCCTTTTATAGTGGGTAGTATTATCCCAAAAAGTGTAAAGTGTATCCACTCAGCTACTAAGGCGGTTGAAGAGACCGGGGTCTGAGTTCTGAGGGCTTGGTAACGGCTCCGGAGTGCAGGGGTGCTAAGGCGCTAAGGATTGGCTCGCGGCTTAGGGCGTAGATGCTTATGGGCATTGCAAGACTCTGAACCACAATATAGGTGCCTTAATAATCAGAATAGGATTTTGGGGTATATTATATATAACCATCATAATTCATAAGGAACCCCCACAATAGTATAGGTAATTATTAAGGCCCCTATAGTATGGGCATTCCAAAACTTTGAACCATAAGCGATTCTCGCTGCCCTGGGCTTGCGAGTGATGAGAATTCTTACTGGCGCTGTTTTCTTGGATGGGTGAGGAAGACGGTGATGATGAGAACGATGAGATTGTAGGGTTTAGGGCTTGGGTAGGGCTTAGAAGTTTAGGATTGAGGATGATGACGACGAGGGTGATGAGGAGGATTAGGGCAGTGTGATGATGAGAAGGTGCACCTCGAGTTTGAATCACAATGTGCATTCTGCATGTTCGTTAGGTGATGACATTGACGAATACTCAAGTGGTGATGCTGATGACGGTAGTGATGGTGATGAAGATGGCCCTGAGGATGATGGTCGTTGTGGTGGCAAGGAGGAAGAAGAGGATAATGATGGATATTTTTGGAACTGGCACTGGGCTGCTGCCCAGTCAAGCTGACGACCATATTTCGCCAAGTATCAGAAGTTACCACATAGCCAGCGAAACAATCAATTAATATAGGGGCCGGAATGATTAGAATAGGGTTTGGGGGCCCATTATACTACAATTAGAATACGTAGTAGGAAACCCCCTCGAAACAGTATTGGTAATCATTGGCCCCTATATTAAGGGGGTCGCCCAGTGATATTCGATTATCGAAGGCTTGATTGTTCAGGTGCTCAGGGTTCGGATCTTCTGCTGATCGAGTTCCCCGAGTGCCTGATCCGCACCCGACTATTTCGCTTAATCCGAAACCTAAACCCTAAAACGGATACACGCCTGAAGGGCCTGAAGTGAGCCCCAACCCCGAACAGTTTCAAACTCTCAAACCCTACAACAATGTCTTCTTCCATTCGAAGTTTGCCTTCTGAGCAAGAGCTGATCATCGATACACAATTTACGGTTTCAGGGCTTAGGGATTTAGGGTTTGGGGTTCAGTGTTCCCGACATGGGAATTTCCGAAACCTAATATAGTACCCTAAATAGTAGGATCCTTATTGCAAGGACCCCCAAAATAAGGTACCCTAATTTTCAGAAACTCCCATATGGCATCCTTGTTTGGAAAGCCTGAAACCCCTAAACCCTAAACCCCACATCCCAATTCGGCCGCGTGGCCGACAGGAGAAGGGCCGTGCCACGCTTCGTCCACTGGTCTGCTGAGAAGGAGCCGGCCCTAGGCACGGTTTAGGGTTTAGGATTTAGGGTTTAGGGGCACGCACTTACGGCGTTTAATTTAAGGTACCCTGCTTGGATGATCAGGGGACTTAGTGAGTAAAGTTGTAAGTGCCCTCATCGGGGTCATAAATGGGCATAAGTAAGTAAAGAAAGTAAAGAAAAGTATAGTTGCCCCGAAAAAGGGGCTCGTAGGGGTGTAGGCTACAGTGTAGGCTTTGGGAATACCGCTTGATAGCTTTGATCTTCAGGGATGATCTAGTTTAGACTCTGGGGCTTTAGGGTGGAGGGTTGAGGTTTTGAGGATGAGTTTCGCATACATGATCTAAGTTGCCGTCCTCTTTGCTCAGAATTGCCTTCCCCTCGCGGCTCACTTCTCCTGGCTACAATGAGATACTTACTCTTAAACTTGTAGTCTCGGATATAGGGCTTAGGGTTTATAAGGTTTGAAGGAGCCCTGTCTTAAGGCAGGAAGCCTGTTCCGTCATGGTTTCTTTCTGCTTCAGAGCGAAGTAACCAGGACCCTCCTTGTGCCCTCAAATAGGGGTATATGGCCCCAAATTATGGGCATTTAGGGTCTAATGGGAGGGTCTTGGAACCAGAGACAAAAAAAAGTGTAGTTTTTCTCCATAAAGGTTCCTGTAAGCAAAAGGCCCTCAAAAAACTAGCATTTGAGTACGAGAGGCTCACATAAAACGCTCTCCCACCAACTCTCAGAAAAAGTTCACGGTTTGAGGGTTTGGGTTTAGGGTTTAGGGTTGATCAAGCCGGGATAGCCCTAAATCTCGAGTTGCAAGAATAAGATCCGTAGGTTTCAGGGTTAGACCCTATAGTTAAGGGGTCATAACCCATTATTTGTAGGGTTGCGGGGTAGGGCCTCGGCTTCTTGCACATTTGGCATGGTAAAGCAGGATTTCGGCACGACACAAAATGCTCTGAAAAAGTCAGACCAAACTACACGACACGTATAACCCGTGCGGCAGTGCCTTGTGCTATGGAAACCCACTCCCTAAACACCAAGCCGGAAACCCACAGAAAACGCAAACCCCTAAACCCTAACCCTGAGGCTCCATGTATCTGTATAGTATAGACATAGGCCTTAAAGGGGTTACTATGTCGGTACTTCAAGGCCTAAGTATATACTATGTAGGCACATGGAGCCTTTGGGTAAACCCTAAACCCCAAGTCGCAGGGACCCAGGCACCCAAACATACAAACCCTGAACATGAAACCTAAACCCGAAACCCAAAACCCCCTACATAAACCGTACCCTAAGGCTCCAAAAGGGGTTAGGGGCCTTCTGGGCGAGGGTTCGGCTTTGGGGACTAAGGTTTGGGATTTCACTACGAGGGTCCAGGAGCATTGGGGTAAGCCCTAAAACCCTAAAACCCTAAATCCTAAACTCTATAATCCTTAAACCCAACCGAAAACCGAATCCTTGGACTTTCCCCTGACACGGAAGCCCTAAACCACAGAAATGCTGCAGGCTGTGCCGGAGAAGCTGAATAGCTGGCATGCGTATGTCAACGACTGTTAGTATGCAGGACGGCCCGAAACCTAAACTTTGATAGGAACGATTTTCATAAGAAGCCTTAGTCAGAGCATAAAACACCATATCCTGACCCTGATGCCCTATCAGGCACCCAAAGCAGGCTCTTGGGCAGCGGCTTGAGGTCCACCCAAATCATGAAGGAGGGCCGTTCGCGCGTGCCCGTCCTGCAAATTCACCAACTGAGCAACACGATTAATGGTTCAAGGTTTACAGGGGGCTGCTATAGCTCAGTGCCGTTCTTGAGGCATAAATTCCCTACATCCATTCCTGTAGTGGGGTACCCAAATGTGTAATGAACCCTAAGCCCTAAACCCTAACTCCAAAACCCTACACCCTCAAGCTTTAACCCTCCGGGAGTGCCTCCTTTGGGCCCTGTCCCGCCCGTAGGGCCCAAGAGAGAGATATCTCAGCAGCTACAAACGGCAATTCGGAGGTGTCCCTAAGGGTCCATGTACCCTAAAAGTATATACTTTGCTCTTAAAGTAATTATTATTTAGGTCTTTCAGGCCAAAGTATATACTATTTGGGTACACAGCCCTTGGGGTTTAATAGGGTTTAGTGTTTACTGTTCAAGCCTAATCGGAGGGCTATGGCACGTAGCAAGCCGGTTCGGTTTGGGCGCTTTCGTACCGAAAAGTCTCTCTGCAAACCACCTTCCTACTTCCCCACACCGAAATTCATAGGGACCCTTAGAGGGGTAGGGGGAGGGGGGGTTAGGGGGCCTTAATGCCCATGATAAGGACCTAATAAGGCCTATTTAAGGAAGTATAGTTCCCTACCCCCATCCCCCTACCCCCCTAAGGGTCCCCATGAAAAAGCTTCTCCAGACCACGCGGACAAAGTTGAAAAGAACAACACCGCGAAGCGCTCTTATAGACTCCACGTTCTTCGAGCACCTGCACATTCCTCAAGTCAAAACGCGGCGTCCATGTGACAGGCCCCTGTGCAGTTCAGGTACCGAAACGGTGGGCTTTAAGGCACCGAAAACCAAAATTTGGTGTACACTATTTGGCACGAAACTCTGCTGGTCGATACCAAGGCCTCGAATGGAAATCCGCAAACTTGCTCAATAAGAGCCTTAAGCCGTACACGACAAAAGTCCCAGCACTGCGTGCCTGATCGGGTAGAGGTAAAGCGGACATTGGTAGATGCCCTCCGTAACGGCCTGTGAACGGATCTTTGGCAAAACCCGACTTTGTAATTGTAGAGTTGAGAGGAAGGGGTTTAGTAGGGCTTGGGCTTGGAGCCCTAGAACTGCAGGATTTTGGTCGTATCAGCATCGAATGCATAGCTCATTAGGGTTTGCAGTTTAAAGGCCCGGGAAGGAAGCGCTTGAAACTGTTCGTAGGTAATTGCTTGTTGCTGGGCTGCAGGGATTGACAACTTCGGAGCTGAGGATGTCTCAACATCGCTATCCAGGCAATACTTAGATATCCCATGATATCCCCAAAGGTCCATGTACCGTCATGTACCCACATGTTATGTACTTTGGCCTTAACGTAGTCCCTAGATAGGAGCTTTAAGACCAAAGTATATAGCATTTGATTACATGGACTCTTCGAGTATCGCAACCATCCCACAGCCAAGGCCACAAACCCGGCGCTTGATCTCAAACCTCGAAACCGGGAAGCCTACGCCGTGAGCCATAAAGTTTAGGGGTGGATCCAGGGCTTAGGGTTTCGTTTTTTTTTTTATGGGCCCTTTTCCGACTGCATGTACAGCAAGAATTCCTGTACTAGGAGGAGCCGTTGGTTGGGATTCGGGGTTTCGGGTTTAGGGTTTCGGGAAGCCCACTTGGTCTCGTAACTGGGGGCACTTAGGACTGGCAGGTAACTGATACATGGGGGTTGATCAAAATTATGGGCCCCTGTTAGGGTCTGTATTATAGTATATTCCTTATAGTCTAGGGGACCAAAAGGGGCCCATAATTTTGATCAACCCCCACATCTAGCTCTGCGTCTCTGTTGCTCTTAGCAGCTGCGCAAGTGGACTTGCACCGCAAGCCGACAGGCCTCCAAGTTGTCATGTCATGGTTCTGACATGTTGCCTAAACCCTAAAGCCAATGATGCTCGCAAGGGTTTAGGATGGACCCTGAACCAAAAAGCTCAGTAGCTGCCGTTTAGTTTGGGTCTACAGGCAGGTTTGCAGGATCTACAGCCTCTCGACTTTCGAGTTAACCCTAAAACACGACACAACATCGTTCATGAAGATGTCGATGAGGACGTCGGAGTGCGAAAGCTTGCCCTTGAGGAGTGCAAAGGGCTGTATCGTTTTGCGGAGTTGGTCGGTCGGCACCGTGGTGGACAACAGGGACGCGGATCCAGCATAGCCAAAGAAGCAGCGCCCAAGGACTTCCAACTGCCCTTCAAGAGCAGCGTGAAGTCTGATAGCACTGGGTTCATATCGAGGCTGCATACAGGCGGTTTAGCAGCAGCCACCGTCTTCAAAAGCCCCCTGAGGCCATCGGGCATCCACTTCTGTAGCGACCCATCGAAGAACCCTTTGATGACGCCGGCCGGGAAGTCCTTCAAGACGGCCCTAAACCCTAAACCCTAACTCGAATCAGCTTCCACCAAGGGCGCCGCACGGGGAAGCTACAAAGGGTTTAGGCTTAGAGACTAAGCTTTGGGGGCTTAGGGTTGTTTCTGAATATAGGGTCCCGGTCATAGAACAGCTTCTCCCAATAACAAATTATACATTCTAGGGTCTAGTATGCCCTTTATAGAAGCCCTCATAGCAACCCTAATGACGGAAATGGAACCCTTAAGGGAACCCCAAACCCTCTATCTCTATAAGAACCCTTGGAGGAACCCTAACCCCTAAACCCGTCAGGAGACCGTGATCTAAACCCTGGGTAAAAGCCAAAACCCTAAGCTGGAGGCTCCAAAGATGCTATCAGTATGGCCTAAAGCCCCAAAAGACTATCCTTATAGCAGCTTTGGGGGACCTAGTTCCATAGTACGAGTACCTATATGGACCGTTTGAGAAAATATACAAGTGTCCTGGTATTTATATAAGGTGTATTTACGGCTTACAGAAAGGTGAATGGGTCAGTGTTTAGGCCTGTCCTATATTATTGATGATTATAACTGCTGTTCTTATATGTGCTCATATTGCTATTGCTATTACTATTACTATGAGTATCACTATTTAATCCTAAACCCTATTATTAGTATCATTATTTAATCCTAAACCCTATAAATACTCTCAAGCTCACCAGCCTTCTTCCGGACGACAGGCTTGAAATGCACCTGATGTCACATCGGCGAACTACTGATAAGCGTTTAAGGGTTTCAGAGTTTGAGGGTATAGGATTTAAGGGTTTCAGAGTTTGAGGGTATAGGATTTAAGGGTTTCAGAGTTTGAGGGTATAGGATTTAAGGGTTTCAGAGTTTGAGGGTATAGGATTTAAGAGCTTCATGGTGCAAGGGTTTCAGAGCTAAAGGCTCTAGGGTTTGAGAGTTAGAGGGTTTGGGCAAGGGTGAACTAATGATCCCAACTAGGGTCCATGTCCCTAGACAGAGTTTGATCAACGTCTGCTGTAGAGCCCAGAGTTTAGGGCCTAGGTTTTTACATGACTTACCTTGGCATACTCTTGGCCCATGTGCCTCTGTAGCAGCGCGCTCTGTATCAGGGGCTCGCATACGGCAGCCCCGTGGCCGTACGCATAGTGTAGACCCCTGGTGAGCTAAAACCCCATCCCCTTCATAGTGTTCATTATACATACAATTCCACCATATGCCCTACTCGAATAATGATGATTAAGGAAGGGTATAGGGTTTCGGGTTTGCGGTTTTAGGGTTAAGGGCTTAAGGGTGATTGTAACAGAGGTCCTAATACAAGGGCCTTTCATGACACAATGAACCCCAGGCCCTCCTAAACCCCAAACCCCCAAGCACCCTAATTAGGGGTCTAGGTTATAAAATATGGGAGTTTCCGAGAATAGGGGACCCTAATAGAGTACCTTAAATAGTAGGATCCTTATTACAAGGACCCCCAAAAAAGGTACCCCTAATTGTCCGAAACTCCCATATGTTTGCATGATTTGGGCCAGTGGACACCCACTTAGACCACTCATCTGGCCTGTACTAGAACCTGCCTCGAGTTTCCAGTGTAGTTCCTTTTACCTCGTTGAAGCATCCGAACTTTAAAACGTTTTCAACCAGAAAACGGAACTGCAATGGAGAATATAGGCAAAGGCAAATTCTTGCTATTCGGGGCCATATACCCGTATAAAGGGGCCCTTACAGAACCCTTATAGGCACTCTCTAAGGGAGCCCTGAAGAAGACCTCAAGAAGCTCGCAGAACACTATTGGGGAGTTTCCGGAAATTATGGGTAGCCTATTCGGGGGTCCTAATACCCTAAGGGTCCAAGTACCCAAATAGTGGGTTTCAAGGTCCAAAAACCATTCAGAGTATGGATTTTGGGACCTAAAACCCTACTATTTGGGTACTTGGACCCTCTGGGATAATAAGGATCCTACTATTTAGGGTGCTATATCAGGGTCCCCTATTCTCAGAAACTCCTATTGGGGTACAAGGAGTATCCTGGCAAGCTATCTTCCTTTCTGGTGGAGGCTCAGGGTGCAGATGTCGGCATTTAATATAAACCCCTAAACCGTAAACCCTAAAGCCAACAACCCTCAAGCCTGACTTGTAATTCGAACCCCGGGTCACCGAGCATGAAGAAGTACAAGCCTAATATAGGGTCCTTAATAAATAGAATAGGGTTGTGGGGCCCGTGATACCATAATGATAATAAGGAACCCCGAAATCGTATTGGTAATTATCTAGGCCCCTATAGTATCTGCATAGTCGCTGTGACTCAGGTGTGACTTACAACCTACTTCTCTAGGGCCTTTGCTCGCGGTCTGAGCTGTGACACTGGGAGATGGCACTTCATTATATGGGAGTCTCCGAAAATGAGGGGGCACCTGATTTATTTGGGGTCCTTACAATAAGGATCCTACTATTTGGGGTACTATAATAGGGTCCATGGTCCTTCGTTAGTTGCTAGTAATTAAGCCCAAACGGTCCAAGTGCCACTATAGTATATAGGTACTTAGTAGGTATTTGGGCCCCAACGGTATATACTATACCATTACTTGGACCCTTAGGGAAGTTCTGCAAAGAAACCTACCCAAGATTGTTTAAGCCAAATCAGATACCCTAGGTCAGACGTGGCACTATGGGCATCGGATTGAACAAGGCCATGGTATCTGCATCGGCAAGGCATCCGGCGTTGGTGTCCCACTTCGCTCCTGCCATCTAATCTTAAGGTTTGCCTTGCTCACCAGCCAGGTTCAAGATTTAAGGACTGATTAGGGCTTGTTAACACCGAAACCCTAAACCCAAACCCCAAAGAGCCCTAAACCATCAACCCCAAACCGGAAGCCCGAAACAGGTGTAGGGTCGACTTCAAGGGTTCCCAGACAGCATACCTTAAATTATCGTAGGGATCCTTTTATAGCTTATAAGGTATATTGCTTAATTAAAGGTATATTCCGGAATTTCAGAGCATTCCTTAGCAAAAGGTAAAATTCCTTAGTTCAGGACATACTCCTTTATTGAAGAATTTTGGAAGGTCTGGGTTCCGGGATCCGAGACTGCAGACTCCGGGATCTTCCCACCTTCTGGACAGGGCTATCTAGTGGATTCTTGGGAGCCAGGCACCCAAAGACACTTATACATAACAAGTGTGTATGTGTATATATATATATATGTATACACACCTACAGATAGCTATGTAGCCTGTATATATATAATATATATATATTAATATATTAACATATATACATATCCATCCATCCACACATACATACATGCACACATAGGGGGCTTGAATGATTAGGCCGGAGCTTTGGAGCTTCATTGTCATAGATGTACATGCAAAGGGGACCCAGCGGAACACTGCTATCAGTTCTCGATCCCAAGTTCGGGAGCCAAGGGATGGTCTGTAGTGGCGGACCGATTATCGCCGGTGGTCACGGTTAAAGGGCTACTTAGGGTTTAGGGTTCGGGGATTCCGGGAAGAGCCTCAGCACACCCAATTCCTCAACTTGCAGTACATGTGTGAGGACAGAACGCCATCGCCCGCTGTTGATGCTCGAATACTACAGCTGACCCTCCACGCTTGGAGGGACTAGGATCTAGTAGTTATCCTAAGGGTCTGAAGAGCCCTATATTTAGGCCCGTCCTTCGAATAGTAGTTATGTAGGCTAGTATGTGGGAGAATATATGATGATTCGGTACTAGTACTTGTACCCTCAGGGCTCGGGTCGTTCGAGGATCCATCTCTTGCTCTACTTGTAGCCTTCCTGGCAAAACTCTGCAACCTCCAGCTTCAAAGCTTGAAATCTCTTACCCTTCGAGTAATTGTAAGCCCTTAAGTAGCGTACAGGGTTTGGGAGGAGAACCCTGCAACCGAAGCCGCAAATTCAAGAACAACAACTCCCGACGCCCAAACCCAAGAAATGGATTGTCCTTCGAGGATCATACCTCAGTGAAGCGATAAGTTCAGGGCTTCTTGGCCTCAACGTCTTCAAGGTTTACACAAACCTAGCCTTGCAGGGGATGTCATTCTGGTGTCCTTTGTACTTCATAAAGAAGGCAGGCTTGAGGGGATTCAGATAGTTTTTATGGTGCAAGGGCGTTTCTCTCTGTCAACGCCTTAGTTTAGGGGCCGAAGGTTGCGGATACTTAAGGATTTTGTAGCCCAATTAAGGGTTCACCGGATGTACAGCCTGTAGGCCATAACCTGTGTCAACCGTATTCCTAGTAGGCCGAAGAGAGGTGCAATGTCGGAGCCTCAACACTGTGTGAGAGAGGGTATTGGGCTACGTTATAGTATGACTACGTAATCATGCCGGCAAGACCCTAAACACTAAACTCTAGACCTAAACCGCATCACTATAAGCATACTGCTACTATTCATTCTCTGAAGAACTCGATAGGGCTTCGCTATGTTGATTTTGGGATAGATGAGGGTCTAACACACCTAAACCCCAAACCCAAAACTCGCTAAACCCCCCGAATCCTAAACCCGATCAAATCCTCTACATGGGTTAAGGCTTCTTCAAGCGTTCCTTTGAGGGTTCCGTTAAGAATAGTATCGGTACTTCGGCCCCTGCACATAATTACCAATGCTATTTGGGCGGCCCCTTATTATATTTATTTAATTCTAACAAAACATACTACAATTCTAGTAAAAAGATACCCCGAAACCCTAATATTTCTGTAGTGCCGGTGTTTAAGCGAAGGTGCTCTTGATGTAAGCGCCTTCCTTCGGGAGCGCATTGATCTGCGATTCGTCCTGCACCACCAGAAGAGAAGCGAACGGTTTAGGGGATCCCATATAAGCCCTCTTTTGTTGTAATGAAGCCCAATAAGATAGGGATATCCATGTAAGATGCTTATGTTCTCTTTGGGGTCCTGACGTACACCCTCAGCTTCAGGATCGATGTCTCGGATGATGAGGGCGGCGGTTGAAGGAGCCGGGAAGTCAAGATGCCGGTTCGGCTTGAGTAGATTAGATTAGAACAGAGTAGAGTGAGCAGAAAAGACTAAAACAAAATAGGACTAGTTAAACGAAACTGATTATCAGAACAGACCAGAATACATGAAACTAAGCTAGACTGTCAAGGACAGGATGGGATACATAGCATAGGATAGGGCAGGATAGGACGGTCTTTTGCTGGCTTGCAGTATTGTTCATCACCTTGTTATTTGTTCATTTGCAGTAGCTCATCCGTTGACTGGCTCAGTCATCTGGTTGCTTATGTGTAGGATGATGCAGCTATGCCTAACGTACACAAGGGCTGCTTGAAGTTGGCCTGCCTCAAAGTCTAAGGCCTAAACCCCAAAACTCAAGCCCTTTACCCCAAACCCTCGGCCCTTAAACTGTAAGCCCTTCCTTAACCCTGAATATCCTACCTGTTTAAGGACATATATAAGGAAATCATACTAAGCAACCCCAATAAGGTAGGATATTTGGGGTTAAGGTAAGCCCTAAACCAGACTGAACCCTTATGGCACCCTTAATGGAACCCTTATGGTACCCTTAAAGGAACCCCTAAACCCTAGGCCCTAAACTCCGACCCTTGAGCCAAAAAAACCCAGGACCTCAAACTCAAAGCCCTGAACTCTGAACCCTAATGTAGGAACCAGAATATATGGTTATGGTTAATGGAGGAACCTAGTAGGGTTCTATAAGGGTTCTATAAAGTAGGGTTTAGGGTTTAGGGTGTAATGTAAGAACCTGATTAAGAAACCTTGGGCCTTTATTAGGGTTCCTTATATGAATCCTAATATATTGGGGGGGTGATAGAGCCAGGGTTTCTTAATCAGGTTCCTAAATTTGACCCTACCAGAACCCCCCAAGTACCCTTTAAAGGGCTTTAATGCCTCTCATTAAGAGGTAATTTGGGGCTACAATAAAGGGTAGTTGGGGGGTCTAGGTACCTAATGTAGGAACCTGATTAAGAAACCTTGGGCCTTTATTAGGGTCCGTTATATGAATCCTAATGTATTGGTGGTTATAGGGCCAGGGCTTCTGAAAATTAGACGCTACACTCTCAGCCCTTGACCCTAAAGCCTGAAACCCTAAACCCTGGACCTTAAACTCGAAAGTGAAGGCACCATTAAGGCATCTCTACAGGCATACCTGCGACCGAAGCAAAACCCGAGCCGTGCGAGCACAGAGATCATGGGGGTCAAGAGCTCTGAGTTCAGGTTTTAGGGTTGGTTTAGGGGGTAGGGCTTTGGGTAGTGATGTGGGTTTAGGATGTAGGCTCATTGGCACGTGTTGTCGATAAAAACCATACAAAAGCCCTAAAACCAAGACCAAGAACAAAACACAACAACCCTACATAAGATGCCACACCCAAAACCCCAAAAATCCCAAACCCTCAGCCCTAAACCTAAACGGAAACCAAATTTTGTTGTTGAAACCACCTTTACCCCTCCTGAGCCCTTTTAAACCCCTCTTAAACCCTTTTCGCCACTTAAACCCCTTTTAAACCTCTTTTAAACCCCCTTTTCAAGCCCTCTAAACCCAAAGCCCTAAGCCCTTTTCAACCCCTCCTGAACCCTTTTAAACCCCTCTTAAACCCTTTTAAACACCCTTTTCAAGCCCCTTTTCCAACCCCTCCTGGTTCTGGACTACGAAGTCGAAAGACAAGGCATCCACGGACACCTGGTTTAGGGTTTAGGGGTTAGGGGCTTAGGGTTTAGGATTTAGAGCTGAGGGGCTTTAGGGCTTAGGGGATTTAGGGTTTAGGATTTAGGGCTTCGGGTTTAGGGGTTTAGGGTTTTGGGGTTATAGGACTTCAGGCTTAGAGCTTCGGGTCTATGGCTTCAGACTGAAGGTGAGGGGTTTAGGGTTGAGGCTCCCGGGCGTTAGAGTTTAGGGGTTCAGGGGCTCAGGGTTCAGCTATCCAAAGGACCCAACAATTAGGTACTCGGTTTTAGGATAATAGTTATGTAGGATAGGATTTTGGAGAGTATATGATTATTTCGGTACTTGGACCCTTGCGGTAAGAGTACCCTAGGAATAAAAAGGGTGCCCTTTTTGGTTTAAAGGGTGTTTATAAGGGAACCTAAACCCTAAAACCGGGAATAAGGGCCTACTCTAGGTCCTAGGTGGGGTACCGGAACGGGGATGAGTGTTACAGATTTCAGCTTACCCTAAGGCTCAAACAGCCCAAAGGCCTCAAAATCTGAGTCCTTCGAGATCTAAGGATTAAGCTTCAGGGTTCAAGCTTCATGGGCCTAGGATTGGGATGATGTGGCTCCACTGTAGGAGCAATTGTGCCAAAACAATTGGCCGCCTTTGCCATCCTCGCACTTTGGCACAGCTGAGGCCTATCATCAGCAATGCCGCCTGCTGATTCAATTCGGCAGGAGACCAGACCTGTTGGCGATGCCAATG
This sequence comes from Symbiodinium sp. clade A Y106, assembly GCA_003297005.1. NCBI lineage: Eukaryota > Dinophyceae > Suessiales > Symbiodiniaceae > Symbiodinium > Symbiodinium sp. clade A. The sequence continues at coordinate 108,362 of BGNK01000164.1, forward strand.
GAATGCCTTGAAGCAGGCACTCAATGGCTTTGAGGCACCCATTCAGCTGTCCACATGGGAAATTCTCCCTTTGCATGAAAGGTGCTCAGGGGTCGATCTCGCCACTTCTTCTCGGCCAGGACTGCGAAGCCTCTGCACCTCGGGCTAGCTCCCGTTCATCTTTGGACGCCTCCTGCTTCGTCCTTACGACCAGGCGAGCCTTGGAAGCACTTTGGCGGCATAAGCCCAAGTGCTCCCCGTCCAAATCGCTCAAGTCCATGATCGTCAGGGAGAGGCTGGGGTGATCGCTCATCAGAAAGCACACCTGCTCAGGGCTCGAAGAAAGGGTTTTCCAGTGCGTGTTGCCTTTGGTGTCAAAAGCAAGCCCCACGTACCTATATGGTATGTACGTAAGCCTTAAAGGGGATGTACCTGCATTGTGTATATTTAAGCCTTAAAGAGGTTCCTATATAGGTACTGTAAGGAAAAAGCACCTGTAAAAATGTCCGGAGGAGCCTGTGGGGTTAAGGTCTTTGGACGGCTAGCGTATTTTCCGACTTTGCAGATGGAGGCTAGCTACCGGGTCTTTCATTTCGTCACGATGCAAGCCTCGAATGTTCGGTTTGCAGCTTCAGTTTTGTAATCGCAAATCATGTCTTTGTGCATACAAGCACGTGTGCATGTATGTATGTATGTATCTATGTAAATAAAGAGAAAGAGAGAGGGAGAGAGAGAGAGAGACAGAGAGAGAGAGAGACGTGTGCACATTGCATATAAACATACACGTATGTGTAGTTAAAAATGCATATATACATACACAAATGCCCATGGTTAACGTATGTGCACACAGCTACAGACCAATAACCACGTGTTTAAAGTCGGGCAAACTGTTGAGGGCCTGGTAGACTGCCACGATCTCCCTGGGCCTTATAAGCCCGAGACCCTCCCAAACCTACATTTTTGGGGTTGCGTGTTATGATTTCCTTATATAAATGCTCCGAGAGGTAGGGTGTTTAGGGTCCCAGCAGACCTTGTAAACGGTTCACGCTTCATGGAAGGCCTCGTATGAAAAAACCAGAGCTGTGCCAGAGCAGCCTGGTGAATGTTGCATGTACTATATAACAGAATAGTCTAACAAAATATTCAAATAATAGTAATATCTGGTTGCCACAGCTGCGGAGCGATACCATAGTGTAGAGAAAGGACCCACTAATTCAGTACTTGGGTTTCGGATTTGGGACAATGGTTATGTAGGTTGGTATTTGGAAGAGTATGTGACAATTAAGTATTGGACACCTTGACAGCCAAGTATAGCCCTTTAGAACCTCTACCTTGATGGTTTTTCTGAGCCTGCTTCCATGCAGTAGATAAAGACGCCTTACACCCTAAACCAACAAAGCGATGCCTACACCCTAAACCGCAACACCCTGAACGCTAACCCCTACGAGAAAAAGACTAGAAACCAGGAAACCCTAAATCCCCAAATCTAAACTCTAAACCCTAAACCCTAAACCAGGAAACCCTAAATCCCCAAACCTATCCTCTGATCCCCAAACCCTGAACCCTCAACCCCCAAACCTACTCAGAGCCTCCAAAACCCCTTAAAATATAATAGGAACCCTAAGTAGATTTGAGGTATATTCCTTAATTAATGGGTTTGGGAGGCTCTGGGTAAACCCTAAACACGAATTTGAGGTGTATCCCTGAACTAATGGGTTTTGGAGGCTCTGGGTAAACCCTAAACCCGAAACCCAAGCCGGCTCAGAATCGAACGCCAGGATTCTTCCGCGAGGACCTCAGCTCTTCTCGAGCGATAACTCGATCTTCTTTGGGGTTCTTTTTCGGGGTCCTATAAAGGAACTAGAAGGGGTTCCTACTTCGGTCAGGTACGACAAAGAAGAGGGTGACGGTAAGGGATTTAAGGTTTAGGGGTTTAGGTTTTAGGTTCATCTGTCAGGGCCCCCCGTTCAAGGGATCTGTAAGGGTACCGGAAGAGTTTTAGGTTTAGGGTTCAGGTGTTCAGAGCTTAGGGCTTTGAATTCGGGGTTTGGGATTTAGGTTGAGTGTAGGGGTTAGGAATGAGGTTTAGTTAAGGATTTAGCATTCAGGTTTAGTGTATTTAGGGTGTTCAGGACGTAGGTTTAGTCGAAGGGTCGGGAATTAGACTTAGCTTATGATATGGTGTCTAGGTTTAGTTTAGGGCTAGGATTTAGGTTTAGTTCAGGGATTAGGTTTTGCAATTTAGGTTTAGTTTAAGGCTTAGCATGTTCGACTACGCCTTTAACAGGAGGCCCATGCCTTTTTGTCGGGAGTATGTTGGTGGTTACAATCCCAAAGGGTCCTATGTACCGATATAGTAGAGTGTAGGGTTTCCATATTAGGAATTACTATTATGACTTAGGGAAGTATCCCCCATAACAGTACAACGGACCCTTTGGGAATAGTGCTCTGTTGGGAGTCCACGCAGGGCTTGTGGCTTGGGTTTGGAGTTTCGGGTCCTTCATCTGCGTGGGAGGGTGTGACGAAAAGGATCGTGACGAAGTGTTGAAGCCTGTTCCTATCGAATACTGAATACTGCCTTCGCCCCCGAACCTAGGCCTAGTATTTGAGTTCCCTGGCCGAACACATCGCGATCAGACTAACAGTAGTAGTAGTAGTAGTAGAAGTAGTAGTAGTAGTAGTGGTAGTGGTAGTGGTAGTGGTAGTGGTAGTGGTAGTGGTAGTGGTAGTGGTAGTGGTAGTGGTAGTAGTAGTAATATGCAGGAATCTTTAAGGATTCCCTAATGAGCCCTGCCCCTTTTGTTGAGGCGGAAGACTGACTTGACCACGAACGGTGGCTCAAGATGCGAAAAGGTGCTGCCTCTGAAGCTAGGCCCCNNNCACCTATCAGTCTGGAATCTTTACAGTGGGGTTCTCCGGTTAATCTACAAGGTCCGGTCGGAGCTCCGGCCTCTTCTGCTGAGGCGGCTACTTTGCAGCTGCCTGTACCAAGGCCGACCATGGAGACTTCGGGACTTGAGGAGCCGGGAGCGAACAGTCGTGTGACTACTAGTACGGGAGGCATGGGAGAATGGCCACCAGCACTCCGGTGGATGAGCCGGTTGAATGACTTCTTCCAACGAGCGGCTACTGGGTCGGTGGAGATGATAACTACGCATGCTAGCCAGCAAGTTACTGGATCCCGGGATGGCGGTTTGATGGTTCAGCAGCGAACCTACCGCGCGCAACAGGCAGTCTCGCCACCTCGGCGAGGAGGACCTCAGGAACTACCTCAACGAGAACGTCCCTTGGATCCGCCCTTGTTTGGAGCGGAAGCGCAGAGAGCCATGGAAGAATGGCCGTTACAGGCGCCACTCCTTCACGGTCAGCCTCGACCTTCAGTGGCTGTGACGGAAGGTTCAGATCGGGCCTCTTCGACATCAATACCTCGAGAGCTTGTGCAAGAAGAGGTGAAACGCCAGGTGGTTGAAGCCATGCGAGCCCAGAATGAGCACCTGGAGCGCTTGCAGAGAGAGAATGAAATTCTTCGGGCCATGCAGATGCCACCTCCAGGACTATCGCAAGGACGTCTTCATCAAGAACAGATGATGAATGAAGGAGATCGGGCTTTGGGGCAAGCGCTACCTCAAGGAGATCGGGCTTTGGGACAGGCACTACCTCAAGGAGATCGGGCTTTGGAACAAGCACTACCTCAAGGAGATCGGGCTTTGGGGCAAGCGCTACCTCAAGGAGATCGGGCTTTGGGACAGGCACTACCTCAAGGAGATCGGGCTTTGGGGCAGGAACTACCTCAAGGAGATCGGGCTTTGGGACTAGCACTACCTCAAGGAGATCGGGCTTTGGGGCAAGCACTACCTCAAGGAGATCGGGCTTTGGGGCCAGCACTACCTCAAGGAGATCGGGCTTTGGGGCAGTATGGAGTCTCTCAAGATGAAGATCTACCAGGGCAGCATGAGGCGAGACCTGGTGGGGTCCGATTTGAAGAAATGCTCGAGACGGAGATCCTGCTGAAAGAGTTCATCCTTTTCGAGGGTTGCTTCAGGGAGATGCGGTTAGGGCGTCTTCGTCGTTGGTTCCACCGCTACAACCGTCGCCTACGGGACCTACAAGGGGGGACTACGGAGCAAGGGCAGCACGAACCCGAAGCAATAGCAGAGAAAGGAGGGCGCAGGAGATTCCAAAGGCTCCTCAACCTCCGCCTCGTCCTCGAGCATCGACACCCTCTCCTACAAGCCCATTGGAAACCTTGGTTGCTGGAATGGCGCAAATTCAGCAGGTGTTGCTTAAAGGAAGGGACAATAACGACAGCTCGGAGTACGACCCGTCCAAGGCCGTGGCAGAGTTCCCAAAGTTGCCGGACAACAGCCCGGAGAGCGGCGCCATAGACTTTCAAGACTGGCTGTACCTAGTGGAGCAGCAGGTGGGAAGTTTGGCTTCGGGGGCTTCCTTGTGGTGGGCTGGGATGTTGGATGCCGCNGACAACAGCCCGGAGAGCGGCGCCATAGACTTTCAAGACTGGCTGTACCTAGTGGAGCAGCAGGTGGGAAGTTTGGCTTCGGGGGCTTCCTTGTGGTGGGCTGGGATGTTGGATGCCGCGATGAAGGCTTATGGAAGGTACCAGTCAGCTACCCCTATTCAGAGGCTAGCCGTTGCCTCTGAACTTTCACCTGAGTGGGAAGATGTGAAGTTCAGCAAGCTGGAAAAAAGGGTGGCCGCACTAATGTTGGGATCACTTCCGCAAGCTATGAAAGAGGAGATGGTAGCCTACAGGGTGCGTCGTGTGCATCAACAGCTGTTCAGGCTCCTCGTGAACTACCAGCCAGGTGGAAGTACAGATCGTGCTCTAGTGTTGGCGCAGTTGGAGCAAAAGGACGGAGGAACTGATCCTTCGGAAGTGGTTGCGGCGCTGAGGCGCTGGTATCGATGGCTGCAAAGGGCTCAGGACCTACAGTTGTCTTTGCCAGACCCCTCGGTGCAGATCCGCTCCCTCACGGCACTCACGAAGAAGTTGGCAGAGCGCAATGCAGACCTTCAATTCAAAATAGCGCTGGCCAAGACGGAGCTTCGAGTGGAGAGCCGTCCAACTCAGGACACAGCCCTGAGGTTTTTCCAGCACTTGCTCGCGGAGATTGAGCAGCTTGGACCAGCCAAGGCCCAGAGAACACCATCGACTACCACGACGACGCCGACAACTGCTGGAGCAGAGGTTAGGGCCAAGGGCGCGCAGGTCACTCCTAAGAGCCAACCAACTTCGCCAAAGGGCGAGGGCAAGGGCCAAGGATGTAAGTGGTTCACTTCGGATCAAGGCTGCGCACGGGGTCGAGGTTGTCGCTTTGTACACGACTGGACACAGGTTGTGAAGTCAGAGCGATGCTTGGTGTGTGGCTCCAAACAGCACAAGGTCAAGGACTGCCCAAGGAGGGACATTGAGCCGGTTGGTGAGGGGCCATCAGTGAAGGGCCTCAACAAGAAGGAGCTCAAGGTCGCGCAGGCCACGTCCTCGACTACGCAGTCAACGCCAACCCCTCCGACGCAATCTGTGCCGAATATGGACACGATGACGCCAGCAGCAAAGGCCGCTGCAGATCCTCCTCTACCACCTCCCTCCAGTGACTCGTTGCGGGAAATGCTGGCGGAAACCAACCGTGTGCTGAGAGCTTTAACTACCGCGCCGGAGTCCTCGGCTACGTCTACAGGCGCATCTACGGGGGCGGTTCAGGATCCTCTTGCACTACTACAAGCTCAACTAGGATCNAGAGCTTTAACTACCGCGCCGGAGTCCTCGGCTACGTCTACAGGCGCATCTACGGGGGCGGTTCAGGATCCTCTTGCACTACTACAAGCTCAACTAGGATCGCTCAGGCGTCTCCAAAAGGTCGCGTTAAGGGAGACAGAAGAGCGTGTAGCCCTCTTGGACTCGGGAGCAAGTCACGCCTACCGAGGTGCACGTGATGAGGAGGAGAAGACAGAGGCTACGCCGGTGAATGTGAAGCTGGCTCAGGGTGAAGTGACTCTTTTGCAGAACAAAGGGGGAACTCTCCTGGGTGAGCGAGCAGCGGACACTTTGGTTCCCCTCGGCCAGCTTGTGGAGATCCTCAATTGCAAGGTGCACTGGGCTAAGGGGCGGCTTACCGTCATACATCCAGTACATGGTCGCCTACGTGTACGTGTTCGGGACTTCTGTCCGGAGTTGGCTGAGCATGAGGCCTTAAAGCTCATTGCTGAGTTGGAGCAGAAGCGACTGGACGACATGACGAACACCATGAAGGCATTGGAGCTCAAGGTTTCCGAGTGCGAGTACAAAATGGAATGGTTTGATCATGTAAGAAATTATACGCTTACAGGGGCCCGTGTGGATCTACTGGCAGCGATCGCGGCGGCACCCTTCTTCGAGAACCTCACCGCGGACTTTAAGGCGACAGCGTCTGAGGGCATCCCCATGGGTGAGAAGGATGGTTGGTTGCTTCTGAAGTCAATGCCGTGGTCCAGGAGGAAGAGGCGCACATTGTTCCAGAGCCACAACTGGAACCTTCATCTGTTTGCGGGGCCTACTGGGAGAAATCATGGGAGCTCCACAGCCGCTAAGCTATCTTCTGTTGAGGGTACGGGCCCAAAGGTGGATGTGGACATCAGGGACTCCAACCTCATGGACGTCGCGAGGCCAGACGGGGTTTACAAGGTGCTCCTATGGGCAGCTGCCAATGGTCGTCTTCGCACCATTATTGGAGGACCACCGCGAAGATCATACTTGGCTTTGGATCCAGAGCGGAGAGCCAAGGAGGAGCACCTGGTGGCGCGCATGCTTATTTTGGGCATGGTGGCAACAGAGGGCAGGAAACAGCGGAGGAGTGAGCGAGTGGGCTTTGCTCTTGAACATCCTGATGTTTTGGATGGAGACTGCCTTTGGACTACAAGTATGTGGGCTCGCTACGCAGAGGAGTTTGGTATGGACGTTGTGAAGTGTGGACGGGGAGCTACGGGTACCAATCTGGAACTCCAGTCGCTGAGGTCGTCGTCTTCTTCAACTACGCCCCAAGGGACATGGACTGACGGCTATGTTCGCTGCATTGAGAATGCTGTGGTGTCTTGGAATGGCTTTCCACTCGGGGAGTCAGTTCTTTGCTACATGCTACCAGGAGAAAGGGCTGTGCGGATCGGCAAGATGACAGCAAAAGAGTGGCAACTACATGTACAACGAGATCATTTGCCATTGCGTCGCGATTGCCGACACTGTGTTCAAGCAGCTTCCGGAAGACCTCATAGGAGGGTGATGCACAGGTCTGCCTATGTCCTTTCGGCAGATGTAGCGGGTCCCTTTCGTACTAAAGGGCGATCTACCGACACCAACCAGCACAAGTTCATGTTGGTGTGTGCCTACCAATTTCCTCGACTACCCGGAACTCCTGAGGTATCACTTGAGCCTACGAAAGAGGATGATGGAGGTGGCTTGGGAGACTTCTTCAGCGAAGATGGAGAGAAATTTGCGGATCCTCCTAGGCTCCCAGAGGATGTGAAGGAGCTTGCAAAGGAATGGTCCTTTTCCGAAGCCGAGGAAGACCCAGCACTTCAGGATGAGCCAAGGCCGGTCGTGGTGGAAAGTGAAGAGAACCAGAGACAGAGCAACGAGGAGGAGTTGTCCAAGGAGGAGCGCGAAGCGATGGAGGCGAGCGAGCCTTTTGAGTTTTCGGTCGCGTACTTCATTCGTCCTCTTCGCTCACGGCGGTCTGGAGATGCTCTTCGGGCACTACAGGAGGTCTATATTGACCTCAAGATGATGGGGTTGCCAGTGAACAGGTTGCATGCCGATCGGGCCAGAGAATTCAGAACCCCAGCGGTTGCTGAATGGGCGGCCTCTCGGGATATCCAAATAACGAGGACCGAGGGAGACTCGCCGGCCCAGAATGGAGCAGCTGAGCAAGCAGTAAAGTACGTGAAGTCAAGGACGAGAATTCTCTTGTCATCTGCTCAAGAACTCACTGGGAAGCCCATGAAGGAGGTCAAGACTTGGTGGCCTATGGCAGCGGAAACAGCAGTGGAAAGGCAGAGGGCTCTGGCCTTTGGGCAGGAGAAGATCTCCCCTGCAGGTTTCGGCAACAAGGTGTTTGTGAAGCGGAAGCGCTATGGAGTAGACGCCAAGGACTTAGACCCAAAGTGGGGACCGGCGATATACTTAGGCCCAGCCCGGGACGTTCCAGGAGGACATGTCGTGCTCACCGAGGACAACCATCTATGGAACACTTGCAATGTTCGACGGCTACCAGATGTCCCTATGGAACCAGACCCGTCTACTTTGGTTACGAGGAGGAGAATCTTGGGAAAGAGGCCACCGGTTGCACCCGTTCCGCTGAAGACTTTGAGAACGCCCTCCTTGCTAAAAGCAGCTGAGAAGGAAAAGATTGAATCCTTAACGGAGTTTCTTCCTGTCAGCGAGATCAAGTCCGTGGCCAAGATCGAGTACCTTCCGAGCTGTGACATGATGAAACCTTTAGCGCAGGTATCTCACGAAAGACAGTGGTATTCCCTGGAGGACTGCTTCGCTATCCTGGAGGATACTCCCTTCCGGAAGCCGAATAAGACCAGAGTAACAGAAGCCTGGGGTGATCCAGGCCCCGATNGTATTCCCTGGAGGACTGCTTCGCTATCCTGGAGGATACTCCCTTCCGGAAGCCGAATAAGACCAGAGTAACAGAAGCCTGGGGTGATCCAGGCCCCGATGTGTACATGACCTTCGGGGTGTATCAGCATGGCAGCTTTGTGGGTCTTACCAATGCCACTCGTGAGTACTCGCAGTTGGTGACTTACTTGACAGCGTTTGTCAAGAATCACTCTGGCACTGCAGACCCGTTTACCAGTCTGGTGGTGGCGAGAAATTTGGAAACGGGCTTACATCGGGATCGCTACAATGTGAGTGGTCGGAGGAACATAGTTATTTCATGTGGCCCCTATGAGCAGGGCGGACTATGGGTCGAGGGAGTCCACGAGGGCATGAACCCAGAACCTATGACGCTTCCCGATGGCAAGCAGACTGGGGGCTCCGTGATACCAACAAAAGATTACGTCGTGAAGTTCAATCCACGGCGACTACATAAGAGCCTCCCTTGGGAAGGTACGAAGTGGACAGTCATCGCCTATGTGAACCGTGGCTTTGCTCGACTTCCGGAAGATGGCGTTCAAGAACTACGAGACAGCGGCTTCCTTGTTCCTCAATGTGAAGGGGTGAATCTACATCAACTACGATTGCAGGATGAGCACGAGGAGTTTGACTACTGTACCACTTCGGACGAGGAGGAGTTGGCGCTCATGGGCAAAGCAGTGGCCGAGGATGAGCTTGTGTTGCTTCGTAGTGCCCTGGATGAGGAGGAGAAGTTAGAGATGACTGCTGTCAGCAGCGAATTCTCGGAGGAAACCAATGCGGTGATCCAGGCCAATGTCGGGGCTATGATGCGATGTGCCAGACTGGAGGCTGTAGCTGCAGAAGAGTTTCAGAGGAACGATGTGGACGACGCTATGGAGTGGTTTCGGCTTTGTCGTATGGTTGAAGGAGATGAACAACATGGCGTGGAGGAAGTTTTGCGTAACCTTCAAGCCCCTTTACAAGTGGTCTACACGATGTCTTTGGCAGAAGTGAAGGAGAATGTGGAAGCCTGGAAAGGAGCTATAAGAAAGGAGATGGACGCCTTACTTTCGTGCGGTGCTTTGGTGAGGATGGATCCAGCTGAGGAGGACAAGCTTAGAAGGGACAATCAACTTGTAGTCCTACCTGCAAAGGGGGTCTTTACGGTCAAGCCACCGGATACAATGGAAGCACCTAGTGGCGGACCAACGACAAAGTCCTCAGACCAGGTTGTGTCCACCAAGGGAGTCCTTAACGCAAAGTCCTCAGACCAGGTTGTGTCCACCGAGGGAGTCCACGCAAAGTCCTCAGACCAGGTTGTGTCCACCGAGGGAGTCCACGCAAAGTCCTCAGACCAGGTTGTGTCCACCGAGGGAGTCCACGCAAAGTCCTCAGACCAGGCGCAGTCAAGTGATATGCCCAAGACCGATGGTGAAACAAGTCTTCAAGCACAGATGAGTCCAACCGCAAGGTGGTACAAGCGAAAAGCTCGTTTGGTCATCTGCGGGAACTATGAGAAGCACATAGCCGAAGATCTATATGCAGGGGGTTGTCAAACCGAGTCTTTGCGTGTTATGGTCTCTCATGCATCGGGCATTCCAGGATGGGATGCAGCTGTGACAGACATCCGAAACGCCTTCTTGTTGGCACCAATGGCAACAGATGCTGTCTACGGGTTGCGTCTTCCAAAGGTGCTCATATTGGCGCTGGGCTCTGAGTGGGATTGCTTGTACCGAGTAGATCGTGCCCTCTACGGCTTTCGCCGATCTCCTAGGCTATGGGGACTTTTCAGAGATGCTCGCTTACGTGCAGCCGAGTTCAAGGTCAAGGGTGTTAAGGCTGCGCTGAAGAAGCTCACTGCCGACGAGAATGTTTGGAGGGTTGTGTTGCTCGGAGATTCGAAGGAGGACTCCGAGGTGACGATTGCCTATGTGGTGATCTACGTGGACGATATAATGTACTTGGGCGAGCCATCAGTCATTCTAGAGATTCACAAATGGCTGAGTTCTGAGTGGAAGGCGAGTGACCTCACATGGGCCTCAGCGCAAGAAGGCATAAGGTTCTTGGGCCTTGAGATCTACAAGCGGAAGGCGGGCTATTTCATGTGCCAGTTGGGATACCTGACAGAGCTGTTGAGNAAGGCGGGCTATTTCATGTGCCAGTTGGGATATCTGACAGAGCTGTTGAGACATCATGGCCTCAGCAGTGGACCAGGCGCAAGAACGCCGTGCCCAAGAGAGTGGCTTCTGGGAGAAACAGATGTCGAGCAGATCTCCTATGATGAGCCCTCCCTTCGCCGAGCGCAGCGAATAACCGGAGAGCTACTGTGGCTCTCCACCAAGTCGAGGCCAGACTTGATGCATGCAGTAGCTTCTATGAGCTCCCTTTGCCTACGGGATCCGATCCTGGTTGAGAGGATTGGGTTGCGGGCGCTCAGCTATCTTTACTCGACGGACCACCTGGGACTGTTGTTCTCGACCAGCGAAACAGGAGGAGCTCAGGTCACGGCCTACAGCGATGCTTCGTTTTCTCCAGCCGGCGGAAGGTCGGTTGGATCGTCATTGGTCACATATCATGACAATCCAGTGGCTTGGAAGTCAGGCAGACAAAGCCTGATATCGCTGTCAACAGCGGAGTGTGAATTGATTGAAGCTGTGGCAGCTTCTCAACTGCAGCTGGGCATCAGTATGTTAGTTGATGANGACAAAGCCTGATATCGCTGTCAACAGCGGAGTGTGAATTGATTGAAGCTGTGGCAGCTTCTCAACTGCAGCTGGGCATCAGTATGTTAGTTGATGAGCTAAATGGCCAGCCCTCAAAGCTGATTCTGCTGGTGGACAATGCAGCCACGGTTAGTCTCTGTAATGATGCTCCGGGAACATGGCGAACCCGTCATCTTCGAGTCCGTGCTGCAAGTCTGAGGGAAGCAGCAAGGGAGGGCCGAGTAGAGATTCGACATATTGCTGGAATGTATCAAAAGGCAGACCTGGGCACAAAGTGCTTTGAACCGGCCCGGCTCCATGAACTACTTGAGCTTTGGGGATTGGTGCACTTTAGTGAATCGTCAAATGATGGCTGCAACAGACAAGCTATGCCTACATCACCAAGACTAACCTCGGTTGTTCTGATTGGAATAAGAAAGTGTTGGGTGTGTGCGCTGGCAAGGCTGGCTACCGTGCTGGCCTTTCTATCTGTACCAGCTGAAGGACGATCCACCAAGGAGGACATTGAGGTTTCGTTCCCGTGGGAGCTCTACGTGATGATCGCAATCTTTGTTGTGGCAGGGATTGGAATCTGGGAGCTAATTAAGAAGTGGTTACAAAGGTGGAGTTCGGATGAGAACGAGTCTAAGGAGGCGAGACGGCTACGCAAGCTACAGGCTGCTGTCCGCGAGGAGCTACAAGACTATGGATTGTCAAGCTCTTCATCAGGGAGAGCTGCAGCGAGCTCATCCCCAATAAGACCTATGACAGCCTCTTCGCCTACCAGGCCATCTTCGATCTATTTGCGGGAGGCGCCGGCCGCCTCACGAGAAGTCATCCCACCACCACCTCCATTCCCTACCGAAGGTGATGATGTCCTTCCCCCGTTGGAAGAACTGCGGGCTACAGTATCACGAGAGAGACGTCGAGGTGCGCGAGGAACTGCCGATCAGGCAGTCCAGACAGACCCCAGACGTGTTCAGGGAGAAGTAATCCTGAACTATGGACAGACGCTGTACACCACGAAGGGCGGGAAATGTATTCACTCAAGGAGTACATGTTCGTCGCTGGTTGTGGGAGGCCGCGTAGATGAGAAGCATCTGTGTCAGCTGTGTAATCGTTGAACATAGAAGTTGATGATGATGTAAAGGCAAGGGTTGGCGCCGGCAAGCCCAGCCCCAGCAGGAAAGTTCTGCTAAGAGGTGCAAGTTGCGCTTTTTCTGAATAACTGTGGGCATACCCGTATGAGATAGCTCTCTTGGATAAGACCCAGTGAGAGCAGACTCAAAAAGGGGAGAGCCACACCTTCAGGCGCTAATTAAGTAAACTCCGAGACCTAAGGGAGTGGAAGGAGCAGGGCAATTGCCCCTGTCGGCCATCTCCTAAGGGGAGGAGGAGTGCAGGAATCTTTAAGGATTCCCTAATGAGCCCTGCCCCTTTTGTTGAGGCGGAAGACTGACTTGACCACGAACGGTGGCTCAAGATGCGAAAAGGTGCTGCCTCTGAAGCTAGGCCCCNTGCAGGAATCTTTAAGGATTCCCTAATGAGCCCTGCCCCTTTTGTTGAGGCGGAAGACTGACTTGACCACGAACGGTGGCTCAAGATGCGAAAAGGTGCTGCCTCTGAAGCTAGGCCCCTGGGGCCGTTTGTAGGAGGTAGCTACAATTCTTTAGGGAGGTTTTTGCAGGGTGAGGTGGGTGTTTTCAGGCTTAGGCCTTGGATTCCCCATAGGAGCCCAGCCTCTCCTTACTTCCTCTTCGTGGTTTTTCTTCCCTAAAGGGACTTTGGAGCTTGCTCTTTGCGTTTCTCGTTTGTCTGAGTGGGGATTGATTATCTTTTTGGAAACTGTTATCTGTTTACGAGTCTGTTGTAAAGATTTTACTTCTAAGAAGGCGTCGCTTAGTTGCCATGGCCCACCCTGCCAACTCTGGAGATCCGATGCGGGATCAGCANTCTTTTTGGAAACTGTTATCTGTTTACGAGTCTGTTGTAAAGATTTTACTTCTAAGAAGGCGTCGCTTAGTTGCCATGGCCCACCCTGCCAACTCTGGAGATCCGATGCGGGATCAGCAGGTTATGCTAGCCCAAGATGCGGGGCCAGGCATTCTGGAAGGTGAAGAACGTGGTCCCGACTACGCAAGGGACCAGATGCCGAATGGAGTAGATCGGCAAGTGCGACATGACCCCTCACCTATCAGTCTGGAATCTTTACAGTGGGGTTCTCCGGTTAATCTACAAGGTCCGGTCGGAGCTCCGGCCTCTTCTGCTGAGGCGGCTACTTTGCAGCTGCCTGTACCAANTCTTTTTGGAAACTGTTATCTGTTTACGAGTCTGTTGTAAAGATTTTACTTCTAAGAAGGCGTCGCTTAGTTGCCATGGCCCACCCTGCCAACTCTGGAGATCCGATGCGGGATCAGCATAATAATAGTCGTAGTAGCAGTGGTGGTAACAATAGTAGTAATAGTAATAATGACAACAATTATAAATGGCAGTAGTAACAGTGTCAAGGCAAGTCGAACCCCGGCTCAAGTGTAGAGGTTGGAGTAAGCTCGGCTGCCGGGTCTCGGGACGAAGCAACACCCTGAGGGTCCATGTACCCAAATAGTAGATACTTTGGCCCTAAAGTACCTAAATAGGGACTACTTTAAGGCCAAAGTATATATTATTTGGGTACATGGACCCTTGGGGACATGCACTGGAGAGCTGAAATGAAGGTCTTCGAACAAATATGTAATGAAATCACAGTGAGAATCGCATTGCTCGCCCTGAACGCTATACCACCAACCAGAGGTCGCAGTCGCCAAAATCCCTTAATTTAGGGATGTACCTTAACTCATATTGAGGATCCTACTAGAGTTTGAGGCATACTCCTTAATGTCTGGATTTTGGAAGGTCTGGGTGGATTCACAGATCCAACCTAGACCCTTGCTGAGCAAACCAATTCATCCGCAGAAACTTAGTCTGGAAAACCGTGACTCAAGAATGCAGGAAAACCCAACCCTGAAAGCCGATCAGGGAGAGTGTACGGGATACTAGAATATCTAGGGCTAGAAGGATTACCACATGGGTGGCTTCAGCAGGGGGTTGGTGTCCAGGTCACGACACCCGGATGACCCGAGCCTGAACTCTGAAGCCTTAACCGTGCAAGTCCCATTTTCACACTTAAGCTCTTCTCTTTCGAAACCCAAACTCGCAATAACTCCAGACCCGTGAAAGTTGATCCTAAACCCTTCGCTGCACCTTTATAATAGGGGTCGGATCCGTTGTAGTAGTATTCCCTTGTAGTCATGTAGTCTTATATAGATATGGCATAATGTCCTGTCCTAGGCCCCCAAACCCAGCTGAACCTCTAGACTCTAAAGCTCTTATAGGACCCTTACGTACATCCAACAAATCCATAAACAAACCTGACCAAACGAATCCCACCACCTTGCGGCTGCCGGGTCGCGCTTGGAGGATCGCCGTGAGGAGACTGGTGGGGTAGGTCAGCCCGCCCAACCACCTCAGTGTTTGAATTGAGGCTCCCAGGTTTTGAGGCTGCGTGAAGCTATAGAACATAACAATTATAACAGATAATTATAAATGAAAAAAGAAAACCATATATACATAAATATAAGTATGTATATATATATATATGTATATATACACACAAAATATATACATCGTCAACCCCAGACTCTTCTGACATTCCCCGCACTAGAAGCCTTACAAGGGGATCTTAGCGGCTTCTTCCGTTGGGCTTTCGCACGCCAAGGAGGCAGGGCTTCGGATTGGAATTCGGGCTTGTCATTGGGGGGG
>BGNK01000164.1:123513-149902 GCA_003297005.1 Symbiodinium sp. clade A Y106
GGTTTAGGGTTTAGGGTTTAGGGGGACCGGGGGGGAGGGGACGGGGCGGGGCTCACAGTTTAGGGCTTCAGAGTTTTTGGAGGCTGGGGTCGGGGGACTCAGGTTTAAGTTTCGGAGCTGCAGGGTGAGGACAAATAGGGATTGGCATTCAGCTCTGAGGTCGAGGGCATCCACAACCGACACAAGCACTTCCAACGAAGCGTTGCCTTAAGATATGTGCGCATCGACAGCTTCGCGTGCGTGTATCTGGATGTAAACATCGACGTGACAGGATATGTATGACATGCATGCGTATTCGAGCACCGATGCAAGCAGGCAAGCAAGCAACACAGCAAGGAAACAAGCAAGCAAGTAAGCAAGCAAGCAGGTAGGTCTCTGCGTGTGTGTATCTGTGTATCTGTGTGTCTGTGTGTCTGCGCGCGTGTGTGTGTGTGTGTCTGTGTGTCTGTGTGTCTGTGTGTCTGTGTGTCTGTGTGTCTGTGTGTCTGTGTGTCTGTGTGTCCGTGTGTCTGTGTGTCTGTGTCTGCGTGTGCGTGTGTGTGTGTGTGTCTGGGTGTGTCTGTGTGTCTCTGCGTGTGTGTCTCTGCGTGTGTCTGTGTGCGTCTGTGTGTGTCTGTGTGCGTCTGTGTGTGTCTGTGTGTGTGTCAGTTTGTCAGTGTGTGTGTGTGTGTGTGCGCGTGTCTGTGTGTCTGTGTGTGTGTGTGCTTGTCTGTGTGTGTGTGAGAGAAT
Organism: Symbiodinium sp. clade A Y106; assembly: GCA_003297005.1. NCBI lineage: Eukaryota > Dinophyceae > Suessiales > Symbiodiniaceae > Symbiodinium > Symbiodinium sp. clade A. Next base: position 124,243 of record BGNK01000164.1, read on the forward strand.
GTGTTTGTGTATGTGACAATGAGGTATGTATGTATGTATGTAGGTATGTATGTATGTATGTTTCCATGCATGCAGTGGGTCCTATGCCATGGTACAAGTATGTCCTGCCATGCCCTGCCATCAACCCCAAGCTCAAAACCCTTATTCAAAAAAACACGTCCAGCAAAGCCAAATGGCAGCGTCTTCGGGACACCTGGTGCCGGGAGGTGCTTGAGTGAAGGAGGGGAAACCTGACAAACCGTGTCTTACATAAAGCCTATAATATAGGAGCCTTAATAATTAGTATTCTAAATAGGGTTTTGGGGCTATTATACTATAGTTATAATTAATAAGGAACCACCAAAATAGTATAGGTAATCATTAAGGCCCCTATAGTATGCTATACAGGGAGTTTTGATTGAAAACTAAGGCAGTGACGCATTGCGTGGGCAACCGGTCTTCCGCGGAAAGCTATTTCAAGGCATGACTGGTGGGATTGCCGGCTGCTGATGCTGACAAAAGCTATATATAATTCGCTTTCAAAGGGCGCAACCCTGAAGTAGGGATTAGAGTAGGGTTTGGGGGGTATATTGTACTATAATTATAATAATAAGGAACCCTAAGAATAATGTTGGTAATTATCGAGGCCCCTAGAATAGACAATAGGATCCTGAAGCTGTCGCCGCCGTCGGCCTCTGCCTGCAGGGCTGGTCCCCATACGCACTGCAGCTCTCTGCACCTAGAGACTCCAATATACCTTAATTAAGGAGTATACCTTTAAATCATATTAGGGCTCCCACTATAATTTAGGGCATGTTCCTTAATTAAGGGATATTGGAGTCTCTGGGCAGGCGTGTCTAGCGCCGCCTGCAGCCTACTCCATGGGCTTCTGCTGTGTGGCAGCAACCTCCGATGTCCTTGAAACCTCGTCTGCAGGATTACGGCTGTACAAAATCCCTAAGGGTCCATGTACCCAAATAGTATAGACTTTGGCCTTAAAGTAGTCCCTACTTAGGTACTTTAGGGCCAAGGTATCTACTATTTGCCGGGTCCTGGGATGGAGCATTGACTTTGAAGTCTCGGGTCTTAGGACGCAGACATTCAGGTTGAGGCCCTTTTTCCCGAAAAGACGTGCTTTCATGATCCCTAAGGGTCCATGTACCCAAGTAGTAGGTACTGTGGCTCGGAAGTACCTACATAGGGACTGCTTTAACCCTAAATCCTGTTCTGCGAGGCTGAGATCGCTGGAATCAGCTTCGGGCCCGAAGATGGGAAGGTCCGTTGCCAACGCCCTAAGGGTCCATGTACCCAAATAGTAGGTAGGTACTTTGGCCCGAAAGTACCTACATAGGGACTACTTTAAGGCCAAAGCTTATACTTTTTGGGTACATCGGCCCTGTGGGTCAGGTTCATGTGCCCTATATGGGAGTTTCCGAAAATTAGGGGTATCCTATTTTGGGGTCCGTACAATAGGGATCCAGGGTACTATATTAGGGTCCCCTATTTTCGGAAACTCCCAGATTATGGTATACTTATCCAAGGAAAGGGCCCTGTGGAACAGTATTGCTAGTATTTCAGGTATCCATATGGTTCATATAGCGTAGAATTCCCTAAGGCTCAAAGGGTTCATGTGCCCAAATAGTATATACCTTGGTGCTGCAATACCTATATAGGGAGTAAACCCAAAACCCAAACTCCCCTAAACCCAAACTCCCCTGCTCCCCCCTAAACCCGGAACCCCAAACCCTATAGATCCCTTTAAGGGACCCCTTATAGGTCCCTTTAAGGGAACCCCCGGCGCCCCAAAGCTCCTCGCCTGTGAAGCCCCATGAGTTCAGCTGCTCGATGCGCTCGGCGAGGTCGGGCATCCAGCTGCCCAAAGGCTTCAGACCTAGGCTTAGGAGCCTAGGGGTTTAGGGGTTAGGGGCTTAGGGGCTGAGGGGTTTAGGGGTTTGGGGGTCAGGGGCTTAGGGGCTTAGGGGCTTAGGGTTTAGGGTTTTAGGGGGTTAAGGGTTTAGGGGTGTGAGGGTTTGGGGGTTTAGGGTTTTAGGGGTTTGGGGTTAGGGTTTAGGGTTTAAGGGTTTAGGAGGTTAGGGTTTAGGGTTTTTATTTACTTTGGGTTTAGGAATCAGACCTCCCTTGAGAACTGGATATTTAGGACAAGTCCGGAGTTCGAGGTTAGGGTCAGGTTTAGGGTTTAGGGTTTAGGGCCAGTTTAGGGGTTAGGGTTTATGGATTAGGGTTTAGGGCTTAGGGTTTAGGGTTTAGGGGTTTAAGGTTTATTTTTTAGGACTGAAAATTTAGGGTTGACGGCTAGCCTTTAGTGCTTTTGCTTCAGACGTCTTGGTGATTAGAATAGGTTTAGTTCCGCTGAAGGGGTTCCTGTACATGGCTACTGTGGGTGTACGATGGTGTCGGGTGTTTTCATACATGGAATAGGGTTTTGGCGTACATCATGGTTTATTCTCTTATGGAACCCAGAGGAGTAGCATTGCTATTTTTTAGTTTCCAGGATTCCGGGGCTCACATTGCTGAAGGTCTTCGCAGCACTGTTGTTATTGCGTTTGTAAACCTTCTGAACAGTGTTTTCATAAGATAATACTCCTAAGCTCTGCCAGTATGATCAACACTATTACAGCACCATGTGCCTGATCGTTTTGTCGGTTTCAGCGTTTAGGCCTGTCCCCAACCCCAAACTCTGCTAAACCCCAAACCCTACAGCCTGAACACTAAACCTTAAATCCAAGCCCTACAGCTCTCAACTTCTCAAACGACCTCTAAGAATCGACCTGTGGGAATGGAACTTAAGCTTGCCAAACAGCCTTTCGCCAGCAATACAGGGGCCGTAATTCTTTAGAAGAGACATCATACCTATAGTCTCCAATTGTAGTTCCTTTTTGGGGTTGCCTTATAGGATCCTACTTATATATTTGGTTAAACCAACAAAAGGAACTACAATGGAGACTATAGGTAGAATACATCTATGATTGGGGCACCCTGCGGAATGATGCTGGTAGTTGTTCAGGCGTCTACATCGATCCTCAGCACTTCTTTCGTGACCTCTGGAATACTTGTTGGGTGCACACCCTAAACCCTAAACCCTAAACCTTAAACCCTAAACCCTAAACCCTAAACCTTAAACCCTAAACCCTAAACCCTAAACCTTAAACCCAAAACCCTAAAACCTAAACTTTAAACCGTAAACCCTAAACCCTAAACCTTAAACCCTAAACCCTAAACCTTAAACCGTAAACACTAAACCCTAAACCTGATCCGCGTCTGCTGCTGTGGCGCTGGGGTATGCGAAGAGCCAGGAGACGGGAACGCTGCCCTGGTAGAGCCTTGGTTCCCAGAGGCTCCAAAACACCTTGCTTAACCCCAAGCGTCCAAAGGACCCAATAATTAGGTACTCGGCTTTAGGATAGTAGTTATGTAGGTTAGGGTGTTGCAGAGTATATGATTATTGGGTACTTGGACCCTTAAGGTAAGGGTTCTACAGGGTGCCTTTAAGGGTAGTTCAGAGACTCCAAAAGCCCTCCATTAAGGACAAGACTTTAAAATTATAATAGGAAGCACGACAAGATGCAAGGTATATTCCTTAAACAAGGGGATTTGGAGTCTCTGGGTTTATCGGAGGCTGCAAGGACTCACACTAGAGGGTCTTCTCACTTCTGGGTCGTTATCCGCTTTGGGGTTCAGGGTCTTTAAAACAAAACCTCAAGCTCTGCAAAGAGCTAGGAGCGATCTGTGGGGTGCGCAGGGTGGCGGGGGGGGGGGGGNTAATTGGGGCCGGGAATTAAATAATTTAAATAATTTAAATAATTTAAATCCTGGGGGAGGGGGTCTGGGGGGGACAAACCTGTACAGGGTCAAAAGGGCATAGTCTGTCTCAGATTTCGATGAAGGGCATCCCTGAAGCTAAGTCCCAAATCTTAAACCTAACGATCGAAACTATGTTGTCTTGTAATTATGTTGAAACCCGGGCCGTCGTTGGAAGCTACTATACCGAAACTCGAATGAGGCCTGGGAGTCTACATCTGGAGTACATATGGCTAAACGTTTAGGACTATTGTATCGTATAGTGCACCCAAAAAGTTGGAAACTGGATTAAGCACAAGTAGTGCTGGGAGTCCCTATACATTCCTCTTAAGAATTGATGCTATTGGGTTTCCAACTTTTTGGCTTCTACTGTAGACGTCTCCAGGCACTGTCCATTCTGCGAAACCTCCTTGACCTCCGCTGTCATACCGAAACTCTAAGCACTACGTCATCATAGAAAAGGGAATTTCAGGGAACGGTATTACTGATTATGCAGGCTTCTATGTGGACTCTTAGCGCTACTGCCGCACTTTGTAAGAGAAATTTCCACCAAGAGGCGAGTTCATGACAGCTTCCTGCTCTTTGCTGATGACAACCAGCCCTGCCAGACTTCCAACAACTAGGTGGGGCTGTTGAAGCCTTTGAAAGATGTTAGTAAATAAGATCCTCTTAAGCCCAATAAGGGAAATTATAAAGTGTCCCAAAGCCCTACCTAGACAATTATAAACATAGTAATATCAGTAATGGTACCAAAAGATACTAACAGTAATATTCCAAATAGTTATTAACAATAGTAAACGCACTGGTACTTAACAAGAGTAATAATAAGCTACCCAGGCCACACTTGCTTTGGGCTCAGAGATGGGTTTCAAGCGATGAAGCTTATTCTGGTTTAGGGCTTAGGGTTTAGGGTCTGGTGAAGAGGCCAACGGACCTTACTTACTGTCTTCTGATGGGGCAATGAGGTTTAACGCTAGAAGTCTGCTTACAGGATCATGGGACTTAGTCATTACGGCCAATTGTTAAGGTAACTATACTTATAACCCCAATGAAGGTACTTATAACCATACTCACTAAGTCCCATGATCCTCCAAGTGGGGGCTGGGGTTGATTGTGCTTAGAGGTCTTAGCCCGAAAATGTATGTGTAGATGCATGTGTGTCTAGATGAGCGAAAGAGTAGATGAATGGATGGACGGATGGTCTGGATGGACGAATGACGAATGGATGGATGGACCGATGGATGGATGGATGGAGGGAGGGAGGGATGGAGGGATGGAGGGATGACGGACTGACTGCCGACTGAATGTTAAAGACTGCCTGAGTCAGTCTGTCTGTCTGACTGACGGACGGACTGACGGACTGACTAACTGACTGACAAACTGACTGAATGAATGACTGACGGACTGAATGGATGAATGAATGAATGAATGACTGCATGAATGAATGAATAAATGAAGGAATGAGTTAATGAATGAAAGAGCGAATGCAGGAAGCATGCGTGCATGCCTGCATGTATGAATGTAACGTACGTATGGACGTAAAACCATGTGTATAATATGTATCTGATTTTGTGGGTAGATAAGCAGGGGGCTAAGTAATTAGGTAGTTAAGTAGACTAGGTAGGTAGGTACGTCGGTGGGTAGGTAAGTAGGTATGTAGGTAGGTAGGTAGGTAGGTAGGTATGTAAGTATCTATGTGACTCTATGTGTATCTATGTCTATGTCCATGGTTTTCTGTATGTGCTAACGGTGTACGTATGCAACGTGCATTTGCGTTTCTATTTGAGAGCACGGCGTATCGTACATGTTTGTTGTGCTCAGTTTTGTGTAGTTCTGCTCCAGGGCTCGTCCCAGTGTCTGTATGCCACTGTAGATGCATCTAAAGACTAGGAATGTCACTCTCGCTGCGAGGACACCCGAAATGCACCTTGAACCCTAAACCCCAAAGCGTCTATCTATCTGACGTTCTGAAAAGCTGCCCTACGGCCCTCTAGAGCTGGTTCAGAGGACGGACGGCTAAAGCATGCAGACTGCAGACGCACGAGCTTTTGAGCTAATGTAGGAACCTGATTAAGAAACCCTGGGCTTCAAACCCCAAAATAGTAGGGTCCATATAAGGAACCCTAATAAAGGCCCAAGGTTTCTTAATCAGGTTCCTACATTATCGTTTAAGCTGTACGGGCTTGAGAGTTGCTGACTTGGGGCTTAGCATTGTTAGCAGCGGTGTTCCACAGTTTGGGTTTGAGGGGCCATGGCCTTGAATGCCCTTTTGCAGCACTTTGATGGAGCCGCGGACCGCGCTGAGGAGAATGTTGTACCGTTCACTCTCCTTCATGCTTCTGGGTCTAGTCTAGGGCTCTGGGACCAAGTCTTCTACCCTGGGTTTAGGGTCAATAAGGTCTAGGGTTTAAGGTTTAAGGGTGTGTGGTCGGGGTTTGGGGTTCAGAGCGGATTGTTTCACACGGAGGTTTCAGAAAATCAGTGGTCCGTTTCTCATGAGACCTTCATATTCTAGGGATCTAAGGACACATATATTAAGGCTTTTGGGCGCAAAGAACCATACTATCTAAGGCTTTCTGGGCTATTTGATCCCCAGGGATATTCGAGAGGAGTTGTCAAGGAGCCCAACTTTGGGGACCCACCTCTGGGCCCGAGCTGCTTGTGCCGAAGCATACAGATTGTCCCAAGCCTACACCGCAAGATTTCCATACGGCTGATGGACAAAATCCTGCACTACCCATTATAAGGAATATACCATAATTCCCATAGTTTAGGGTCTTTAGGGTCATGCAGGATTTTGTCCATCAGCCGTATACCCAAACTAAATATGCTCGGGCCTTACAGTGGTTACAGTAGTCCCTATTTAGGTACTCTAGAGCCAAAGTATATACGATTTGGGTACACGGACCCTTAATCCCTAGAATCCTGCTATGGTACACGGATCCATTTGGACCCCTAGGGACAGGTGAAATATGTGCCTGGACCCTTTCAGCTTGGTCTTCCCGACCAGGTTTTTCCAGTTGAAGGCTCTGTACCCCATAAACCATATACGCCAAAAAAGATTCAGCCGGTGTAGACTCATCCCTAAACCCTAAACCCTAAACCGTTACATGTAGATGCCCTGGATTGACCCCTGAACCAGCTTCAATCCAAACCTCCGCCTCCCAATGCATCGAGGGCTCAAGGTTTCGAGTGTGAAAGCCCTAAATCCCAAATCCAAAACCCTAAAACCCCACACCCTAAACCCATGAGGCCTAATCCCTAAATTGAAAAAGTCATGTTGCTCCTGCAGGAGGCACACCTTCAACGGTGAGGTGTCGGCTTCGTTGCGATCCCGAACTTCCTCCCAGTCGATGTTCTCCTCAGATGAACCCAGAGAATCCCAAATCCCGTAATTAAGGAATATACCTTAAATGCCTTAAATCTTCTTAGGGTTTCTATTATACTTTAAGGTGTATTCCTTAATTAAAGGATTTTGGAAGGCCTGGGAGGATTCAGGCGTCTGGGGTTTGGGAGGGGGTTGTTTTAGGTGCCGGATCTCAGACACAGTGCTAATTCCGGTGTTCAGGAGTCTACCGGCTACCTATAGTCTATAGTCTCCATTGTAGTTCTTTTTCTGGTTTAACCAACTTTGTAATAAGGATCCCATAATAAGGTAACCCCCAAAACGAAAATGGAGACTACGGGTAGTGTTCAGGATTGGCCGAACCCACCCAAAAGCTGATCCGTAGACGAAAAGGATTCTTCAATGTAGAGGCCTGAGTAGCTAGAATAGGGTTCCTTCCAAACGGGTCTAGAACGGGTTTATGTGGTTTCTTTGGGGTTCAAAGTCCTTAACCGTTAGAATAGGGTTTCCGACAAAGGGCATGGGAACAATAATATATGAAAATTGGCTTTTGATGCTTCTTTACTTAAGCTGTCTGCCAGGTCTCTGGAAGCTTCTCCAGCAGCGTACTACACGTGTTGAAGACAGCCTCGCCGATGTCACCTGGCATCGTCTGAAGGGGTCTGTCTTGGGGTAACGAGAACCAGTCATAGTATTTGCAGCTCAAGAGCCGTTCTTGAGAACTTGGCGGCTAGGGCAAGATAGCACCCAACTCCAACGATCAAATCCCTGAACGCCTGGCACGGATCCTGGGCTTAGGGTCTACGATTCCCCCCTTCCCTGAGCCTACGAGAATCGAAAGGTGTACCGTTTTCGTGTTTTTGTGCATACCTTAGTTGCTGATACTATGATCCCACCCACAAAACTGCTTAACGTAAAGAAATGATACATTGCAGGGTCTAGGCCCTAAGGCAGTGACACCAAAGCCCTAAACCCAAAACCCAAAACCCTAACCCAACCCCAAAACCCTAAACCCCGATGTGTCAGGGCCAAAGGATGGTTTTATGGTTTAGACAAGCAGATACCCTGGACAAGAAGAGTTGGGTATGGCCCTTTAGGATGTTAGGTAGGGTGCAAGGCAGGGGTTATAAAACACCCAGTTTGTGTCAGGATTTAAGATTTCTGGGCGCTTGAGTAGTGCACAAACGCTGAAGCGCATAAGGAAATGCAATCCGAAGGACAAGAACACCAACATAGGGTCGGCGTTTAGAGAAGCCAAACCCTAAACCCGGCCTAACTTTTGGGAAACCTCGCCAACCATAATTACAGAAGCCTGGCACCTGGCCTGTTCGCATACCATAACGACTTAGAACATTAGAGTAGAGTTTTTTTGACGCAAGGAAGACAATGAATAGTAGCACTGCATGAGTATCCCGAGCCCCCATATTATCCAAGACCCTGCTCAATCGTAAGTTACGATTTCATGCCTATCCCGAACCCCTCGACGCAGAACGCATCCTAACTCTAAACCTTAACCCTACACCCTACACCCTAAACCCTATGTAAACCCTAAAAACCTGAACCCTATAAACTAAACCTTCTACCTCCCAATCCCTGAACCGAGACTTCAGAGATAGGGGCTCCCTGATATAAAACCCAGAGGGTCCATATACCCTAACTATGGAATTAGGCCCCCCAAAAAAACCATCCCTACTTTGGTTTTGGGGACCTAATTCCATAATGGTAGTGTATGTGGGACCCTCTGGGAAACATCTTCACATAGTCTGCTCTGTACATATACACGCTGTCGGGGTTTAGGGCTTTAGGCTTTAGGGCAATTTAGGGGTTTAGGGTTTAGGCGTGAAGGGTTCAAGGTTTAGGGATTAGGGTTATACTACTTACACATATATCATATATAAGTAGTGTCCCGACCTCCGGCAGAACCGCCACCTGGAGAGCTCACCGGGCAGATCAAAGCTTCCACAGCTTGGACTTTCTGAGAGGCTTAGGGGCCCAAACTTTTGCACGTGGACGCTAAGGGCAGGCAGCTTTAACAGTTCATGTTGCTAGGGTACAGAGTTTACTTAGGGGCCCAGTACCCTAGGCCCCCCACCCCGACACAGGTTAACCATGTATTCCTGATTCGGGAGGGCGATTAGTGTTTGAATTTCTATGGATCCACAAGCCGTGAAAAGCAGATTCCCCTCAACCCTAAGCCCTGAAACCTGAAGCAGATTCATAGAAGCCTGGGAAGGAAATCTGTTCGAACCCAACCTTGCGGATCCTTCACTAAGACATAGCTCGCGGTTGTTCTATTTTTGGGGCCTAAGCGGTCAGCAACATGATTCCTTAGGGACCCGTTCACAAATCTAGTATTAGATACCACAAAACCCTATTCGATGTATGAAGGCCCCTATATTATGTGGGGTATTCCAGAGACCGACAGATACGAATGTCAGAACTCCCGATCTAATGCTTGCACCACCCTTGCGCGTCAAGTTACGTGTGCATGGCCTCTCCTTGTATCCCTAAGGGTCCACTTGCCCAAATACCATATACATTGGCCTTAAACCACTCCCTATATAGGTGTCCCAAAGTATATACTATTTGGGAGTTTCCGAGAATTAGGGGTATCTTATTTTGGGGTCCTTATAATAAGATCCTACTATTTGGGGTACTATATTGGGGTCCCTTATTTTCGGAAACTCCCATTTGGGTACATGGACCCTAAGGGTCTGGTGTTGAGCTTGCCGTGCTGTTTAGTGCAGGATTTCGGCCTCCACCACGGACCTCGATCATGGTCTGCATCAGCGTGTCCTTGGCGTGTCTTGAGAATTTCGTTGAAACGGGGCGGAGCATGAATGCTTCGCATCCATACCACACTTAGCTACACACTGGAGATTGAAAAAGCAGAGACACGTCATCTGACCCCTCACCATTCGTAGTCCCGAAACTTATATACAGATTTAGGCTTTAGGATTTAGGGGCTTTGGTTTATGGCTTAGGGCGTCTGCCCTGAGCACATGATCTAGTTGAAATATGCTTTTAAGGGCTAAAGCCCTAAACCCAACTGAACAGCTAAATGAGCTCGTTGCCTTTACATTTATATATGTGTATGTAGATGTATGTGTAATAATGCATGGATGTACGTGTATATATACATTATGTATATATATATATACACACAGACATACAGACATACATACATACATACACATGTGTCAAAAAGCCATGCAAGCTGCTGGGGCTTCAGGTATACCCTGAACCTCCAGAGGCCAACTGTTGGGCCGAGTGTAAGCTGGGGCCCTAGTGATTTGAATAAGGTTTTGGGTTTTTTATGATACTGCTCGTGCTACTGATTATTCAGATGCCGGTAGTTGCCCTGAACCCTTTCAACCTAAGCCACCAAACCCTAAACCCTGAACCCAAAAGTCAAAATCAAACAAAGTGCCGAAACCCTAAACCTTAAACGGCCCTGACCCCACAAACCTAAAACCCTACAAACCATAACCCCCAGAAACCCCTAACGCCCTAAGCCCAAAGATGAGAACATCGAAGCCAGCTGCCGTGTCGGCTAAGGAGGAGGAGATCTCGGCGTTTGTGTGCTGGCCGAAGGCCTGGTGACAGTAGGGGTTTAGCAAGGGTTTAGAGTTAAGGACTTAGGGTTTAGGGATTTAGGGTTTAGAGTTAAGAATTTACGGTTTAGAGTTAAGAATTTAGGGTTTAGAGTTAAAGATTTAGGGTTTAGAGTTAAGGATTTAGGGTTTAGAGTTAAGGATTTAGGGTTTACAGTTAAGAATTTAGGGTTTAGAGTTAAGGATTTAGGGTTTAGAGTTAAAGATTTAGGGTTTAGAGTTAAGAATTTAGGGTTTAGAGTTAAAGATTTAGGGTTTAGAGTTAAGAATTTAGGGTTTAGAGTTGAGGATTTAGGGTTTAGAGCTGAGGATTTAGGGTTAAGAGCTAAGGATTTAGGGTTTAGAGTTAAGGATTTAGGGTTTAGAGTTAAGAATTTAGGGTTTAGAGTTAAGGATTTAGGGTTTAGAGTTAAGAATTTAGGGTTTAGAGTTAAGGATTTAGGGTTTAGAGTTAAGGATTTGGGGTTAAGAGTTAAGGATTTAGGGTTTAGAGTTAGAGTTAAGGATTTAGGGGTTTAGCAAGGGTTTGGAGAGAAGGATTTAGGGGTTAGAGTTAAGGATTTAGGGTTTAGAGTTTGGCAAGGGTCTGGAGAGAAGGATTTAGGGTTTAGAGTTAAGGATCTAGGGTTTAGGGTTTAGAGTTTAGAGTTAAGGATTTGGGGTTTAGGGTTTGGGTTTAGAGTTGAGGATTTAGGGTTTCAGGGGTTCAGGGGCTTAGGGTTTGGGGTCGAAGGCCTGGTGACAAAATGGAAGGGCATTAGGGTATAGGGGTTTAGTAAGGGTTTACAGTTTAGGGTGTATATATGGTTTAGGGTGTAGTAAGGGGTTCAGGGCTTTAGTAAGGGTTTAGAGTTTAGGGTTTGGGGTTCGGGGGTTTAGAGTTTAGGGTTTAGGGCTTCAGGGGTTCGGGGTTTAGGGTTTGGGGTTTAACAAGGGATCTACAAGGGTTTAAAGTTTAGGGCTTAGGTTTCCACAAGGGTGCTTAAGGGTTTTAAGGATTCGGCCGAGGGCCTGATGACAGAATCGGGTTTAGGGTTTAAGGTTTCGGGCTTAGGGTGTAAGGTTTAGGGTCCCAGGGTCTAGGGAACAGGGCTTAGGGTTTAAGGTTTAGGGTTTAGAATTAGGGCTGTTGGGTTTAATGACAGAAGGAAGCCTAATATCCCTTCGTTCAGGTATATACCTCAAAACGTATCAGAGTTCCTACTACTTTTAGGGATATTCCTTAAATGATGGGTTTTGGAGTCTCTGCGTAGTGAAGAAAAGCGCTGAATGTCGTCCGTCTTGCTACAGGGCTCTCAATAGTTGGTTAGATTGTGTAATGAAACAGCGGCTATCAGCCCAGTTTTGTGATTACATAAGGACCATCAAGAACAAGAGCCAATAAAGAATCCGCCCTACTCGACTAAACCCTAACCCCAATGCCCTGAATCCTAAACCCTAGACACAAGGCCAAGGCCAAGGGTTGCAAACTCTCTGATTCCTGCTTCAGGCATTTCGAGCCCCAAACCACCAGGGTGCAAGTACCCAATAACCATATACTCTCCAAAATCCTAACCTACATAACTACGATCCTAAACCCAAGTACCTTACTATTGAGTCCTTTGGACCCTTAAAGCCCTACTATAAATTCCTCTAAACCCTTATAGAGCCCTTTAAAGGGACCATCGAATCCTTTTGACCCTTGGGGAATATAGCCCATTTACTTACTTCGTCACGCGATCCTCCAGGAAAACTCCCTGCAGACGATAGACCCGAGCCTTTAAGTAGCTCCCTGTAGGCTCATACCCTACCCCCTTTTTGAGGTACCTTCTTTTCTATATAGGAGATCATAACCATAAAACTAGGTAGGGTGATACCCTACCCCTTCTTTTGGGGTACCTAGTTTTATGGTTATGATCTCCTATATAGAAAAGTAGGTACCCTAAAAACGGGGTAGGGTATGACCCTCCAGGTACTGTAGACTACCCTGACCCTACACCCCAATTGAACTATTATAGTACTACTGTTGATGCAGTACCCATAATAAGGAATATACCATAATTCCCATAGTTTAGGGTCCTTAAGGTAATTATAATGCAGGATTTTGACCATCAACCGGCTTTTTGTGGTTTCCTGTATTAGAACAATTATTCATAACATATTTCACATACCCGTTAGCCACAAAAGAAGCCCCGATATCAACCTGAAAAACTTCGATAGTGCTACTGCGCCCCGCCTCAGGTGGCTCGCTGAGAGGAAGTCCTTGTACATACCTCAGAGACTCGGAACCCTAACATACCGGCCTTAGGAATTCCCTGAGGCTCCATGTATCTGTATAGTATATACATCGGCCTTAAAGGGGTTACTATGTCGGTACTTTAAGGCCAAAGTATATACTATGTAGGCACATGGAGCCTTTGGGATTAGAATAGGGTTTTTGGAGTACATTACACTAGCATAAGTTAAGGGAACCCACCGGTTATTTAGGCCGGTATATCTACGCCCCAAGGCCTAAAGGGTTATTTATGGTTTAGGGTTTAGGGTTTAGGGGTTTAGGGTTTAGGGGTTTAGGGTTTGGGGGTTTAGGGTTTAGGGTCCCGCATTGGGTTTGCACGAAACTTCTCCCCCACGACACACACGCCCTCGCCCGCGCTCCCCACGACACACAGGCCCTTCCGCGACACTCCCGATCCTAAACTCTAAACCCTAGAGTGAAGGTCTAGCATGGGAAGATCTGCCCGGCTTTTCGGGTTGAGGCAACTGTTCGTCGATAATGCAGGGTAGAATGGGAGTCAGGGCTTAAGGGGCTGTTGTAGTATGAGTTTGTCACACCCTAATGCTCCTGAAACCCTCCCCCAGAAAGCCCAAGACCCTCTTACGAGCCTTATGGCAAGGAATACTATGGTAGAACTAATCAGTAATCATTTGGAGCCCTATGTTATGTGGATTCTTTGGCGTGCTGGGTTCCAGGTCCAGGAGGTAGGGACTGTTGGGGGGTTAGGGTTTAGGGTTTAGGGGTTTAGGGTTTAGGGTTTAGGGGTTTAGGGTTTAGGGTTTAGGGATCCTGAACACGTTCAGGCCTCCCGTCGCTTGACACCCCAAGGGCTCATGTGCGCTGTGCCCATAAGCATATTGCAAATATGCTTTGACCCTAGAGTGCCCATGTAGGAATGTAGCTCTCTATACTAGATGAGCACATGGACTCCATAACACTCCTATCCTGTTTGTGCTGAACCCCATTTAAAAAATCAGGGAGCCCTTTCAGGAACACCCGCAACAGGACAGTTCCTATGGTAGATGTAATCAACCCTATAAGAACCCTTGCTGAACTCTATCTTCAAAACCATAAACCAACCCTCGAATGTTCTAACGGGAACCTTACAATGGACCCCCCCATGGAAGACATACTATGGATAATAATTAGAATAGGGTTTTGGGGCCCGCTATACTCTAATTACAAAAAGGCACCCCCAAAAACAGGATTGGTAATTATTGAGGCCCCGATATTACCCGTTCCAACGAGGGTGCTGACGATAGCTGTGGAGGCTGCCATCCTGTCAGGTGGCCAAGGGAGCTGCAAGTCCGGATTGAGGGGTTATATGGGAGTTTCCCAGAATTAGGGGTACTGTATTTTGGGGTCCTTATAATAAGGATCTTTCTATTTAGGGTACTACATTAGGGTCCCCTATTTTCGGAAACTCCCATATAGGGGCCTTCATGCTTACAACAGTAATCATAGTATCAGTAATCCCTAAACCCTTGATGATAAGGAACATAATAATTGGGAAAGTGTTTTTCCTGGATCCTTCAGGGGCTGCTTTAAAGGGTTACCATAAGGTTACTATAAGGATGTTGCTAGAGGGGCCTTAATCGTTACAATAGACTTTGGGGCATTGTAATTGTAATGAGGGAACCTAGGAAATACAGGAATACTACGATGCCTTGTTCCGACCCCTGTATTACGTAAGGGTTCTTCACGGGTTTAGATCTTGGAGTTCAGGGTTTAGTGTTAGATTTCAGAGTTGTATACCAGTTTCACGAGGAGCTCAGGGGTTTAGGGTTTTAGGGTTTAGCTCCAGGCACCATGCTTCTTTGCTGCTATGGAGGTAGCCCTTTTTTTGTTAACCGTGAACTTACATCACAGTGCGCAACCTTGCCCTGGCGAGCGTCAGCACCACAGCCCCATACCAAATTCGAAATATTCGTCCGTCTGTGTTGATTCCGCCAGCGGCGAAAAAGCCGAGGGCCAGAAGCCAGGCAGTGCAATCAACAATCCAGGCCAGGTTCCTGCCGGGCGGCAGGACTTTCAATTGTTTATGTCCTGCCTCGGATTGCTGCTTATTGCTAGCTGCACTGCTACGCATTCTCAAGCTGGAGTCCATGACGTCTCGGCCGCAACATCACCACTCAGCAGCTTCAAGCATTGAAAGGTCTACGCGAAGTGGACTTGAGTGTATATAAACCGAAGCCCGGATGCTCATACGGAGAAATGTGGACAATGGAAGACACCAAAGACGGAAACAACCATGAAGCTGCCAACCATCGAAGAAAGTTGGGAGAAGAGAAGGTGAAAGCCGCCTGGGCCGGCGCAGCTGCTCATACCGTTTTCATGAAACGGCCTGCTGCTCGAAAGCAAAGTTACCGTTCATACCGAAGAACGAGGTTCCCTTCGCACTTTGCTACTTTCGAAGGTCTACTGTAGGGCCGATAAACATTAGCATAGGGCCGGGGACCATTAGACCGTAAGTATATAGGGACTATAAGGGGATGCTATGACTAAGTATTCCATATAGGTTAGGTATATCTGAATCTAAGCGAACCCATTAACCCTCTCGGCCCTGGAAAGACAGCGCTGGGCGCCTCCATGATGAACTTCGTGGGCTCAAGACCCTTTCAGCCCTGAATCACCCTCCATCCCTCACCCCAAACCTCTGGACCCCAAACCCTAAATCCTTAAGCCCTAAACAACGAACAGTAGCATAACCAACACTCAACCCTAACCCTAAACCTTCAACCCCCGCAATCCCTAAATAACCCAAAACCCCTAAACCCCTACCGCCTAAACCCTAGACCACCCTAAACTAACCATAAACGCCCTAAGCCCTTTAGACCCTAAATTTGGCCCTAAATTAAACCGTATAGACCCTAAACTAACCCTAAACGCCCTAAACCCTATATAATAGACCCTAAACCGTATAGACCCTAAACTAACCCCAAAGAGCTTGAAACAGCGCCTCCGGGATGAAGTACGTGGGCAGCGCGGAAAGCTGGAACTTCGGCAGCAAGGCCGCCGGACAGAAGAACTCATTGACATAAGACCTGGTAGGCTTTAGGGGTTTAGGGGTTTAGGGGTAACAAATTGCTTTACAAGACCTTGTAGGGTTTAGGGTTCCGTTAATGGGATCTATAAGAGTTCTATAAAGGGATCTGTAGGCTTTAGGGTTCAGGGGTTTAGGGTTAAAGAGGCCCCGGTACCTCCAAGGGGGACTTTAGGGTGTAGGGTTTAGGGTTCCTTTTTTAGGGATCTATAAGAGTTCTATAAAGGGATCTGTAGGCTTTAGGGTTTAGGGGGTTTAGGGGTTTAGGGGGGTTTAGGGGTTTAGGGTTTAGGGGTTTAGGGCTTTAGGGTTTGGGGGTTTAGGGTTTGGGGGTTTAGGGGTTTAGGGGTTTAGGGTTTTAGGGAGTTTAGGGGGTTTGGGGTTTAAGGGGGTTTGGGGGTTTAGGGGGTTTAGGGGGTCTAGGGGTCTAGGGGGGTTTAGGGTTAGAGGGTTTGGGGGTTTTGGGTTTGGGGGTTTAGGGGTTTAGGGGTTTAGGGAGTTTAGGGAGTTTAGGGGGTTTAGGGGGTTTAGGGGGTTTAGGGGTCTAGGGGTTTAGGGGTTTAGGGGGGTTTAGGGGTTTAGGGAGTTTAGGGGGTTTAGGGGGTTTAGGGGTCTAGGGGTCTAGGGGTTTAGGGGTTTAGGGGTTTAGGGGGGTTTAGGGGTTTAGGGTTAGAGGGTTTGGGGTTTAGGGTGTAGGGTTTAGGGTTTAGGGTGTAGGGTCTCGGGTGTATTGACATAAGACCTCTGCTTTAGGGTTTCTTGTTAGGGCTTAGTTAAAGGGTTTAGGCTTGGGGGCTTAGGGTTCGATAAGAAGAGATCATTCACCCAAGAATTTTACTTGCTTTTGTGAGGGCTCTTCATGAAAACAGGGCTTTTAGTATTTAGGATGTAGGGCTGAAAGGGTAGAGGGTTTAGGTGTTTAGGGCTTCAGGGGTAGCAGGTGAGGGTTTAAGACCTCTTTGGCTCCCTGAGGGTCCAAAGGACTTTCCCTAAGGGTTCGGATTTAGGATTTAGGGTTCTATATCGGATTTATCAGGTCATTCACATAAACCTCGTTGAGTTTTTTGGGTGCAGGATTTCGGGCTTACATCTTCAAAGGGTAGAGGGTTAAAAGCTTATATAAGTTATAGTTTCCGAGGGCTGTACGATTGAAATTCACCGGTTCAGTTTGCTTTGCTTTAATTTTGGGGTTCAAACTTAATCAGGCTCCTACATTATAAGCTTGCCTTTCCCAGAGGCTCCTCATATACTACCATTAAGGAATTAGGTCCCAAAAGACCATCCCTCTTACGGTTTCAGGGACCTCCTTCCATAACTTGTAGTATTTGAACCCTAAACCCTAAACCCTAAACCAGGGAAACTCGAGGTTTTCCAGTTTCTAAGGGGAGCGAGTCAGCCCAGGAACTTGGGCACAGCGGAACCCCAGGGGTGCATGTGTCCATCTCTTGAGAGCCCAAGTGCCCTTATTTAAGGAATATATACCTAGGGTTCCTTTAAGGGCTCCTATAAGGGATCTATAGGGTTTAGGGTTTAGGGTATTCTAATACCCCCTTAATTTAGGAATATAGCTTAAATCATAATATGAATCCCCTTATAACTTAAGGTATATTCCTTAATTAAGGGGTATTGGGCTCTCTGGGTTCCTGAATAGCCCCACTATCATGAGGGCACCCTCTTTCCTACTACTCTGTTTTAATAAGGGGGCGACAAATAAGGGGGCCACAAAAGAAAAAGGGCAAACGGTTACCACTCACCACGCCAGATCTAGTATATACTTTGGTCCTAAAGTACCCACATATGCAGTACGTCAGGGCTCAAGCACAACCTACATGGGCACATGGACCCTTAGGGTGACAAAGAAGATAAGACCGACTCCGCAAGCTTCATGTTCCGGAAGACGGCAAACCTGCATCCTGGAAGCTCTCAAAGCTCGACGGAAATTAGGCTTTAAATGGACTTGGACCCCAAAAGTATTTAGAGTAATAGCCTTTTGCGGGTATTGGGCCATTACTTTACCGGCTTTTTTTTTTGGGGGGGGGGTCTAGGTTTACATGAAGCTGATAATATCATGAAGACCATATTATGGTTTGACATACAAACAACAGTGCTAAGTTAAAGGTTGTACCTCTCGTCATGCAGCCCAGTCCGAAGCCCTACAGCGAATCCCAGAAAATTGGAACATAGATTTAGGATGATTCATGCTGGGATTGCTTATACTTTACTTTAGGGGCATGAGGCTAATGATGTTCCAACTTTCTGACTTCTACTGTAGTCAACCTGAAAGCCTGAGACACGAGAGTGTTAAACCCTAAGATCCTAAATCCCAGATTCTGAATTCTAAACACCTAAAGAACCAGACAATAGATCATTTGGAGAGGCCTTATAGAACCTTATGTAACTCCTAAAACTGTAGACACGCCATCTTGATAGAACACGTGTAGAATTGTAGAACTCGTCAGCAAAGCCTTTGAAGGAACCCTCGCATCCTAAGGGCCTGAAGCTGAATGCCCTACCTATAGTCTCCATTGTAGTTCCTTTTTTTGGTTTAACCAATTATATATTAAGGATCCTATAAGGTAACCCAAAAAAGGAACTACAATGGAGACTATAGATAAAGCACTTGCTGTGCATTACACGGGCCTGCTCGGGTGTCTATCATCAGGATAAGGTTTTGGGGTGTATCAAACTACAGTCATTATCAGGAAACCCAAGGAATACCTTCATTAAGTATGCAGAACCTAAACCTTAAACCCTGAACCCAAAACCCTAAGCACTACATTGACTACACTTTATACACCCTATAATATCAGCCCTAAACCCTAAGCCCTGGACACCCTAAAACCTTCCCCTAGACCCTATAAATCCTAAAATACTAAGTCCCATGATCCTGCAAGTAATTAACCCTAAACCCCCCCTGATAGAATCGTTATAGATACCTTTCAAGGAGCCCTTTTAAGGAATCGTTGTAGATACCTTTTAAGGAGCCCTTTAAGGAATCGTTATAGAGACCTTTTAAGGAACCCTTTTAAGGAGCCCTTCATGAACCCAGGGCCTGAGGATGCGGTTGTCCGGATGCTCCGTGACACGACCACCGTAGTTGGCCTGACGCAAAGCGGATTGGCGTCGGCCTACTTGCGGTTTAGGGTTTAGGGTTTAGGAAGGATCATGGGACTTAGGAATCACGGTTATTACTCGTAGGGTAACTATGCTTAAAAACCCCAAGTAATGTTCTTATAACCATACTAAGTTCCATGATCGTCCAAGTAGGGAAGTACGGTTCACTTCCCAATGGCCCACCCTCGCTTATGGCCACCCACCCCCGCCCACATTCGTCGTCCTATGCACTCTGAGCCTGCTGATGGGGCCATGAGGTGGGGAATATGGAGGTTTCCGAAAACAGGGGACCCTTATATAGCACAAGTAGGATCCTGATTGTACCCCTAATTTTCGGAAACTTCCAATATTGAATAAACCCTAAACCCTAAACCCTAATTTTCGGAAACTTCCAATATTGAATAAACCCTAAACCCTAAACCGCAATTTTCGGAAGCTTCCAATATTGAATAAACCCTAAACCCTAAACCCTAAGTTTCGGAAACTTCCAATATTGAATAAACCCTAAACCCTAAACCCCAATTTTCGGAAACTTCCAATATTGAATAAACCCTAAACCCTAAACCCTAATTTTCGGAAACTTCCAATATTGAATAAACCCTAAACCCTAAACCCTAATTTTCGGAAACTTCCAATATTGAATAAACCCTAAACCCTAAACCCTAATTTTCGCAAAACTTCCAATATTGAATTGTTCACCTCCGACCGGGCCGGGTGGACGCCGCGAAGCATTTACAACAGCTAGATGAGGGTTCGCTGGGATCTAATTCCCAGAGGCTCCTCATCTACTACCATTATGGAATTAAGTGCCAAAAACCATCGTTATTATGGTTTTAGGGACCTAATTCCATAATGGTAGTATATGAGGAGTCTCTAGGATACCATACATTTATAGTAAGAAGCCCTGAGCAAGAATATTGGAGTAGTAATTATTCAGGTGCCTATGTTATCCTACTGAAGGTGGCGCGCGCGCGCGCGTCGGCCTTGAGCTACGGTGCAGAAAGCCTTGTTTGACCCCAGTTACTTTTACCACGAGTCCCATTCTCAATGGCGCAAGGCCGACTACCAAGCCCAAGCCCCAGGCCAGTGCAAATAGTAATTGCACCGTTCCTGCCCCCCGCCCAAACCACCGAAACCAAAAAACAGGTCCTAAAGCTCAAAACCCAAACCCCAAAGCTTAATATTACACCGTAATCCCTAACAAGAAAGATGCTTAAGCCTCCGAAAGCCCAAACAACATGCAAAGGTTTAAGGTTTAGGTTAAGGGCATCTGGCGTTTACACCTACACAAGAAACTCCGCATATCTTCAAAACGGTTTCGATGCACTTATAGCCTAGCTCAAACGCCTACATTCTATAGTCGCCATTGTACGTTCCCGTCTTGGCTAACCGTGTGTTAAACAGTGAGGATCCGAGAATCTTTAAACCCTGAACCCTTTGCTTAGAATTTCTAGAGAAGAGCCACGATTTTGGAGACGATAGGGCTAGAACCCCAAGCCATTAAAGGAACCTCAAAACAAATTCTAATGGAGACTATGGGCAAGTCCACAAAAATTCGAGTAGTATAAGGGCCTTGCTGGGTTGAGGACTACTCCTGAGGGCGTCTAAGGCCCCACACACTACTGCAGAACCCCTTTAGAGAAACCCTTACAGAAACCCATTCTACCTAAACCCTACATTTTACGATTCATTCCACTATAATATATTATACTATACTATATTATGCTCTACTATAAAAGGCAGCTGCTCTACATTATAAACCCTGTTCTAATTAGCTTGTCTTTTTCCTGGCAAGCCTGCCTCGGCGATGAGGTAGCGGATGGCATCCCATGGAATCTCGTTCGGATTCTCCTGGGTTCGTTGTAGGGTAAAGGGTTTAGGGTTTTAGGGTAAGTTTAGGGGGTTCATGGTTGTAAATTTTTATTCCTTATTGGCTTTATGTACCCATAAAAATGTAAAATGTTACCCAAGTATGACAAAGTTAGGGGGTTCAGGATTTATCCTTCGGCGACCCCGAGGTTGATCTCTAGTAGAATTTAAAGTTTTAAGGGACCACGATTTCGCTGTGAATAAGGCTCGAGGGAGTTCAGGTTCAGGGCTTAGGAGCAGTGTTCACAGTTTGTGGTTTCAGGGTGAGGTGCTACGGGTCTATGTACTTTCCTGCACGAAACAAGTCAAGCTTAGGCAAGGCTGCCCCACAGAGCATACAACCCTGTCATTATGAAACCTACAATTATTATCGGTATTATTAAAGCTATTACCATTATTTTTATCATTATTAGCGCCATAGTTACTAATGTTAAAACTGTTGTCACTATTGTTGCTATGGTGACGGTTGTTGTTATTGCTAATATAATTTACTGATGTTGCTCTTACTGTTACTCTTAATGTTCTTACTAGTATTCCTGTTATTATTGATTAGTTCTGGTTGTTTTTACGTACTAAAAAACAAAAAGAATACCAGATTGCAACCTTGTCTCGTCCAGGTACATCGCCAGAATGTTTTCGCCTTTTCAAGGCGGAGGGCTTAAGATCTGAGTCTCAATGCTTCTAGTTCGGGACAAGAACTGGTTCTGGTTAAAGAACTTAGTTTACATTTCCATAATCTTCGCAAACACCCAGTGTAAAGGCCTTTCTCTTCGGGATTCTGTTTTGAAGGGGTCTATCCGGGTTGCTATAAGGGCTCTAAAAAGGTTCTACAATATAGAGGCATCAGTAATTAGAATAGGGTTTCGGGATACGCGTTGCTATGTGAATACAGCGGCCATAAATCAGAATAAAGGGAAGGCATTACAAGTTAGTCTGACCCAAAAAGTACTAGTCTAGGGCTTCGAAGTCAAGCATAAAGGACTAAGACTTTAGAACCTAAACCCTGGAACTTAAAACCTAAACCCTGAAACCCTAAACCTTAAACTCTAAAACCCGAAACCCTAGACCCCTAAACACTAACTAGACTAGTCTTGCCAGGTAGAGGCCGGAAATAGCCACCGAAAGAAAGGATCCCTTACTTTTGGATCCCACTGGGATTCGCGGCCCGAAGACTTAAGAATTCATAGAATATTCAAGGCTTTTTGGCCCAAAGATCACACACTATGAGGCTTTTCGGCTATCTGATACTTTATAAGCTTCAACACTGAACCCTCAGATCGCAAGGATGTGTGCTTGAGGCATGGAATTAGGCTTCATCGAGCTCCATGTCATCCCAGTCCTGTACCGGGGAGTATTCATCCTCATCACGATCATGTATTTCTTGGAGTAGCTCCTCCAACTCCAGTGATCTTGATGTGCTGGGGACCTCCTCGTCGTTGTGAATGGCTGTCTGATCTTGGTCTTCTTCTAGTGCAAGCACTCGGGTGAGCTGGTCCCTTGCTGATCCTGGTCGAGGAAGCGTGTTGGAACTGTAACGAAGACTACGTTGACCTTCCCTGGCTATAGAACCCAAAGGCTCCATGTGCCTACATAGTATATATTGAGGCCTTGAAGTACCGACATAGTAACCCTTTAAGGCGTATGTCTATACTATACAGATACATGGAGCCTCAGGGGAAGCTCCGGCCTGCTTCTCATACCGTTGTACACAGGCCCTGAAAGCACTGACAGACGTCAACTTCGCGGTTCGCGGGGGGGAACCGTGGTCTCCAGGACGCTGAGGAAGTCAACGTCGCAGTGCTTCAGCATGAAACCTGGCCGTCGTCTATGGACAATGATACTCCACGAAATGCTCCTTTCATGCGCTATTACTCCTTGACGGAGTTCCTGACGTGTAGGCACTATGCCTTGGCCGTCAATTTTTCCTTTGCATAACTCAAACCAACCCTAAACCCTAAACCCTGTCAGTGTGTGTCGTCGAAGCTCCGGATTGCTACACTGAAACCTTCAGGCCTACTCCAGGAATTCTCGGAAGGCGGAGCTATCCCACAGCCCTAGACTGCGAGTTTAGCATGCAGGGTTTAGACTTTAGGGTTTAGGGTTTCAGAGTTTAGAGTTAGGGTTGCAGGGCGGCTGAGAGTTACAACGGCTTGCAATTTAGGGTTTGGGCCGGGTTTGGGGTTCAAGGCTCCAACATGCCCCAGCTAAATCCTAACCGTGGGTGTAGGGCTTGGGGTCACTGGGGATTCGCTCAGAAGCTTAGTTTAGGCTGTCATTGTATGGACAGCTGACTTGCCATTCAACTAAGACAGAATATGTCATTCGTGTATAAACTTAAACTAGGCTCAAAACCCTAAGCTATAAACCCTTAACCCAAAACCCTAAAGCCCTAAACCTTACACCTGAAACCTTAAACCCTAAAGGCCTATAAACCTTAAACCCAGCCCTACGAGCCCCAGTTTAGAGTCTAGGGGTTTAGGGGTTCCTCTCCCCATACATGAAGGGGCCTTATAAAATAGACTGGGGTTCTGGGGCACGCTCTAAATAAGTAGACATTAGAGAGACTATTAGGCAATTACAACCTCCATGTTGCAGCACTACTATCGTTAATGTCCCTAACTAATGGGACCCCTGCGGCCCCTGCACAAAACCATATGAATCGTAGAAAAGCCTTTGTAATCCCCCGAATAGCCCTCACGGAAACTTTCAAAAATCTCTACCTACTGGGTCCTTTTGGGCAAGTTGGGGGATTCCAGATTATGTCTGGGGCGCAGATGTCGAAGTCCGAGTCGTTGAAATCGTAGCCGATGTTCCATCCCAGCATCTTGAACCTCGCAGGTTCAAGAAGACCCGGGACGATAGGACATACCTGAACCCCATAAACGCTGCATGTCTGGGGTTGTCGGCTGTGGCTTCCTTATATATATATATATGTATATTATCGAAAAGCCGGTGTTGTTGGGGTTTAGTAGGGTCATCAGTAGGCTACGAAGTTTTGCGGGCAGCTATACTCCAATTCATTCTATCCCGCTGGCCACGTCCCTTACTTGGAAGCTCATGCGTTGTGCAAAAGCAAACCCATGAGCCTCCAAGAAACCCGCCACGTATGTATTCTAGTGGCCTACCTAACCATGAGACGGGTCATCCCCTAGGCCCGAACCACAGCAAGGAATTACATCAGCAAGCCTAATGTAGGAACCTGATTAAGTAACCTTGGGCCTTTATTGGGGTTCTTCATATGAATCCTAATATATTGCGGGTTATAGGGCCAGGGTTCCTTAATCACGTTCCAACATTAATGGCTTAAGGAGCCAGGCTTTCCAGTGGCAGGGTGGGGATGCTGAGTCTGGACCTGTGGCTCAAGGTTTTGAAGCTTTAAGAACTAAGAACACGACAAGGGGGCATTCTGCATGCATGCATATAGGTTTACACACACGTACACACAAACAAACACACACACACAGAGACACAGACACAGACACAGACACAGGCACGCACACACACACACCCACCCACACACACACACACACGCACGCGCGCGCGCGAGCGCGCGAACACAGACACACACGCACACACACACACACCATGCATGCAATGTACGTACGCAATGCATACAATGTCTGAAATGTATGTGTTGTAATGTGTTGTAATGTGTCTATGTATGTAAGTACGGCTGTATGCTATTATGTATGTACTCATGTCATACCTTGTAAGCCTGTGCTCATGTTTTCGTCGCTAAACTTGCTTATGCTTCCCCAGGAACAATGCTGCAGCTGCTGCTGCTGCTGCTGCTGCCTGAAGCATGTATTTGTCGGTACAGTTCAGGCAACCCCTGGAAGTAGAGAGCAATTGAAGAGACATCCTGTTGCTTTCTTCTAGAGTTCGTGTATCTGAGCAACAGCCCTCAACCCCTGATGCCTGAAGACTGGCTTGTTAATCACGGTTCGACATGAAGGCTCTCAGACTAACTTACTTCGATTACTATCCCCGGGGCACGACTCTTGACAAATATGGCAATCGGCAAACGTCCTGCACTACCCGGCACTACCCTACATAGAGACATCAAACTATATGTTACTACAGTCTTTACTGTCGGTAATGCAAGAGCCTGCCTGTTAGTCAGTTCATCATACCCTCCCGCCAACTAACAGGCGTCGAGAGGCTTCTTGCGCTCCAGCAGAATCGCATGGAACCAACAAAGAGAGAAGAAGAGCCGGCGATACTTCTGCACCTCCTTGACCCGATTGTAGCTCTCCTGGGGACAAAATCTTGCTTCCCAACTGAATCGAAGGCTACAGAATTGGGTTACGACTAACCTACCAGGTCCCAAAAAGTTTGCAGCATGGCAAATTGGAGAACTATGTGCATCATCATCGAACGTTGCACCTAGGTTTGGACATGTCATGAGGAACCATAGTTGTAAGCGCTTATAACCCCAATCAGCCTTGCTAAGTCCGCTGATCCTACAAGTAAATCACAAGATGACCCGTACACCCCAAACACCTGAACGGTAATCCTGGAAACTAAACCATCATAAACCCCTCAATCCTAAGCCCTTAACCCCCGAAGCCCCAACTCCAAGCTGTCGCTAAACCCT
This sequence comes from Symbiodinium sp. clade A Y106, assembly GCA_003297005.1. Taxonomy (NCBI): domain Eukaryota; class Dinophyceae; order Suessiales; family Symbiodiniaceae; genus Symbiodinium; species Symbiodinium sp. clade A. Next base: position 149,878 of record BGNK01000164.1, read on the forward strand.
ACCCCCCCCGACCCCCCCCCCGCCC
>BGNK01000164.1:149985-181616 GCA_003297005.1 Symbiodinium sp. clade A Y106
CCCCGGCCCCCCCTTAACCCCTAAACCCTGAAGCCTGAAACCCCTGCACCCCTAATATAGGGGCCCTAATAATTAGAATAGGGTTTTGGGGCACATTATACTATAATTATCATAAGGAGCCCCCGAGAATAGTATTGGCCCCTATCTTAAACCCCAAAGCCCCAGAGAGCCCAGGCTATGACCAGACGCCCAAATATCTCGCTGTACCGAGCTACTTGGAGGAGTGGATGGGGTTTAAACTTTGGAGTTTAGTTTAGATTTTATAGAGAGGAGGGGATAGGGTCTAGAATTGGAGTTTAGTTTAGAATTTGTAAATTTTAGAGTTTAGGGTTTAGGGTTTTGGGTGCAGGGTTTGGAATTTGGGGTTTAGGTTCTGTGTAATACTGCTTGATGTCTGATTCAGGGACTCAGCAAGAAGGTTATGAGTGGCCAAACTGGGTCATAAAAAGTTACAGCTGCAGTTGCCTTATCTATAGCCTCCTAAAACTCTACTTGCTAAGTCCCACGGACCCATGATGATCCACCCTAAACCCTAAACCCTAAACCCCAAACCCCTAAACCCTAAACCCTAAACCCCAAACCCCTAAACCCTAAACCCCTAAACCCTAAACCGACCACAGCTACAGCGCAATGCCCAGAAGAGCAAGTAGAGCCAGAAGACTGTAGGATCAGGCTCCAGGGCTTCAAAGTTTGGGGATCATTCCCTGGGGATCTATAAGGACTCATATAGGGTTCCTTTAAAGGGATCTATAAGGGGTCCTTTAAAGGGACCTATAGGTTTATGTAGGGCTCTGAGGACTCATGTAGTATTAGGGCTTTTGGGCCCAAAGACCATACTATGCGAGGTTTTGGGGCTATTTTGATGCCCAGGGATCATCCGACGGCCCTGAAAAGTAAAGCAGAGAGTCCAAGCACTAACAGTCCTTACTCCTTTTCAGCTGTTCAAGAAACACTGTGTAGGACCAGGTACATATGTGTGCGTGTCTGTACCTGTATGCTTGTATGTTTTTATACATAAAAATACACGCAGAAGAATAACTACATAGAACAAGACCAATTTAACAAATACATGTGACAAAAGTATATATTATACCCCCATACCAAGTACCCTGAATCCTAAACCCGAAACGATCTCCTCAGCGGTGTTCTGAAGCAGCCGCACGAGGTTTGCCTTCAAACCCTTTGGCGGTTCCGTAGTCCTGAGCTGGATTTTGGATCGAGCTTCCAAGGGGCAAGGTGGGACAAGATGGTACAAGTCTGGTAGGGTTTAGGGTTTAGGGTTTTTAAGGTTTAGGGCTTTGTGGGTTGAAGACTTCGGAATAGTATCCGCTTTTGTCCCTATACAACTTATGCTTCAATGTACCCCGACGCCCTTGGGTCATAGTGACCCTTAGGGGGGTAGGGGGGAGGGGGGTAGGGGACTATACTTCCTTAAATAGGCCTTATTAGGTCCTTATTATGTGCATTAAGGCCCCCTACCCCCCNCGACGCCCTTGGGTCATAGTGACCCTTAGGGGGGTAGGGGGGAGGGGGGTAGGGGACTATACTTCCTTAAATAGGCCTTATTAGGTCCTTATTATGTGCATTAAGGCCCCCTACCCCCCCTCCCCCTACCCCCCTAAGGGTCCCTATGATTGGTCGAAAGGGTTCAGGGTTCAGGGCCTTCAGGGATAGGGTTAGGGTTTAGGGTTTAGGGTTTAGGGGCGTTTCGGATTCTCAGGTGTTGGAAAGAAATACTTGGAGGGTGAGGGGACTGAACAAGTAAGGCTAAAAGTGGGCTAGTTGGGGTTATACGCAACTACGTCTATAGTTACCATATTTGTAAACCTTGTAACTAAATAAATCCTCCATCAACTCTACCACGGCTACGGAGTAGAATAAGAAATTGCAGGAGCTATCTTACCTTATCGAGAACCTTTCCCAGTCCCATGATCCTCCAAGTACGAATCTAAGAGTATTAGGGATTTATAGCGCCCCTGCTCTGTGTCTAGGTTTGGGGTTCAGAGCGCGGAGTTTAAGGAGCATCTGCCCTGGGCTACGCGCTAAAGCCTAGATTTAGGGTTTAGGTTTTCGGGCTGAGGTAGAGAACATGGCAAAGATCGCAAACAAAGATGGCAAAGCCCCCATAGAGAAACACGCCAAAGCTACTCGACGACTCGCACGACTTTGGAAGCTTAGTTTGGGGTCGGGTACAGTAACCACCCTCACAGCCCTGATAAGGTCAGGCGCAAGCCACAAACTACTTGGACGTTCATGTGTAGTTAGAAGTAGGGCAAGTAGGGTTGTTAGTTGGATAACTACAGCTGTAACACACATTATAGGACGTAGAACCCCACATGCAATTGCCCATGAATCTCCAAGTAAGCCCCATGATCCTTTGAACGCGGTGCACGTAGGGGTTTAGGCGAGGGGTCTGACTGCCTGAACCATAAACCCTGGAGAAGGGGTCTTCAAGAATAGACTAGGCGTGGGGGCAAATTAAACGATCATGATATTAACTGGCGACAACCAAGAGGGTCCATAGACACTACTATGGTGCCTTAAAACCCATGATTAGGATGGTCTTTTGAAAAAAAAGCAAAGTGGGTAGTATGTGGACCCTCTGGGCAATTTAGGCTGCAACATTGGACCTTCTGGTCCAAGTCTGATCGCTGCTTCGGCAGCCGAGCAGCATCTTGATGCAGTTCTGGAGGAGCTGGATCGGGAACCTTGGTATCGAAGCAGGGTATGTGTAGAGCATAGGCTAAAGGCTTTAGGCCAGACTTAACATCGTGGGACACTACGCTTGAGGTTTCCGCGCAGTAGCCTCCGCCTCCCCTCTGCCTCACCAGGAGATGCGGTTGATGGACAAAATCCTGCATTACCCATTATAAGGAATATACCATAGTTCCCATAGTTTAGGGTCCTTAGGGTCATGCAGGATTTTGTCCATCAACCGTGCCGCTGGTCCTTCATCTGGCGCCGTGCTTCACTGGACCAGATTCGGTGGCCCAAGAGCCATAACAAGCTGGGTGTGTTGCAAGTCATGGGCTTGCTTGGTGGATCATGGGACTTGGTCAGTTGGCTCTTAGTTTTTTAAATTCAGGGATATAAGTTAGTCTAGGTATAGTTCTCTTAGAACCCTTATAGATCCCTTTAAAGGAGCCCTTTTTAAGGGTAGTAAGTGTGTTGAGGTGAGGGACTTCGGGCTTCGGATGGTGGCCCGGTTAGGGCATTCAAGGACTTAGGGTTTAGGGTTTAGGACTTTGGGTTTAGGGTTTAGGGTTTAGGACTTAGGGTTTAGGGTTTAGGACTTTGGGTTTAGGGTTTAGGGTTTAGGACTTTGGGTTTAGGGTTTATAGGGTTTAGGACTTTGGGTTTAGGGTTTAGGACTTTGGGTTTAGGGTTTATAGGGTTTAGGACTTAGGGTTTAGGGTTTAGGACTTTGGGTTTAGGGTTTATAGGGTTTAGGACTTAGGGTTCAGGGTTTATAGGGTTTAGGATTTACGGTTTAGGATTTAGGGTTTAGGATTCTTGGATGGCCTATTCTGATGGTCAAAATCTGTTCCGCGACCCGGCTTAGGGTACCAAGAAGACGCGACGCTTGCATGCCAAACATTTGAAAACGATTCGTCGGACTTGAGACATTCTGTCTCAAGGGTCAAGAGACTAGGAAGTTGCTTATATGTACCCTCGCTGGGGCTATCTCCCTGTATGGGTAGTTTTCTAGAATAGGGTCCCTATCTAGGTCCCCAATATAGTACGGCACCCTTATGAAAAGGTACCCTAAACAGGACCCTAATCTAGAGGCTTCTCATATACTACCGTCATGGTATTAGGTCCCAACAGACCATCCTTATTATGGTTTTAGGGACCTAGTTCCATAATAGGAGCATATGAGGAGGAGCCTCTAGGTCAATCTAGAATATCCCGAATCCTTCATGCGTCGAGTTCGCTCTAAATAGGCCAAGCTGCTTGGGAGTCGGCGACGATGACAAGAAGATGCGGAACTTCTCATGTGGCCCCTGGTGTAGGGTTTTAGGGCTCAGGGTGGCGGGTTTGGGGTTCAGGGTTTGCTTTTAGGGCTGGTGCATTGCAATCTTCCCCGACTGCGAAATTCGGCGTAAGGGCGTCGGTGTTCAAGGCAGCCAGGCCCAACAACAACTTATGCTTGTGAGTTTAAAGCTTAAATAAGACCTCATCCCAAAGCTCCAATAGCAGTTCGATATTCAGCAAATCCTACGGCCGGCTGAGGATTTGGAACTTGGTTTCGAAGTCCGGTACTCTACATCAGTAGAGTCAGCATTGTTCTCAGCAAGCCGCACGCAAGCTTGCCACAATCCTAATTGTAGATAACAGCACCATACCGCACGGATCATGGGACTTTGCTACTACTGTAGCTGACACCGGTCAGGAATACACTAATGGAGCTTTTCTGGATAACCTACTTATAGCCGACTTACTACGTCCCATGATCTCCAAGTACACTGCACGGGCCCAAGTAGGTCAATCCACTAAGGTGGTTTAGGGTTTAGGGTTTAGGGGTTTAGGGTTTAGGGTTTAGGGCTTTGCGGTGCAGGATGGCTCTTTTGCCCGGCTGTTGTATAGTGCAGGGTCACGAGACCCTAGCGAGGAAAGGAGGCGCCACAAAGTACTAAACACCTGCATGCATCAACAATCCCAAAATCCAACTACCTTATCCAAAAGACCCTTGTCAAAGACTGAACCCCGGCTTCTAAACCCTACCAAAGCCTGAACCCCAAACCATAATTTGATGATGCCTAATGCCTATCCCTAAACCCTGATCGCTGATCCCTAAATCGCATTGGAGGGGCATCGTCGAAGGTCTTTTCGATCAGCTTCTCTAGCTTTGGCAGCCAATGAACGCAGAGGTGGCCTCGGTTTTGGGGGTTTAGATTATTTTGTAGCTCCTTTTTAACATTTGCCGGAGAGTGTGACTTCGGCCAAGGCCTGTACGCCAGGAGGCAAGGGCCACTTACGGGCCCAAAACCGGGGTTTAGGGTTTAGCATTTAGGGTTTAGGGTTTGGGGTTTAGGCCTTTAGGGTCTATAGGGTTTAGGGCTTGCCTTTAGGGGTTTAGGGTGTGCTTGGAGGCTAATGGGCAGTTTTTTTAGTGGGGTTATAAGTCCTGTAAAAGGGATTATAACTATAGTTATCCTACTTACAAGCCCTACTTCTAACTACCCATCAACCTCCAAGTAGGGTCTAGCAGCCTTTATCTTGGCTGTACGGTTGAAAGTTTAGGGTTGAGGGCTTGGGGGCAGAGTTTGTGGTTTTGTACTCCAAGTCTGAAGATACGAGCTCAGATGCCCTATCCCCAGAGCCTCCAAAACCCCTTGATCAAGGAATATACCTTAAACTATAATAGGAACCCTACATAGATTTAAGGTATATTCCTTAATTAAGGGGTCTGAAGATACCTATAGGCTCATACCCTACCCCTTTTCTTAAGGTACCTACTTTTCTATATAGGAGATCATAACCATACAACTAGGTACCATAACAAAGGGGTAGGGTATGACCCTGCAGGTACGAGCACAGATGCCCTATCCAAGTCTGAGACGTCGCAGCATGCGATTTCGCAACCCTGAACCCTAAACCCTAAACCCCTAAACCCTAAACCCCTAAACCCTAAACCCCTAAACCCTAAAGTTCCGATGCATGATGAAGGAAGGTCCGAAGCCCAGGCGCAGAAATCCCGAAACCATACACTCCATGGTACTCAATCTCCCCGGGCACCCAAACAAGCCCCGCATCAGCATCCGATCCATGAACCCTAGGCCCTAAACCTATAAGCCCTAAGCCCTAAACCTTCCTAAACTCTACGCCTGTAAACTTTACACCCTCAACCCCGAGCCCGAAACTCTACACCCTAAACCTTGCTTATGTCCTAAACCCGAAGGCCTAAACTCTAAGCCCTTAAAGCCCTACACCCCTCGAGCCCCCTAAACCCAAAGCTCTAAACCAAAAAGCCCGAAGCCCCAAAACCCAAAACCCCGCAAGCCCTCAATGGCTCAAACCCTAAGCCCTCAACCGTGAGGCCAAGGTGCAATTCGCCAGCAGAACCCAGAAGCCCTTCTCGGCACCGTCAATCCTGAACTCATGGCTTTGACTCAGCGTTGGGGATTTGGGGGTTTAGGGTTAAGCCTAAACCCTAAACCCTAAACCCTGGTTCAAGGACTTTGGATTCACTGCCAATGCCTTAGGGGTCCTTATGCCAAACGTCGACCCTAGCTATAGTCTCCATTGTAGTTCCCTTTTTGGTTAGACCAATTTTATAGTTAGGACCCTATAAGGTAACCCAAAAAAGGAACTACAATGGACACTATAGCTATAGCATGCAGTACTGTGTGTTGGATTATCGGCTTTCTGTTTAAGAAGCTAGTAAGAATCTGAGGTAACCAAAATCTAAACCCTAACCCCTCAACCCCTAAACCCGAAGTCCCTAAACCCTGAACCCTGAAATTGGTATCTTGCTACATGTTAGTGTCTGCCCACAACTCCAGCTTGGCTTTGGTTCTCTTTCGGATGCCGACCTCTTAGGAAGATACGGTGCGAACATTTCATTTACGATTATGCTTAGTGCAATGAGGCCTACGTCCCAAAACTTGAACTGCTGATCACGAAGCCAAACATGTACGAAGACATCTACGAACTCCAAAGCTGATTCTTTCCAGAGCGCTAAACCAGAAAATCAGACACCGAAAGCTTACTGACTTGCCTGTTACCCCAAGGGTCCAAGTACCCAATAATCATATACTCTCCAGAATCCTAACCTACATACCTACTATCCTAAAACCGAGTACCTAATTATTGGGTCCTTTGGACCCTTGGGGTTACAGGTGCAAGAAAGCCTTGCAGCGCTTTCGGAAACCGTCCTGTCCATTAGCCTCACTTTCACACAGTACTGCGCGAACTTAACTCGTCACAGAACTGCCCGAAAAGCCTAAACCCTGAACCCTACTAAACCCTAAAAGCCCAAACCCCAAACCCTAAAAGCCCAACCCGTGTGGCATTTTGAAAAAAGCAAACACACATAACTGAGCCAGGGTGAAAGACATCGCTGTTTCAAATCTGTCAGGTTTTTGGGGACTCCTGCAACAAACTCATGCATTACATTTGACAACAGTCTTATCCAGTACCCAAAGAGCCTCTTAGCTAGACTCAAATGGCTGCTTTTGCCGGCTTTGCTCCTGTACGGCACCACTGTTGATGTCTCTGCGCGAATGGGCGTAGCCCCACGACGCCACCGACGCATGCTGCTTGGCGGGGCTCCCGGTGGTGTGCAGAGGCTGCGGCGGGAGCTGTCGACGGCTTTGCTGCTGCTTGGTGGAGCTCGCTTGGGTGCTGAGAAGCTGCCCTGCCCCGGTAGCACGTCGGGTAGCCACGTGGCTTTGTGCGGTTTAGGGTTTAGGGTGTCGGGTTTAGGGTTTAGGGTTTCGGGAGGTCTGTGCTGGGCTATGTTTTTGGAAACGTTCTCTGGCACGATCTACCAACAAATCTCCAAGGCGCTGGTTACCCCTTAATTAAGGAATATAGGTTAAATCATAATATGAATCCCCTTATAATTTAAGGTATATTCCTTAATTAAGGGGTATTGGGCCCTTTGGGTTTGGGGCTTAGGGTATACACTCCCTTATGCGGAAGAGCCTACAGCATAGCAGTGGAGAGACAACAAATTGCACAACTATGACATACTTGTTACGTCCCTCAACCTTACCTGTAGCCCAAAAGACTTAGAGTTTTAGGATTCCCTACCATAGTTTCTCAATATAGTTCCTTCAAACAAGTAGATTTTCGTGCTGCAGGTGACCCCTAGGCTAAGCCCTAAACCCTACCCAAACCCTAAGGCCCAAACCCTAAAAGTGGAGAGACATATTTGGCATAACTACCACCGACTTATTGCGCCCTAAGCCCTACCTGTAGACCAAAAGGTGCTCTTACCCTAGGAATCTAAGGACTCATATATCAAGGCTTTTGGGGCCAAAGACCATACTATACAAGGCCTTGGGGCTATTTTGATGCCCAGGGTTACCTGCGGGCAAGACACATCATCTTCGTCGCTTTCCTTTCATCAGCGGGGAGGGCAGGGCTTTGAGGTTGGCCCGGGGGGTCCAACCCTGAGCCTGCAAGTGCCTATATGGGAGTTTCCGAAAATAGGGGTACCGTATTTTGGGGTCCTTATAAAAAAGATCCTACTAGTTAAAGTACTATATTAGGTCCCCTATTTTCGGAAACTCCTATATAGTATATACTTAGGCCTTGGAGTACCTACATAGGAACCCCTTTAGGGCCTAAGTATATAATATATGGGCGCATGGATTCTGAGGGCAAGCAGCCAAACAGCAAGGTTTCCAGGCAGGTGTCGGGTTTGGGGGTTTGATTTAAGGTTTAAGGTGTGCTGTAGGTTCTTGCCCTTTAAAAAGGCAGTGGTTGGTCTTTTGTGGCAGCAGCAAGCTGCCCATGTTCGGCTTGAGGTTCAGGGTTCAGGTAGCAAGAACGTTTCTCTGTCTGGGACACGGGACCCTCGTGTTTGCTCTTGGAGGAGGTTGGGCTGTCTTTTTGTAAGACGGTCTTCATGGCTTTCGGGGTTTGACAGCAGCATCGTGACATTGAAACCTGAACCCTAAACCCCCAAAAAACGGGTTAGGCTGGTGGGCCTTGGGCAGCACCTGATTCTGATGCCACACTGGTGCTGCGAGTAGCCATAGGACTTAGCCCTACAACACTTTTGAACATACGTATAAAATCTTTACAAGGCGCTAAAACCCCATTATACGTCCTGTATAAAACAGCTGAAAAACAAAAACCCAAAAAGGCCTTTATGACCTAAACCTTAAACCTAAACAAACCCTTTTCAGAGTACAACACAAACACGACACAAAACCCTACGCGCAACAAAAGCGATGCTGGAAACCCTTACACCGTCTAGAACCCCATAATCCCGAAAAAGCCCTACACCCAAAGGCCTTAAGCAACACAAACCGTTCAAAAGCCCACCAAAAACAGCGCATGAAGCTTATACAACCCTAAACCTTAACACCTGAAAATACAAGACCTGGATTAGGTAAACATAACAACTTGAGAAGCCGAACAAATCCTAAAACCCGAAACCCTATAGACCCAACGAACCCTGAACCCTAAACCCTAAACCCAACCAACCCTAAGACCCTGAAACCCTAAAACTTGCCTAAGACCCTACCTGAACCCCAAACCTTCTCGGAAAGGAGACATTAAAGGAACCCTTAAAGTTTAAAGCGACCCTTCAAGGGAAACCCTAACCCAAGTAACCCTTAGATCCCTAAACCCCAAAGCCCTAAGCAGGACGAGAGGCGGCTCTTGGCCCTGACCCAAGGAAATCGTCTGCCACTGCCTCAGATTTGGAGCTTCAGAAGATAAGGGTTTAGGCTTTTTTTGTTTTAAGGGTTCAGGTTTTGTTTTGTTAAGGGTTTAGTTTTTTTTTTAAGGGTGTAGTTTTTTTTACGGGTTGATTTAGGTTTGCTTTTCAGGTTTAGGGTTTAGGGTTTGTTTTTTGCTTCAGAAGTTAGGGTTTAGGGTTTATTTAGGGTGGAGCTTCAGAAGATAAAGTTTTTGTAGGGGCCTTAGCAGTTTGAACATTTAGTGTTCACAGGGTTTCGGGTTTACCCTAATGCTCCTGGACCCCAAACCCTAGCCCCCAAAGCCGAAACCCTCCCCCAGAGATCCCATGACCCTCTTAGGAGCCTCAGGGTAGTAGGTACCCAAGTGGGGAGCTTCACGAAACAGGGAGTAGGGACCCTGGACCCTGAACCCTAAACCCTATAGTAGGGACCCTGAACCCTAAAGGCTCCAAACTCGACCATAAGGAACCTGCAGTTATCACGCTTTGCTTATTTATTTATTTTTTTTTGGGGGGGGGGGGCGGTTTCGGGTTGAGGGTGGTGGTCGTCCCCTAGGAATCTAAGGACTTACATCTTAAGGCTTTTGGGCCCAAAGACCATGCTATATAAGGCCTTTGGGCTGTTTTGATGCCCAGGGGTCATGGTCAGTCTCATCCTGGTCGTCGTATTTGTCCGGTCGTCGTGGTGGTCCTGGAGGTTGTATTGGACATGGTCCGCTTTGTCGTCGTGGTGGTCGACAGGGTGCTCTATCACTGTTTCACTTCCAAAATCCCGAAGTTTCAGAATGAACAATAAATCATATTAGTAGGGATCCTACGATAACATAATATATGTTTCTTAAGGGATTTTGGAAGCTGGAGGATCTATGTTGGCATACTATAGATGGTTGCTCCCTGTAGCCTCAGGTACCCCGAAACCTCACACACAGGTTTGCTTCCCAGAACCCCCGAAAAAATCTAAGAAGCAGATGCCCTATCCTGGGACACTACGCTACCTGGAGGGTCATACCCTACCCCTTTTTTAGGGTACCTAGCTGTATGGTTATGATCTCCTATATAGAAAAGTAGGTACCTTAAAACAGGGTATGAGCCTATAGGTACTTACTTGAAACCCTAAACCTCTCAACGCAAGTCCCTTGAGGGATCTCCGCGGCATCTGGGTTCCCAGTTCGGCGAAGTCGCAATCCGCGAGCGACGGCCAATGCTCGCAGCTGCGATGTTGGATCCATGCCCGGGGTGAGAACAAACCTCAGTTTCGGATTCGAATTTAGGGTTCAGGGTCACGGCTTGGGGTCGAAGATTTCAGACTTAGGACTTGGGTCTTGCGGTCTGTATTCAAGGGGCACGCACACCCTGGTGAGAAACCCTGATCAGCCTAAAACCGACCAACCACGTCTCATCCCCAAGCCCAAGCCCACATAAGCTACCTTTTTAAGGCTACTTATTCTGATTTCCTTATTCCAATCCTTAAGCTACCTTTTAAGGCAACTTTTTATGATTGCCTTATATCAATCCTTAAGCTACCGTTCTAAGGCTACTTACTATGATTTCCTTATACCAATCCTGAAGAAGGACCCTCAACCCTAAACCCAAAGCCCCAAACCCTAAACCCTTAAAAAGGTAACCCTGACCCCTTAAAAAGGTAACCCTGAACCCTTAAAAGGGTAACCCCTTAAAAAGGTAACCCTAAACCCTTAAAAAAGAGGTAACCCTAAACCCTTAAAAAAGCGGTAACCCTAAACCCTTAAATAGGTAACCCTAAACCCTTAAAAAGGTAACCCTAAACCCTCTAAAACGGTAATCCTAAACCCTTAAAAAGGTAACCCTAAGCCCTTAAAAAGGTAACCCTAAACCCTTAAAACGGTAGGTTTTTGAGGGTCCAGCTATGCCTTGAACCCATGTCGGAACCCACCTGCTTTGACACCCGGAACCCCGAACCAGACCCAGAGGCTCCCAAGAACCAAGTTAGGGTTAAGGGTTTAGGGTTTAGGGTTAAGGGTTCAGGGTTTAGGGTTTAGGCCACGGAATATATTGAGGTCCTGCTATAGATTAAGGGCAATTCTTTCATTAATTGGTTTTGGAGGGCCCTAACCCCTCAACTTTAAACCCTAAACCCCTAAGCCCTAAACCCTAAACCCCTATGAACCCTAAACCCCGAAACCCCGAAATCACTAAGGCCTAAACCCTAAACCCCTAAACCCTAAACCATAAAACCTGCTTGCCCAAGAGCCTCTCAGCCATTTCAACCTTGATCCTTATCATCTACTCTTTCCAGGGGTTCATAAGGGTTACGTCTACTGAAACGGGTCAAAAAGGATACTAGAACAATCTATCCTTTCCAGGGGTTCATAAGGGTTACTTAAAGGGGTCTATGAAGATAAAGAACATAGGTGCCTTAATGATTAGAACAGGGTTTTGGGGTAATTAATCAAAAGTATGAGTGTAGTCAGGAACCCTCAGGGACAGTATTGGCAATGTTGTAGGCTTCTATATTACTCCCTGTACTACCACATTAAGCACAAGAGCCGGCCCAGTCAAGTAATTGTTGGGGCATGCACCTTCAAGCAATACCCCTGTCACATCTGTGAACAAGCAGAGAAAACCAACCGTAATCCTACATATTGTCTTCATGAGATGTGACATACTGACAAGTGACACTGTCATCTTGAATCTGAAAGATCGCTCTGGTAGTGCCGATGCAAATGTACTGGGCAGTATCGCCACATGCAATCAGCATACATGACCAAGCTGTCAGGAGTAGCAGATACAAACCCGAAATCAACCTCACGACTCTGAATGAAGCGTCTGAACCGTCCGGAGGTCGTCGTTAAACCCTAAGACCCGAAACCCTAGCCCCTAAACCCCTAAAACCCTAAACCCAAACCCTAGTGTGGTGCACGTTCGTTTTCAGCATGTCAGCGTTGTCGCCGGTGTGGGTGCGCTCACTCAAAGCTACTTTACCAGCGCCATGTGCGAGCGCAGATGCTCTGGTGATGACCGCATAGGGAAGCTTCAGAAACCATACTATAGGGGCCTTAATAATTAGAATAGGGCTCCTTTAAAGGGGTCTATAAGGGTTACTATAAGGATCTATAAGGGTACTATACTTCTAACCCCAAGGGTCCAAGTACCTAATAATCATATACTCTCCAAAATCCTAACCTACATATAGACGATGCAAACAACGAGTACCCAATTATTGAGTCCTTTGGACCTTAAAACCCTACTATAAACTCCTCTAAACCATATGGAGCCCTTTACAGGGACCCTAATTATTGGGTGTTTTGGACCCTTGGGGTAACTGGCTCTCTCAACCCAAGTCCTACATGCGAAAATAGGGGACCCAAATATAGTACCCTAAATGGTAGGATCCTTATTATAAGGACCCCAAAATAAGGTACCCCTAATTTTCGGAAACTCCTACATGCTACTCTCCTTCGAAACTGGCACCCTAAGTCCTAAAACCCAAAATGCTGCGGCTATTTGCGGACTGCGGTGCCTTCAACGGCTGTACAGGGTTCCATGCGGGTTCGAGGAGGGCTGGGTTTGCCTGAAGGATCATGGGACTTAGTGAGTATGGTTATACGTACCTTAATTGGGGTTATAAGGTACTTATAATGCTAAGTAAAGTTACCCTAAAAAAACCCCAGTTGCTAAGTCCCATGATCCTTGAAGTGGGGACGCAGAACCTATTCAAACTAACATGCACATGTACCTACACGTATATCTATGGTATGTACATAGATGTGTGAATGTATAATATGTATGCGCACAAACATTCATATGCATATCTGTCTGTCTGCCTGTCTGCCTGCTTGGCTGCCATTCTGTCTGCCTGTCTGTACGCGCTTATGCATGTGTAGCAGTGCATGTGTTTACAGATACATGTATGGATACATACATACATACATACATATATATATATACATATGTATATTATATATAGATTATAGATATCTCTCTCTCTCTCTGCACATGTATGTATATGTATATGCACTTGCTTGTGTGTGTGTATGCATATAGACTTGAAGCCCTTCTCATGGCTTCGGGAGCTACTTCCCCAACAGTCGGAGTTTGGAGAATACTGCAAGTCAAGGGACCCCCTCAATCACCTTAGTACCGGATCCTACTCTGATTTAAGGTCTACTCCTTAATCAAAATATTTTGGAAGGTCTGGGTAATCGGATCCGATGATTTCGGGATGCTGCTTAAATGCTATTGTGATTGTGGGAAAACGCTTCACCCTAAGGGCACAAGCACCTAATAACCATATACTCTCCTCCAAATACTAACCTACACAACCATTATCCGAAACCCAAGTACCTAGTTGTAAAGTCCTTGGGACCTTTATAGGGAAACCGAGAAGCGGCTATGGCGGCTATGGGCCCTACGCCGTAAGATGCGGAGCCTGAGATGTATGTTCATCGCTGGAGCATCGAAAGCTTAGGGTTCAGGTTTGGGGTTTACTGGGGTTTAGGGTTGCGGGGTTACTTTAACATTGAAGTTCAGCTTCCAGCAGCAGATTGTTGGGGCTAAGGGGTTCTACGTCTGAAAGGTTCAGGGTCATGGAAAATGGCGAGTACCGAACTACTTCTGGTAGTGCTGGAAGATGTCAGTGAAGCTTCAGATCATGTTGCAATCCCTCATCCCACAAACGTCAACCGATGAGCTAGGTAAGCCTTGAAGCTCTTACACGAACCTGTATGGTCCCCACTCCCTAGAATGTAATGTAGTACCTTGTCTTGAACAACCTGTCATCTGGGTTACTCAAAACAATTATGAAATGTCTAAGAAACATTGGCGATATCGGCGGCCTGGCACAAGAGCAGTTGCGGCAAGCCGGTCTCCTACAGTGAGCCCGGGACGCATGTAGGGTACCCCGGCTCACGAGCCTTGATGCTTCTTTGTGGGAGAGTTTGGGATTTCGGGTTTAGGGTTTAAGGGTTTAGGGCTGAGGGGGTTCAGGGTTGACGGGTTTGGTGATTTTGGAGTTCCCCCACGCTCCAACGTGACACAGCACAGGCAGCAACAAAAAAAACAAGCCCCAACTAATCCACAAACCCAAAACCCCTAGACCCTAAACCGTTCTTAAGTTATGCTAGGGTTCCTACTCTAGTTTTGGGGATATTCTTTAATTAATCGGCTCTGGAGGCTCTGGGTTCCTGGCGAGTCATCTAAACCAGAGCTAGAATGATGTATGGTTTTGGGTGTACGGCTTTGGGTGTACTTGGAGGATCATGGGACTTAGTAAGTATGGTTATACATACCTTGATTGGGGTTATAAGTAATCATAAGTATAGTTGCCCTAAGAATAACCGTAATTACTAAGTCCCATGATCCTTTAAGTAGAGGTCAAGCCCGTATCCCGAAACAACCTAAGCATTTCGGGCTTGGGATTAGACCGTAAACCCAACACTCTAAGCCCTAAAATTAGAGTTGTGGGTGTACACACTACAAGACCCTAAATCCCAAATACAGTGGCCTCATTAATTAGAATAGCGTTTTGAGTATGCTCTAATGCATACTACAGCTAGCATGCGGGTGGTTGTCAAAATTATGGTCCCTTTGTAGGTCCCTATTATAGTACGGCACCTAATATTCAGGGTACCCAAAAAGGGACCTTAATTTTGACAACCACCCATATGGAACCCCGTGGGATGGTAGTCAGTAGTGATCTAGGCTTCTACCTCTCTTCGCACTAACAAGGCTCCGGATGGCCAACCGCGCCGACAAGGTCACAGTCCAGCACCGTGCGATGTCCAGGGCGACAGGATACTCTAAGGGCTTCGATGGATCGAATGGGGTTCCAGGGGTACATTGTACTATAGCTAGATGGGAGTTTCCGAAAATAGGGGACCCTAATATACCCTAAATAGTAGGATCCGTATTATGAGGCCCCAAAATAAGGTACCCCCAATTTTCGGAAACTCCCATTCGGAAACTCCCCTCCCTGAGCCCTAAACCCTAAACCCTGATAAGGGCACACAAGGGAGTACCGCTAGAACCTACTCCGACCTCCATAGCAGGGACTGGTCTGGGAATGGAAAGTCTCGTGGCCTAGGGCACTATTTACGGGGATTAGGTGGCAGGTTTATCATTAGGGTTTAGGGTTTAGGGTTTAGGGTTTAGGAAATCATAGTGTTTGCTGGTATGCGGCACTCCGCGCGGAGCAGCACTGGCACGCACTGGCAGCAACGGCAAAAGTATCAACAGCCCTGCAAAGCCCTTACCACCAGAAGAAACAACAGGGCTCATGGGACTTAGCAGCTGGGGGTATTATTGGCTTAAACTATAGTTACAAGTACTCATAACCGCAATTAAGAATAGAGAGAGAGAGAGCGAGCGAGAGAAAAAGAGAGTGTATGTAAGCATGTACATAGGTATGTGACGTGCGTACGTAGGTATGTATATGTATATGTATATGTATATGAATATGTATATGTATGTGTATGTGTATATGTATAATGCGTATATGTATATGTATAATATGTATATGTATATGCATATGTATATGCATCTGCATATGTATATGTATATGTATATGTATATGTATATGTATGTGTATATGTATATGCATATGTATATGTATTATATACATGCATATAAGGGTTCTAATCTTGTGTTGCGGCCCTTAATTTGAAGAAAGGGTAGATTGCTCTACCCATCCGAACCGAAACCATGACGGATGTCCTGGTAGCCTAAGCCCCTGAACCCTAAACCCCTACACCCTAAATCCCTAAACCTCAAAACCGTGGCTACTATGACTGAATCAACTGAAGCCCTGGACAATCCAGCAAAGAAGTCGACCACTGCCGCCGCATGCCGTGACAAGGGCCTTGATACTGAGTAGGGCTCTGAATATTTAGACTAGGGTTGTAGGGACCGAAAGACATATTAGGGGCTGTAAGGGAATCATGTTAGTAACTATTCCGACCCCTATTGTACAGGATCCCAGACGCATGGGGTTTGCTTTAACCTACGACAAGACATTCTACGTTCGGGTTTATGATTTATTATAATAAGAACCTTCACGACAGTTAGGGCATGGCAGCAGTTTAAAATAGGGTTTACGGCTTAGGATGTTAGGGTTGAGGGTGGGTTTTACGGTTGAGTGCTTCAGGGCTTTATGGTTGTAGCCCAAGTCTTCGCCGCAGGCGGAGTGGATACGGAGGTCTGTCTGGCCAGCAAGTTTTCGGCAAGTAATTCTCTCTGGCACCCCAACAGCATAGTGGCACGAGGGCTGAGGTGCACGTGGCATCCGAGTTATGCTAACAGCTTGACTTACTGCCGCCCTCCCGGTCCCCCAAACCTCCTCAACAGTCCCTGAGGGTCCATGTACCCAAATAGTAGATACTTTGGCCCTAAAGTACCTAAATAGGGACTACTTTAATGCCAAAGTATATATTATTTGGGTACATGGACCCTTAGGGAGTATTGCCATCTATCCGGATTCAAGCATGACCCCCGTGCTCCGGCCCACGCCGGCCTCACCCCCCCGCCCCCGCCCCGCCCCACCCCTATCCCCCCCACCCCGCCGCTTCTCGAATGAACCGTGAGACGGCCCCAGAATATTCCAAGCATTCTGCTATCAGGCCACGTTGCCCAACATCCTTCATGCACACATTGCTGAGTCGGAAGCGGGACATCAAGACTTCTTGGTCCGCCGCGGGTCATTCTCTTTGAATGACCTGGGAACGAATCGCGTGCATGCGTACCAGATAACCCATCACCGCGCACAGCACCTCTTCGATTGGCACATAAAACAAGCAGATACAAGCATGTGTATGTGTATATATATATACATACATGTGTACATACATACATACATACATACATACACGCATAGATACACGCAGACAAACATACATACATGCGTATACCCGGTGTAAATGGCCATCTATGCCTGAAGACAAGCACAATAAGAAACATGCATATCTTTGAGCGTATCTGTGTGCCGTGATGATGTTACAAAGTTGGGTGTCTGGGTAGTGACAGCTGGGATGGCCTCAGCAATGCCAAGACGAGCCATACCTCTGCCAGCAGTCCAGTGAAGGGTCGCAAAGCATCCTCAAGGCTAAACCCAGTTGGGAGTTTCCGAAAATAGGGGACCCTAATATACCCTAAATAGTAGGATCCTTATTATGAGGACCCCAAAATAAGGTACCCCTAATTTTCGGAAACTCCCAGTTGTCTATCAGCCGGGAGATTGGGCATAAGACGGTTTTGATCTACAGTCTCAAGCACTCCGTCCAGATGAGTCTCACAGCCGTGTCAAGGTATCGAGTTTAGGGCCTTTTTCGGTACAGGGTCTCGGTTTAAGGTTTAGGGATTCTGGGGTTGAGGGCCAAACTACGACCCCATCGATGAAGGTATGGGATGTAATTATGTAACTCCGAGCAGCAGCACAAGTGCAAATGCATTCCGGCCAGTCGTATTCAATGATTTAACACACTGAATAACCCAAGACAGTGCTTCCCACTGCCACTCCCAGATCAAATCTTTAGTGTGCACGCAGGGCCGTGAACACTTGCATGAGCGGAACGGTAGGTGATGGATCCATACACTGAAGGCCAATTCTTAAATTCGAAATTTTAAATTCTCAAACCCTAAACCCTAAACCCGAAACCCTAAACCACAATCACTTCACCCAAATTCTCAGCTTCTTTGGGTTGAGAATGCTACACCCGAAACCCTCAACCATCCCTGCTGCAGAAATGGCTTTCGTGTTGATATAGGGTTTGTGCTGAGGAATGGATACGACATGGTGGAATACTTAAAGGACCATGGGACTTAGTAACTAGGGTTATTATTGGGGTAACTATACTTACAATTACTTATAATCCCAATTAAGTTACTTATAACCACACTTACTAAGTCCCAGGATCCTCCAAGTATGGGCGGCCTTAATCAATAGAATAGGGCTCCTTGAGACTTCCCTGCGCGGTTCTTTACGGGCCTTATAAGGCTTTGATGTGATTAGGCTTCCGTGTACGATAAGTACAACAGAAAACCCACGGAATGGTAAGAGTAATGTTTCGCGCTTCTAACTGAACCCAAAGTCGTACGAACTCAACAAGACGCTAAGGCCCCGAGAAAGTCCATGACTGATGTACTCCACGCTGCGAGCACTGCGACTCTACATCCAAGTTTCTATGAAAAGCACGGCACATTCCATAAACCCTGAATCCTAAACCCGAAAAACCCACCAGTCACCCTCGACCCGACCAAATATTCATAATACCCCTGTAACCCCTTATAACTATCGGCCCAGTTGCAATCATGACCTTCCATATATTGGTCTGTTATCAGAGTTGGCAATCAGGGCTGTCGTTTTTGTAGATATTGCGTCTGATTTGGTGAGTAGCACCCCTGAGCCCTACACCAGGAGTCTAAACGAAGGCTAATCGTAGTAGTAGCTAGTAGTGGTGGTAGAAGCAACAGCAGTAGCAGCTTTCGTCGCCCTCGTCATCATTAAGTACTGATGGCCAATGGCATCCGACAAAACGTGCTGTGAAGCCTCAGCACTCGACCTTACACAACCTGACCCATAAACAAAAACACCCTAAACCTCAAACCCGACATACCCTTTAGCCTAAGACTCCTAAGCCACAAAACACAAGCTCGCAACACCTAAAACGTAGTTGCTGAGTTCATGTGCCCACAAAAACTTGTACTTTCACTTCCCTGGGGATAGTTTCATCCCATGTGTATCGTGTACTCATGTCAATGTAGCTACTAACCCTGGGCATCAAAATAGCCCAAAGGCCTTATATAGTATGGTCTTTGGGCCCAAAAGCCTTAATGTATGAGTCCTTAGATTCCTAGGGTAAGTAAACCGTACAGCGAATCTGGACCCATGCACGGCAAGGTCGTAAGCAGCAAGCCCTATTCGGCTGCTGCACAGACTTTCGTCTTCTTTGTGGGGGTCCGACGGCTGATGGACAAAATGATGCATTACCCATTATAAGGAATATACCATAATTCCAATAGTTTAGGGTCCTTAGGGTCATGCAGGATTTTGTCCATCAGCCGGAGAATCAGGGGCACTTTGGGGAAGTCTGGGGTGTAGTAGCTTCCCCAGCAGCACCTGAATAATAGGGGGAGCCTTTTCCCTACTAATTATCCGGTTTCTAGGAAGGAGACCTCAAAACAAAACGGGTACAAAGGGGATTCATATTATGATTTAAGCTATATTCCTTAACTAAGGGGTATTGGGCTCTCTGGGTAGGAAGGAGACCTCAAAACAAGGCACATTGGGGCGATCTAGGGTGTATAGGGTTACGGAGCACAGCTTCCATGTACCTATAGGCTCATGTTTTAGGTACCTATTCTATATAGGAGATCATAACCATAAAACTAGGTACCCTAAAAAGGGGTAGGGCATGACCCTCCAGGTAGCGTTTAGGGCCGGCGTCACCGGGTATCTGTCCTCTTCAGCTGCTTTGGGAACAAGCGGGAACTCCTCTCCAAGCTGCTTCACAGGATATCAGTAGCCCAAGTTTGGCGGATTGACAGAAACATCGCTTTAAGTCCATCCGACCCTGCTTTCTTTTCCACTGATCGCCGAAAAGCTCCATCATCCTAAACCATCTTCGTCCTGGACCCTGGACCCTAAACTTCATACCCCAAACCCTCGACCCTGAACCCCGAACCCTAAGCCTGTAACCCAAACCCTTAGCCCTGGAACCTTGAACCGCACAGACAAACAATCAACTTAAGAGCGAAAAGACTCCGAAAAACCAAAGCTTGCAGACTGCTGTCCTGTTGGCCTAGCTGAGCAAATGGGTATTTTTCAGACCCGCAAATGCGATACATGTCTCGGGACTACTTTATGGTTAGATGCCTATTCTCCGAACAGACACTAAGATACCCAAAATCTATTTAGGGTCTGGGTATGCGCTACCCATAGGCCCCAATTACCTTCTAGAATTCTAAATATGAACCCCAAAAAGGAACTACTTTGGGGCCTATGGGTAAACCATCCCTAAACCGTTTCATAGAACACACACGGGCTGCAGCTAGGAGCCTAGATAATGAGACAGCTGCTGTCTTGAAGGGTTCTCTGCTTAATTACCAAACTCCATACTAGTGATTTATATATATATATATATAGATATGTATGTATGTAGACAATATATATATATATATAGTTGGACCCTCTAGGGAAACACAGACCAGTATTCGGGAACCCACATTACTCCACCTATGAAGATGCTTTGGAATATTCAATGTATCTTTCAAGCTGCCCTAGCCTGCCTCAACCAACTGTTTTTTGTAGGGTATTCACGTAAAACAGTCTAAATAACGTAGTGCAATGTGGTCATTGCGGGAAAGTATAGGTTGATGGAGATTGAGGCAATTGCCTTTGGGCCTTACAGGGCCAGAGGATATCTCAGCGAGCAGCTTGAAAGCCACTTCCTGTTGCTCAGCGTGCGGCGCGGCTAAGTGCTTCATGAAGAGTGGCTGCAGATATTCACCCTCACCAGAATCTGAGTCTTGGAATTAGGGATTGAAATTCGGCTTGCGGCTCAGCATGCCCGCCAACGTCGCTGTAGCACGGGGTGACTTGTACAACGAAGGATGATGCAAGGATTTCCCGCAAAAAGCTCGCGGTTCCATGTCCATCGTGAGCTCATAGATGGAGATCTCAAGCATCCCAGGAAGTTGACTTCGCATTCGGAAAAATTGGCCAGGGGCATGATTAAAGCCAGTCCATCTGTATGCCTAGTCATCGCCTACTCCGACCATTGTCGAAACCTCTGTTCGGGCCACAAGAAGTGCCTCTGCTGCTACTGCCGCTGCTAGTTGTGCTCCTTCTCCTCCTCCTCATCCTCATACTCCCAGTCCTACTCCAACTCCTTCTTCAACTCCAACCCCCACCCAGACGCATACTCCTAAGTGCTACTAGTGCTGCGGATATGTACTACTACTACTACTACTACTGCTACTAGTACGACAAGTACCACAGGGTATGATACTGATACTGATACTACTACTACTACTACTACTACTACTACTAGTACTACTACTAATACTACTACTACTACTACTACTACTACTACTACTACTACTAGTACTACTACTACTACTACTACTACTACTACTACTACTACTACTACTAGTACTAGTACTAGTACTACTACTACTAGTACTACTAGTACTACTAGTACTACTACTACTACTACTACTACTACTACTAGTACTACTAGTACTACTAGTACTACTAGTACTACTAGTACTACTAGTANCTACTACTACTACTACTACTAGTACTACTAGTACTACTAGTACTACTAGTACTACTAGTACTACTAGTACTACTAGTACTACTAGTACTACTAGTACTACTAGTACTACTAGTACTACTGCACTACTACTACACTACTACTACTACTACTACTACTACTACTACTACTACTACTACTAGTACTACTTCTACTTTTACTTCTACTTCTACTTCTACTTCGACTTCGACTTCGACTTCTACTTCTACTGCTACTGCTACTGCTACTGCTACTGCTACTGCTACTGCTACTGCTCCTGCTGCTGCTGCTGCTACTGCTACTGCTACTGCTACTGCTACTGCTACTGCTACTGCTGCTGCTGCTGCTGCTACTGCTGCTACTACTGCTACTGCTGCTACTACTGCTACTGCTACTGCTGCTGCTGCTACTACTAATACTACCACTACCACTACTCCTACCTCCTACTCCTACTCCTACTCCTACTCCTACTACTACTACTACTACTACTAGGGTTGCGTGCCTCCTGGCGCCTGGTAGTTTTCAGTGGTTCGAGGGTGTAAAATGCTGGGTTTTTGAGAGTTTTTTAAAATTGTAGTTAAGCCAACTTCAAAAAAACTACCTGCTTAGGCCTACTTGGGTTTATGAGGATGATGATGATGATGATAAGGATGATGATTATGAGGATGATGATGATGAAGATGGTCAGGTTAACGATGATGTTGTTGAAGATGGCGAGGATGATGGTTATGAAGATGATGATGAAGATGGTCAGGTTAACGTTCATGTCACCGCCTTTGGCGATCATGCCCAAAACACTGGTATTTACAGCATTTTTGGTTCTTTGTACAACATGCTGTGCAAGGATGTGGAGCAAGACACATTGTCACAAGCATCCTAGTACTGCTACTGCTACCAGCGCTACTGCGTTACTGCTTGCGGTCAACCATGTCGTTATTAGCCCCCCCCNCCCCCCCCCGCGGCACCCTAGCAAAACGCCCAAAAATGCAGAAAAACAGAGGTTAACACCAGGCGCCTGGGGGCGCGCATAGCTACTACCTACTACTTCTACTACTACTACTACTACTACTACTACTACGACTATGACTACAACTACGACTACTACGACTACTACGACTACTACGACTACTACTACTACTACTGCTACTACTCCGTTGATGTTGAGACGGACGGCTCAGCCCCTTGATCTCTGTCGGTCGGCAGAAAGTGGGTCGGAGGGCCGTGGTCGGAAGTTGCAGGCCGCCTTTGTAGGATATCTTACACTTTCAGGTTTAGGGTTTAGAGTTAGGGTTTAGGGTTTAGGGTTCAGGGTGACCTGCCACCCTAAACCCCTAAACCCTTAAAGAATCCTTAAATTCAGGGTTCGTCTACGGGCCCCTTCCAGGGATCTCAAGGAGGTTTGGGGTTTTGGGGGGCTCAGGCTTTAAGTTGGAGCGTCGGGTTTTGAGTTCAGGTTTTGAGATCAGGGTTATGGGCCGATGGTATACCCTAAGGCTCCTAAGAAGGTAAGGGGAGGGTTTGGGCTTTGGGGGCTGAGGTTTGTCATCTCACTACGAGGGTCCAGGAGCATTAGGGTAAAACCAAAGTCTCAAGCTTTTAAGGTTTGGGTTTATGGAGGTTTATAAGGTTGGCAAGCCATTACTTGGAAGATCTTGAAATAGCTGATAAGGAAGGCTGCAAATGGAACAACCCCCACTCAGGTACTCTTAAACTTCAGATGATGATTACCCTGAACCTCACCTGTACCCTGAATGATCTACCACTTAAGTTAAGGACTTGTATTTATAAGGGAATAAGAACAAGGCACTCTAAAATTGAAGGTTTTATAGGGTTCAGGTAAGCACTAAACTCAACTGATGATTGTGACCCTAAACCCTAAACCTCTAAACCTTAAACCCCTAAACCCTAAACCCCTAAACCTCTAAACCCCAAACCCTAAACCCTAAACCCCTAAACCTCTAAACCCTAAACCCTAAACCCTAAACCCTAAACCCCTAAACCCTAAACCCCTAAACCCTTAACCCTATACTAAACCCTCCTAGAAATCCTTATCCTTCCAAGGCTCTAAGCGATGATATGGTGAACCCTAAGCCCTGAGGCCCACACCCCAAGCCCTTAACGTCGGAATCCGTTGAGGCAACGGGTAGGGTTTAGGGTTTAGGGTTTAGGGGTTTAGGGTTTAGGGTTTAGGGTAGGGGCCTTAATAGTTAATTAGAATAGGGTTTTGGGGGTATTTTGAACTATAGTCATATTAAGGAACCCCCCACAATAATATTGGTATATATTAGGCCCCTACATTGAGAAGACCCAGCTTCAGGCTAAATGTCCTTAATAAGGAGCCCTATATGCACGTGCCAGAAGCATTGGACCATCGTCTGAACCGTGTAGTAATATAGGGGCCTAAATAATTACCAATACTATTTTGGGGGTCTCTTATAGGGTTTAGGGTTTAGAGTTTAGGGTTCAGGGTTTAGAGCTTAGGGTTTAGGGTTTTATAATTCTAGTATAATGGCCCCCACAACCTTTTCTAATTATTAAGGCCCCTATAATATTACTCTGTGTTACATCGAAGGCTCGAGAGCACGGAGGAGGGGACTCACGTGACCTATCTAGGACCTTCCGAAAATTCGGGGTACCTTAATCATTTTGGGGTCCTTGTACTACGGGTCCTGCTATTTAGGGTGTCTGATATTTTGTTAGGATCCCCTATTTTCAGAAACTCCTATCTAGGAACTCACAAAAGCCTATTTACTTTGCCGCCATGATTCTCCTCATTAGGAATTTGGACCTAAACCTCGACTATGTCCTCAAGCGAGTGTAGAGGAAGGGATGATAGAAGGAAAGATGCAGAGGCAGCAGGCAACTCCCGGCTTAGATAGTACAGCTCTCTCCCCACTTTCTAGCTTGGCTCATAGTTCATCAAGAGATGCGCACGTCTCGAGACTTCGCCACACCCGGACTACAACAACTCCTCAGGTCGAGCTCTTACCTGCTCAAAAAGCCGAGCTAACCACGAATGAGGTCATACCTATCGTGCCCGTTATAGTTGGTTTTTGGATCCTAGAATGTTAAACTGGTTGATCCAGAAAAAGAACTATAATAGATGATTTAGGGAATACCTCGACACTTGGATTGCGTGACCTCCTGAACCACCTCGCAGCTCCGTGTCTACCCAGTTTATATCACGATCTAGGAGTTTAGGGTTTGAGGTTCAGCATTTTGGTGAGGCAAGTTCGAGACAAAACACCACATCGGCCAAGGCTCTTGCCCAAGCTTGAATCGGCTCATTTTGGGCGAAGGATTTCGCGGTCCCTCAAGATCTACACCAGACACCTTCGACATAGGTGGTTGTCAAAATTATGGTCCCCCTTTTGGGTACCCTAATAGGTGCCGTATTATAATAAGGACCCAAAAAGGGATCCTAATTTTGAGAACCACCCACATGGGGTTACTACGGCTTCCAGGTTAACAGCCTTAGAGCCCCCCGGCCCCTCCATAGCAACGTGAGCATGAAACGACACAGTTCTGGTAGCTGTCCTTAGTAGTTCAGGGTTTTCTTGTGACCCCAAGCTCTACAAAATCGCAGTTATGACACCGTAAACATGGTGTAGAACCCTAAACCCTGAACCCGTAAAAGCCTTAAAACCCTTAAAATCGTAGGTTTCTGGAGCCAGAGGTAGGGAGTCTTTGTACGTGCCATAAGTGCGGGATACTGCATGGGTGCATGCAGGCTAGGAGTCAGCCCGAACTTACCCCTTAAACCCGTAAACCCCTGCAGCTTTAGGGCTTGGGATTTGAGAGCTTACCCCTTAAACTACAGCTTTAGGGCTTTGGATTTAAGAGCTTGGAATCAGGGTTTAGAGCCTAGGATTTAGGATGTAGGCGCTTAGGTAGCCGGACCCGGCGCCCAAAACCCGACCTGAACCGATGTACCTGTTCCCCACAACATACCTTACCCTAAGGCTCCTAAGAAGGTCACCAGGCTTCCTTAAAGGGCTCCTTAAAAGGGATCTATAAGGGTTCCGTTAGGGGAGCTTTAGGGTCTACTTAAAGGATCATGGGACTTAGTTACTACCTTAAGGCTCTTAAGAGGGTCTTGGGCTTTCTGGGGGAGGGTTTTGGGAGCTAAGGTTTGGGATCTCACTACGAGGGTCCAGGAGCATTAGGGTAGGGCTCCTTGAAAGGGATTGATAAGGGTTCGATAAGAGAGTATTTTAGGACTTAAACGATCGTGGGACCTGGCAACTATACCTATATGGGCTTATACTTACTATAACCCCAAACCAGGTTCTTATAACCAGACTTACTAAGTCCCATCATCCTCCATGTACTGCACTAAGGGGGTGTAAACCCCAAAATTAAGGCCCAAGAAGACCACATAAGCCAAAAGTAAGATAGGCACAAGCCCGAAGCTAGGTGTCGATTTCAGCAGTTCCCACAAACATCCATCATTAGGGCTCTATATATCAAACAATAAGGGAAACATTAAAAGCAAAACAAACCCAGGAAACTGAAGGTAATCGGAGCCAGAGGTCGAGGAAAGGGGCCGTAGCAAAGTTTAGGGTTTTTTACAGTCAGCTTTACGGTATACAGTACTATAGAGTTAGACTAAGGAATCTAGGGAATGAGGGTTTAGGGTTTAGGTTTAGGGTATATTGTAATAGAGCTACAACGAGGAATCTGAGAAATGGCACTAATTACTCATTATTCAGGCTTCTATACTAAACCCTCATAGTACCCATTGTGATAAACCTCTCTGGTAACCCCTAGAAGGTCTAGGCTAGAAATGTCTACGGGCTGCCAGCTGCATTGTGGCCGACTGCCCGGCAAGATGCGCAAGAGCCAGGCAGGCAAGATTGGAAAAGGGGAGAGGAGAGTCTGCAAGTTTAGGCTTCAGCTTGGTTCATTGGTATAGGGCGTTTGGGTATGGGGTTTAGGGTATAGCGTAGAGAGCATTAAACCCTCAATCCTAAAATGCCCAAAACCCCGGGACCCGGGTCCTCCCCCTTTTTCGGTTTCGTTGAAACGGGCCATCCGATACCAGTGGTACGTCCTTCAAGCAGCATCTGGGGCTGTTCTGAACTATGATTCCTCCTGGGGTGTGGCGGTTTGGGGGGGGATTCTAAACCTTAAACTTTAAACCCTAAACCCGTGTGTCTGTGTGTCCGTGTGTCCGTGTGTCTGTGTGTCCGCATGTCTGTGTGTCTGTGTGTCCGTGTGTCGGTGTGTCTGTGTGTGTGTGTGGATGTGTGTGTGTGTGTCTGTGCGTCCGTGTGTCAATGTGCCTGTGTGTCTGTTTGTCCGTGTGTCTATGTGTCTGCTTGTCCGTGCGTCTATGCGTCTGTGTGTCCGTGTGTCTGTGTGTCTGTGTGTACGTACAGATAAGCATGAATGAATGAAGGAATGCACAGATGGGTTGATGGATGGATGGAGGGAGGGAGGGAGGGAGGGATACCTGCATGCATGCATGCATGGGTGGGTGGGTGGGTGGGTGGGTGGATGGACGGACGGATGGACGGATGGACGGATGGACGGATGGACGGATGGAGGGATGGATGGATGCATGGATGCATGGATGCATGGATGCATGGATGCATGGATGCATGGATGCATGCATGCATGGATGCATGGATGCATGGATGCATGGACGGATGGATGGATGGATGGATGGATGCATGCATGCATGGATGGATGGATGGATGGATGGATGGGTGGATGGATGGATGGATGGATGTACATGTGTGAATGTATGTACACGTGTATGTACGTATGTATGCATGTATGTATGTGTGTGTATGTATGTATGTATGCATGCATGTATGTATGTATGTATGTACGCAGGTATAAGACGCTGAAAAGAGCCTCTCTTCAAGGCAAACTGAAAGGCTGAGTAGCACGCAGTACGTATGTTGCAACCTACCACTCTATACCCCCAAGGGTCCAAAGGACTCAATAATAAGGTACTTGGGTTTAGGATAGTAGTTATGTAGGTTAGGATTTGGGAGAGTATATGATTATTGGGTACTTGGACCCTTGGGGTCTATACCTGCCTGCTCGCCCACGTGCCAACCTTTGCATGCACGCAGGGCACAGTGGATGGTGCGAGGCTATGCATGTGGCGAGATCGTGTCAGGGATGCGGGAATCCCGAAAATCGATAACCCTAGACCTAAAAGTCTGCGGAGAAATTCCTTGTGCCGCTAGCCGCCGTCAGGAGCAACCACACGACGGGCCGGAACAAAGCCATATTAAAAGCAGTCATACAATCATCCGTTCAGGTTCGAAAGGCACCTGCAGATGTTTGGTAGATGTCGAGGGTCAGGCTTGCCCTTCCTAGGGATAATCAACGCCTGAGACTGTAGAATGAGAGTAGCTCATTGATCTAGGATTCCATGTAGTATACCGTTCCCTTCATCATCGAAGCGTTTATTGAAGAGCAAAAGATCTGTCTAAATGGCCGTCGTGCCCGGAGCCTTTTCTAGACATGGAGGGCAGCAAACATGGTCCGCACCGCAATGATGGTACTGTGTGTTGCAGTTTAGGGCCGTTTAGGGTTTAGGGTCAAGCTCATATGTGGGCCTCTGAGTTGCGTTGAGGGAGGGTCCACGCACCCAAATAGCAGAGACTGTTGGCCCTAAAAGTACCTAAGTAGGGACTACTTGAAGGCCAAAGTATATACTACTTGGGCACATGGACCCTTAGGGCTACATATTTTGCTGAGAGTTGTTAAACCCTAAACCCTAAACCCTTTTGAGAACCAGGGGCTGCATAGCACAGCTTACAGCATGGAAGCCCTTACCGTCAACCCTGTTACTCCCTCAACTGTCTGGTGCGTAGTAGGGAATGGGGGAATGGATCCCTATAGTAGTCCCTATATAACCCCCTATAGTAGTGCCAATAACCCCCCCATTCCCTGCTAAGAACCAGACAGTCAAACAAACCCCAAATGACCCTACCACCTGAACCCTACACCCCGACACCCTCTGAAGTCACACTAAAGCCAGAAAATGCACTAAACCCTAAACCTCAAACCCAAAGACTTACAATTGGACCTTCTGTATCCCAAGCGTCCATATACCCTAAACCTTAAATCCTAAACCGTCCTTCTGTACCCCAAGCGTCCATATACTCAATCCATACAGGATAAACGTTGCGGCTGCGCTGGACTTGATTATATAAATTATATTTTTTTACCCACGACCCCCTTCCTCTGCAAAACACTAGGTTATGACCCCCCTGCCTTTCGGGTATGAACCCCAAAACAGCAGGTTTTGCATCTCCAAATACTGAAACCTGTAGAAAACGATCGGAGACCTGCCCTAATCCCTAAACCCTATACCCTGAACTTCAACCCCAAGCCCTCCAGAACAGAGACCTGCCCTAATTCCTAAGCCCTAAACCCTTTAAGAACCCCAAACCCGAAACCCGGCAAAGAGCACCTGCCACGGGGTATCCCCGTGTTGAGCCAAGGCATCCCTCCTTTACCTGACGGACAAAGAGACGCCAAAAGGGTTTAGGGTTACAGGAGCAATAGGGTTCCTTTAAGGGTTTCTTTTAAAGGGACCCCAAACCCTAAACCCTAAACCCAAGGATTGCTATAAGGGGTATTATGGGGGTTTAGTATAGGATAGTTAGAATAGGGTTGAGGGTTGAGGCTCCTGATAATACCCCAAAAGGGTTTAGGGTTTAGAGTTTCCCCGACCGGGCGTGGGGTTTCGGGCTTCCCTAAAAGGGTTTAGGGTTTCCCAAAAAAGGTGTAGCTATTTATTGCCCTGAGGCTCCGGGACCCTTGTAGTGAGATCCCAAGCCGCAGCTCCCCCAAAAAGCCCAAGACCCTCTTAGGAGCCTTGGGGTAGGTACTAAGTCCCAAGTAGACCCTAAAACTCCCCTTACGGAACCCTTATAGATCCCTTTGATCTCTTTGAAGGGGCCGTTTAAGGAAGCCTGGTGACCCTCTTAGGAGCCTTAGGGTAGGTCCTTCGAACTCTTAGGCTTTGAGGGCTCGAGGCTTACAGCGCTGGGTGTTGGCTCTTTCGGGGGCCAGGGCAGGTTGCCATTGTAGTTCTTGTTGTAGGTTTATAGGATCCTAATATAGAATTTAGGTTTATAGGATCGTAACATAAAACTTTAGGTTTATAGGATCCTAAATATGTATCTAAACCACCAAAAGCGGGTAAAATAATAGCCCAAAGCCGATAAAGGCTATTATTCTGCATACTGTTGGGGTCCAGGTAGTTGGGTAAGCCCCAGAAAGGAACTACAACGGGACTCTAGGTACGGCCGGGTTTAGGGTTTAGGGCCTGCTTGCAGGATCAGCGAACCTAGAGTAGGATCCTTAAAAAAGGAGCCCAGAATAAGGTACCCTGATTTTCGGAAACTCCCATATCACGACTGGGGTTGTAAGGACCCTGCCTGGCTTACAATCCTGTGTACTTACACCTGAAACCTGACACCTCAAGCGTAAACCCTCAACCCTGAACCCAAGCCTTACACATCCAAAACATTCCCCTAAAGGGTCCATATACCTAAACATTATGTATGTTGGCCTTAAAGCCTTAACTTAAAGTAGTCCCTACATAGATACTTGAGGGCCACAATATGGGAGTTTCCGAAAATTGGGGCGTACCTTATTTGGGGATCGTTGTAATAAGGATCCTACTATTTAGGGTACTATATTGGGATCGCCTATTTTCGGAAACTCCCAAAACCCTAAGCCCTAAGCCCTTATAGAGCCTTGTAATATAAAGGAACCCTTATAGTACTCTTACAGTACCCTTTAAAGGAACCCTAAGGTACCCCCTAGGTTTCATAATATATGAAGTTTGTTATTTGGGCACATGGATCCTTGGGGCGTGTTACCCTAAACCTTAAGCCTGTGGGGCCTAGGGTTTAGGCTTTAGGGTTTAGGGTTTAGGCTTTAGGGCTTTAGGGCTTTAGGGTTTAGGCTTTAGGCTTTAGGGCTTTAGGGCTTTAGGGTTAAACCCTAAACCTACTTTGCCTGACCATACTCTGTACTTACAACCTCAATCTCCAATGGTCCCTGTACCCAAACAGCAGGCCCCAAAGTACCCATATAGGTTTTTATTTTGAGGCCAAGGTATATACTATGTGGGTACACGGACCCTTACAAACTCAACCCTAAACCCAAAACCCAAAACCCTAAACCCGCAAACCCTAACCCCGTAAACCCTAAACCCTTAAACCCCTAAACCCCTAAACCGCTAAACCCTAAACCCTCAACCCTAAATCCTAAACCTTAAACCCACGGCCGAGCCACAAGGACAGGAACGCGAAGAGAGACGCCGGCTCGAAGTCGATGCACTTCCTTCATGCCGTGCTTGGAGCCTGGCATGGAGGCTGTAGTTCCTTAAACGGTTCTCTAAAGGGATCCTCAAGGGATGCTGGTTCCTTGAGTGGCAGCTTGGGTTTTAGGGTTTTAGGGGGGTTTAGGGTTTAGGGGTTTAGGGTTTGTTAGGGTTGTTCCCTAACGAATGATCGCTTATGCAAGGAATATGTAGAGATCTATGCCTTCATCAAGGAATCTGCCATACTCTATATTGGGGTCCGCTGACAGGTTCAGGGATATTCTTTAATTGCGGGGTTTTGGAGTTTCTGGGAACCCGATAAAATCCTAAACCCCAAGTACCTCAAAGGAATCAGTAAAAGACACACTTGAAGGAAGCCTTGAAGGATACATTGAAGAAAACTTGATTAACCCTAAACCTCTACACCCGAAGCTCTAAACTCCCTACTTGTAAAGAAACCCTTCACGGCAGCCGGGCGCCTCAATCTCAGTCGTTGGAGGCATCGAGGCAAACTGTTGCCGGAGAGCCTGTTCGCCGGAAGCCGAAGACGTAAGGGCTTTCGGTTGAGAGTATCAGGTTTTTTTTAAGGTTATCACCCCAAAGTGATTGGGGTGATAGGGCTTAAACTGAGGGCCTTCATGGGTAGGGCAGGGCAGGGGCAGGGAGGGGCAGGGGCAGGGGGCAG
>BGNK01000164.1:181723-207869 GCA_003297005.1 Symbiodinium sp. clade A Y106
GGGGCTTGGCTGTCGCAACCCCCAACACTAGTGACCATACGGGATAATGCTGGTGACATGCAGGTCCCTCAACTCAAACCTCAGTCTGAGTCCCCCAGCCGGGGTGTGTCACTCTTCTGTCGTCTTTGAAGTGATTCCAGCACACCTCACAGAAAAGCTGTGCGGTAGAACCTTGGGACGGAAAACGCACCCCAAGTTCCTCACCCTTTGGGGCATCTTTGGGCCATCCTTGGCCCAAAGATGCTGCTTTCGTTGCAGTAGTAGCAACCTCCAAAATTCATTTTTTGGTTTAGGGTTTAGGGTTCTCCTTCACCTTCTTTCATCCATCTTGGGCTGATCTTGCCCAGCGTCTTTGGGCTTCCTTCGGGCTCGTTCGGCTTCTCCCTGCCGACATCCCTAAAGCTAAGGCAGCCTGAGAGATCCTCAGTGATGCAGGTCCTCAGTGGTCGTATCCTTATACGACTCGCCCAAAGGGGGAGCCTGTGCTTGACGAAGTGAAGCAACCGATGACGGGGCTTGGTCGCACCCTGGAAGTTTAGGGCAAAGCCTGAACCCCTAAACCCATATAAACCCAAAGCCTGAAGCCTTAAACCCCAAGCCCTAAACCTATAAACTATAAACCCTCAATCAGCCCGAAACCCCAAAAAAACAAAATCCTAAACCCTAATCGCCACGGTCCGTTGCCCCAAACCCTAAACCCTAAACCCTGAAACCCTAAACCCTATGCGCATCATGCAACCCGCCCGAAGCCAATTAATTACAACGCTACTTCAAAACCTCAACAGAAACCCCAATATGATATAAGGGATACCTAGTGCAACCAGTATACTGTTTACCAAAAAGGATAATTATTACAAACAAGTGTATGACCCTAACGCACACCCTAAACCCTAAACCCTAAACCCTAAGGGTACCTTGCTGACTGGCAGCCTTCCTTACGTTGAAGGGGTTCTAGAGTCCCTGGGAACACTATAAGCCGTAAACCCCAATGAAGTACCCGTTTAAAGGATCCCTCAAACGAACCCCTCAAAAGGAAGCCCTAAACCCTAAACCCTTAAAGGAACCCTTAAAGGGAGCCTCTAAGGATCCTCAAAAGAACCCTTATAAGATCACGGGTTCGGGAGTCTCTGCAGAAGCTTTGAGAGCCTGATGCTAGTATCCCTAAACCCTAAACCCCACAAGTTAAACCCTGAACCCTAAACCTTATGCGGTTAGTTCTCCATATTCAGGTCCCTCTTGGGGTCCTGTTTATACGGGTGCCGTACTATTTTGGGGACCTGAAAAAGGCATCCTAATTAGAGAACTACCCATGTTAACCCTAAGTCCATATCAGCAGTATCAACTTCAAAACGAAAGATAAACCCTGAACCCTAAGTCCATGTAAGTAGCCCTAAGGGTCCAAGTACCCCATTATCAGATACTCTCAAGAATAGTAACCTACATAAATACTGTCCCAAGCCCGAGTACCTAATTATCGTGTCCTTCTGTTGATGGACAAAATCCTGCATGACTGTAAGGACCCTAAACTATGGGAATTATGGTATATCCCTTATTATGGGTAATGCAGGATTTTGTCCATCAGCAGTTTGGACCCTTGGGGCTAAATCCCTAAGAGTCCCTTAACCCCGAAATCCCTAAACCCCTAAACCCCTAAGAGTCCCTTACCCTAAGGGTCCATGTACCCAAATAATATATACTTTGGCCTTAAAGTAGTCCCTATTTAGCAACTTTAGGTATCTACTATTTGGGTACATGGACCCTCAGGGTTAACCCCCCAAAAAAGATAAACCCTGAACCCTATGGTGTAAGTCCATGTCAGTAGTATATGTGGGCCCTCTTGGAAAGCCTCGAGAGCTTCACGCAACTCGAGTGCCATAGCATCTGGCAAAGGTGCACGCCCAGCCAGCCTGGGTGGTTTCAGTTAAGTGTTTTGGAGCTTTGGGGCTTATTGGGTTTATTCGGGGATCCCAAAACCTACCGTTCTGGGGTGTTATACCCTATAAGTAAGGGGTCATGGATGTCAGGGCTTATAGGGCTTATAGGGTCAAGGGTTTAAGCGTTTGGTATAAACCTATAGTCACCACTGTAGTTTTTTTTACTAGCTACTTTTCTGGTACATCGCAACCTTGGCTAACCAATTTGGAAGTACTATAGGCAGGGTTTAGTTTCTGTGGGTTTCTGGAGGTGACCTGTTCGCAACAATTATATAGTCTCCAATCGGGACGCATTGAAACACAAGAACAAAAACGTTAGGGTCGGTATATCCCATAACATTCTCTTTAGGCCATCCAGTTCAGTAGGTCCTGTTACCCTACACACCCTAAACCTGTAAACCTCTAAACCCTGAAGCCTAAACCCTAAACCCTACATGCTCTAAACCCTCAACCCTATACCCTAAACCCCATAACAAAGCACCATAACAGAGAGCCTCTTCACCCAGAACACCTCTTCTTCAGGCCGGGGGTGCTTCAGGAGGTTCGAGAAGCTCATCTTGGACAGTGCTTTGCCCAGGTTCTTCAGCTTCTTCAGGTTCACGCAATCTGAAGGAAGAGGGGTTCTTCGGATCGAAGGTCTGGGTTCAGAGCTTGGGGTCGGTTTAGGGTTTAGGGTGTAGGGTGTTTAGGGTTGAGGGTTTAGAGTTTAGGGTTTAGGGTTTAGAGTCCGGGTTCAAGGTTTCAGGTTGAATCTTCCCGCTATCTGCTGCGAGTTTTACTTAGCGTAACCAACTTGAGTACTTATCAAAATTAAGGTCCCTTTCTGGGTACCCTAAATAATAGGTGCCGTATTATATTAGGGACCCAAAAAGGAACCATAATTTTGACAACCACCCATTTCAAGCTACCTGAACGCAAGGGAAACGTACCAGCTTTCTGGGTCAAATTGTCTGTTTAAAAGTATGTTGGTTGCTCTGGGCAGAGCTTACAATCCCACAGAGAGCGTACGCACTCAGACCCCCAATCCTCCAGCTAAGTACAGTCTCCGGCACTGCCAACACTAGTATTTGAGGTAACAGTGCTAACACTTGTGGCAATAGTAATAGTAAGATACCAGCCCAAAGGGTCCCAGGTACTGTTGTGGGGGACACTTCCCCAGATGGTAATATAGTAATTAATTCCTTAGAATTATAAAGAAACCCTGCATTCTACCATATAGGCACTTTGGACCCTTTGGGCAATAAAGGGTCCACATATGCTACCACTATAGTATCAATATAGAGGTCCCAGAAGCCAAAGCAAGGATGGCTCGTTTGTGGAGGCCTGCCTTCAGAAGTAGCATGCTGCTCCCTCCCCACCTAGAGGCTCATTTTTGGATACATAGCTGCAGGGTCAGGATCTGCTGTATACATAAGTAGATACCCTAAAAAAGGGGTAGGGTATGAGCCTACAGGCACGGCATACTATATACAGTACGTGCTACATGTTCAGACCACTATACCATACACTTGGTGAAAGAACAGTAAGAAGCCTTTCCGAAACCCCGTATAACAATCCTATAACACCCCCTTGTTTTCTGGAAGCCGGAAACCCACATTCCAAATTCGGAGAATGTCCGTAGTGGCCTGGCTCAGGTGCTCCCAACTCAGCGAGCTTTGCTTCAACCAAGCGAAGGATGGACGAAGCAGGCCTGGAAGCAATGAATTGGGGTATGTTTGCGTGTTTTGTTCGGGGTGGGGGGCTGGGAAGTTTGATGGTGTTTGGGGAGAAGCTTTTTGACGGCGTTCCTAAACCCTGAACCCTAAACCGTTCGACGGCGTTTTAAGACATAGTTATCCTTTTTGTAGGTATAGCGTCCCAATGCTCCGAGCTTCGGGGGCATTGGGGCTTTGAGGTTGTCCGCGATTCTGGGGTGCTAACCCTAGGGATCTAAGGACTCATATATTAAGGCTTTTGGGCCCAAAGACCATGCTGTATAAGGCTTTTGAGCTAGTTTGATGCCCAGGGTTAGAGGCTTCCAAAACGGGGGGGGGGCAAATACTTGGACTAGGTTTTGGTGGGTTTCGTACTATAGTTTGGGCACTGCGCCCACCCTGTAACAGTCTATATTGGGGTCTCATGATGAGGGCTGTGGATAAATGCATTCTGAATTGCTGAATAGTGTCTAATTGTTACAGAGTGGGGGCAGTACCCAAACTACAGTGAAACAAGTTCGGGAACCCCCAGGACGAATTATTCAGACTCTATACTGCCTTAGTTGCTGAGTTCATAAGCCCCCAAAACGTGTACACTTCTCCTTTATAGTGGGTAGTAGTATCCCAAAAACTATAAAGTGTATCCACTCAGCTACTAAGCTGCCCGTCGTCTCCTCTGGAACCCCTTACAGCCATGTACATGGCCTCTGGACCCCTGATAGGACCCTCATGTGACCTATCCCCAAGGGTCCAAAGGGCCCAATAATTAGGTACTCGGCTTTAGGATAGTAGTTATGTAGGTTAGGATTCTGGGGAGTATATGATTATTCGGTACTAGGACCTCAGGCTCCATGTACCGATATAGTGTATACTTAGGCCTTGACGTGCCTATGTACCCAGAGAGCCCAATACCCCTTAATTAAGGAATATAGTTTAAATCATATGTGAATCCACTTATAATTTAAGGTAGATTCGTGTTCCTTAATTAAGGGGCATTGGGCTCTCTGGGTAGGAACCCCTTCAAGGCCTAGGTATATGCTAGTATAGCTACGGGGAGATTTTGGGATAGACTTGAAGAAGTGATGCAGGTCCTTGGTCTCTCCTTAAGGCTTCAGGGTTCAGGGCCTAAACCCTGGGGTTTACGGTTAGGATGAGGTCTGAAGTTTACGGGTTTTATAAGCTTTAGATTTAGGCTGGTTCAGGTTTTCGGGTGGCTTAGGTTTAGGATGGCCTAGGTTTTGCGGTTTACCAATCCCTGTACTTGGGTGTCTTTACCCCTTAGGGCTATAGTACCCATGCTATCTCATGGAGCCCCCTAGCATGATCATCATTGTTGATACAATCGTGAGATCTCCTGCAGACAAACGCCATGGCATGAACGGGCATCGACATTCAACGTCTTGCAACAGAAACCCTAAACCCTAAACCTCAAACCTCTAAATAACCTTACACTCTAAACCCTAAACCCTAAACCTCAAACCGCTAAACCTTAAACTCTAAACCCTAAACCCCAAACCGCTAAACCTTAAACTCTAAACCCTAAGCCCTGACCACTGGTGCGATGGCAGCCGAGGCTCTCTGCAATGCCACTTGCCTGCGCCAGGGACCCTAAACTCAACCCTCTTGGGGTCGGAGACGGTTTGAGTTCTGTCCGGTTCTGCGGTTAGGGGTATTTGGTGGTATGAGCGTGCTTGTCCAGTATATTGGGGAACTGAAGGTTAATCTTTGGAAGTATATTAGGATGTGAGGGGCTACAGTACCCCGAAAAGGTTTGCGGTTACCTACTCTACTACTATAAGCCCGAAACCCTAAACCCTACTGTACTGCTCGGTGAATCTGAACGGTATGACAATACCCGAAGGGTTGAAGTACCCAAATAGTCTAGGGTTTAGGGTGTAGTGTTTTCGTCCCAAGTACTATTCTCTGGATGGTTTTTGGCACCTGAAATCCTACTAGTTGGGCACTCGGACCCTCTAGGATGCCATACACCATACACCCCCCCCAAAGAAGAAGAACTGCCAGGTTATGCGACTTGGTAAGTACGTCTCCCGGTAGACAGTGCTGCCTTACCTAGAAAATGCTCACCAAGTTCCCCGAGGCAGATCTGCAACTTAAACCTTTTCGCCTTAACTAAACCATATACTAGGTGTCGATTTCAACAGTACCCAAAAACATTTTTAATCAGGGCACTATACTAAACAGCAAGGTAAATCAACAATTATCTCCAATCGATACCAAATCAAATGTTGTCTCGAACCGATACTTAGTTTTAGCCTTAACTAAACACCATATCATATAAACCATCAAACTGACAGCAAACGCAGAGCGATCGCCTCAGCGCGTGCGTGCAAACGTGGGAGGATAGTGGCCAAGAGCGCCGCTGCTGGGAGCTCCTATCACTTCTAAACCCGAAGCCCTAAACCCTAAGTTCTTGCTACGGGGTTTCACTTAAAGGTTCCCTTTAGTCGATAACATGGTGGAGGTCACGAGCAAAATTGCGACTAGTCGTTGCATGTTGGGTCTTCGGGCTGAAGGTTCTTTAGAGGCTTGGGTTTAGGGGTTAGGGTTTGGGTTTAGGGCTTATAGGGTTTGGGGTTTAGGGTTTATAGGGTTTAGGGTTTAGGGCTTGGTGCTTAAGTGTTTCTTGGTTTGGGGTTCCAGGTAGTCGGGTTGGATGCACCTGCGGGAAAGCCAGCCCTAAACCCTAAACCCTATACACCCTATAAACTCAGGACCCTAAACCCTATAAACCCTAAACCTCTATGAACCCTACAAGCCCTAGACTCCCTAGACCCTAAAACTGTGGCCCGGCGGTGTCCAGCCAGAATGAAGACAAACCCACAGCCATCCAACAAGCTCTTGCCCAACCGCTGCCGACAAAGAGGCGCCCGGATTCAAGGCATGATTGTTACTTACTTGTCGAGTATGCCGGGGTACTATAGGTGAACCTTTGGGAATATGTTGGGATTATAAAAGGGATTGTAGTACCCCAAGAGGTTAAAGGTTGCCTAGGTAAGAGTGTCTTTTTGTTTTTCTCGGTACGCTTTTTTAGTAACGCAGCTTTCTCGTTTCGTACGGGGCGGGCCAACCAAAAAAAAACAAAACACACACGAGCCGCGTTTTTTTGCTCCGCACGTGGCGGGCCGAGCCAAAAAAAAATCTAGAGCCGGGCCGAGCAACAAAACAAAACACACTACTCTACTACTAGGTCTGATGACCTAGAAACCCTAAACCCTAAACCGTCATAACCTAAAAGCTGGCCCAGAAAGACTTAGGTTTAATTTAAGGCTCTACTACTAGGGTCAATTGGTCAATTGGGTCCTAGTCGATCGGATCCCCAAACCATGGGACCCATCCTGCTGAGAAACCGGAACACAATCCCACACTCCAAATCGTTTAGGGTTTAGGGTTTTAGTGTTTAGTGTTTAGGGTTCTAGGGTTGAGGGTTTGAGGTTTGGGAAGTCCTATCATTGCAGAGCCCTTATGGAACCTTGTTGGAAACCTTGTACAACCCCTCCGCAACCGACAACCCGTCCTGCACGAAAGTTCGCTGCAACTTATCGAGCTTTGGTTGCACCTGGTGCCTTTGTCTGCGTTTATTTGAAGTTTAGGGTGTGGGGTGAGAGTTGTTCAAACCGTAAACCCTCAATCCTGTTTCAAGGTCAGGTTGCTCGACCTACTTACGTCGCTGGGTTATATCCATGGAAGTCGTTCAATGCTTCGCGGTACCTAGGTCTCCAGGCAAGGTAGACGGGTTCAGGTGGGCGTTGGGCTTCAGTTTCTGCCTCGGGGGCTTGGCCTTAAGCACCTGTGCTGCGCACACTACTGTACCGTAACCCGAAAACCTATCCCTAAGGGTCCAAAGGACCAAATAATAAGATACTTGGGTTTAGGATAGTAGTTACATAGGTTAATATTATTTGGGAGAGTATATGAGTGTTAGGTTCTTGCACCCCTACATACTTGGAGGATCATGGGACTTAGTAAGTATGGTTATAAGTACCTTAATTGGGGTTATAAGTAATTCTAAGTATAGTTACCATAATAATACCCCTATAGGTTACTAAGTCCCATGATCCTTTAAGTAGGGTGTATAGGCCCAAACCCCACCGGAGGTCCCAAAGCCCAAGGCCCTCAAAAATCTGTGAACAGCCGCGGCCCAAGCTGGGCGTAGTTGCAATTTCTGAGCCAAGGTCCCTACTGAGAGGTGCATGGGTAGATATAAGTGGCCTTAAGGGGGTTTAGGGGTTTAGGGTTTAGGAAGTTTAGGGGTTTAGGGCTTAGGGGTCTAGGGTAGTTATAAGCGGTTCTAAGTCCCGTAATATGGGTCGCTACTTGCAGGTTAAAGACCTACAAAACAAACCGTAACCCAAAATACGATCCTAAACCCTTAACCCCTAAAACCCTAAAACCCTAAACCCTATTCGTGGAAGGTTCGGCTCTGACGGTAGTCTGAGATTCAAGGCCTTCTTCGCCTGGATTGCAAGTCTGTTGCTCAGGATCTTTGTTTAGCTTTAAAATCAGTTGGCTTACGGCCAAGCCTATGCCTATGCCTTTAAAGGGGGTGAGGTTTAGGCAGGAACCCAAAACTCTGCCGGCACCCCAACAGTAAGTAAAGTAATTGCCCATGATAAAAAGGCTGTTATGCTACGTACTTCTGGGGTCTAGGTAGGCCCTAAACCCTAGATCCTAGATCCTAACGCAAAGGCTCCCAGGTACTGTTATGGGGGATACTTCCCCAGATCATAATAGTAATTCCTTATATAGAAACCCTACATTCTACCATATAGGCACTTTGGACTCTTTGGGTAAGGGTAGGCCCTAAACCCTACCCTAATGCTCCTGGACCCTCGTGGTGAAACCCCAAACCTTAGCCCCCAAAGCCCAAACTCTCTCCCGGAAAGCCCATGACCCTCTTAGGAGCCTTAGGATAGTTACCAAGTCCCATGATCCTTTGAGTAGACCCTAAAACTCCCCTTACGGAACCCTTGTAGATCCCTTTTAAGAGCCCCTTAAGGAAGCCTGGTTACGTACTTCTGGGGTCTAGGTAGGCCCTAAACCCTAAATCCTAAGGGAGTTCGGCGGGGTGCTGCACGTGGCAATAGCCGCAGCTGTTCCCCTCTGCGCAGCGCCCTGACGGTCCGGGTTGGGGTGCTACCTATGTCGGGCTTAGTATAGGGTTCCTTAAAGGGGATCGAGGGCTTAGTATAGGGCTCCTTAAAGGGCATCTAGGGCTTAGTATAGGGTTCTCATGGGACTTAGTACTTAGGCTTCCTTAAAGGGCTCCTTAAAAGGGATCTTTCTGAGTTCTATAGGAGGGGATGTAGGGTTACTTAGAAGATCATGGGACTTAGTAAGTAGGGTTCCATAAAGGGCTCCTTTAAAGGGAACTATAAGGGCTCTACAAGGGGGTCTTTAGGGTTATATACCTATTTTCTCCGTTGTAGTACCTTTTTTGGGTTTGACCCAATACATATTTAGGATCCTATAGGTTCCCGAGTGGCCCCTGAATCATGAGGGTCTTAGTAAGGAGGCTCCAAACTAAAACAGGGCAAACGGGTACTACTCAGGAACCTAGTCCTATAAAGCGAACTACCCTAGACCCTAAACCCTACAAAGTAACACCAAGCAGGAACTACGGTTGATGCACAAAATCCTGCAGTACCCATTAAAAGGAATATACCATAATTCCCATAGTTTAGGGTCCTTAGGGTCATGCAGGATTTTGTCCATCAGCAGTACGATGGAGACTATCCGAGAATCCCACAGGGCTCCTCATGAAAGGGGTCCTGGGCTTTTTGAGCTTTGGGAGCTAAGGTTGGGGGTTTAGGGTTTAGGGTTTAGGGTTTATGGCTCACTGCCGGCACTGCCTACTAAAGAATGTAGGCTTTCTACAAGTTCTGCCGTCGCGGCTCTGGTTGAGAATTGCATCTGAATGCGAACAGGCCCTCCCGACATCTGCCTGCAAGAGGACGTGATATTCTGAACAGCTTGATATGGTCCGCATCAACAAGAAAGACACATCACCAAGGCCTGAAACCACTTGAGACGTGTTGAGAGGCTCGACGACTGTCTTGACCATTGATTGATCAGTTGCTGACCACTCCAAGACTCTAAGAAGGGCCATTCCCCTAGGGCTCAAAAGGACTCATATATCAAGGCTTTTACTTACTTCCTCAATAGGCCACCGCAATAAAAGGTTAAACTTTCCGGTTGCTACCAAACTACAAGAACCCAAACAGTTTAAAGGTTGGGTGGGTATTGGGGAACTAAGTTTTTAAGCCCAAAGACCATACTATGCAAGGCTTTTGGGCTACTTTGAGCCTCGGGGTACGAGGGTCCGGGAGGTTTGGGGATGTAGTACCTTCTTGCTTTGGTTGCTCGCACCTAAGGAACCCTAAAACCCCTCTTGTAGAATTCTTAAAGATCCAACCCTAAACCCTAAACCCTAGAGCCGATAGACCCTAAACCGATCCCTTTAAAGGAGCGGAGCCCTTTGAGGAACCCTATGCTAAAGTCTTTAAAGGAGCCCTTTGAGGAACATTATACTAAACCGAAACCCTAAAGCCTGAAGTCCTAAACCCTCCACCCTGAACCCCGTCTAGGCACGGTAAGACTAGTTGGGACTCCGTGGGTTCACCCCAGCGACGCGAACAAAACGGGTGAAGAGCGCATGCAGAGATGGTTTTGCTATGGGTTTAGTGGAATTCAGGGTTCAGGAGTTCCTTTTTGGTTTAGGGATTTTGAGTTTAAAAGGTTTAGGGGTTGGTTTTGGGGCTAGGGGTTTAGGGCTTCAGGGTTTACAGTGCACCTAGACCCTAGACATCCCTGGACTGTGGTCCCGGTTTTTGTGGAAGAACCCATGCCATGAGTCATGACGTTATGGTTGGGGTCCTAGAAGGGGGGGTTTAGGGTTCAGGGTCCTGCTGATGCCGGGCGTTCAGGGTTTAGGGTCCTCCCTCAAACTCAGGGCTTAGGGTATTGTAGGTTTGGGAGCATCCGTGAATCCCGGTCGATTCGTGTGCCAGTTACCTGCATGCTAGATCCCGCAATGAACGGGTCATGTCTGCAGTGTGGGGTACCTACAATTAGTCTCCATTGTCCTTTTTTGGGGTTAACGACTTTTGGTTTATTAACCAATTTTAGAGCCTAGGAATCCTAATCATCAAACTGGTTAACCAAAAAGAAAGGAACTGCAATGGGGACTGTAGCTATCCTCCCCCCGCCTCCCGTGATCCAGAATCTACGACCCCAAGCACCCATCAGGCCTGCGCCGAAGTGCACGCAAGGTCTGCAACATAGCTCTGGGTGGCCGACGCTGCCGCAGCTCGGCCAGTCCAAACTGAGGTGCGAGATTTCAGGGTGTAGGGTTTAGGGTTGAGTTCTTGCTTTTCTGATCCCCATTTGTTTGTCTTCCTTCGACAAAGGTGAGAGGTTCGATGTTCCGGGAATTCAGCGCTGAGAGCTGCGATCCCTGAACCCTAGACCTCTAAGTCTGTAATCCCAAACCATGAACTCGCAAATCCTCAAAGCTCGAAACCGTAGTGGAACCTCTGAAACCCCAAAACCCCACAGCCGCAAAGCCCCAAATACTGAACCCTAAAACGCTAAACCCCAAACATTATAGCACCATTACAGAGCCCTGAAGGTCACATTCCCAGAGGGTCCATATACCCTAACTATGGAATTAGGCCCCAAAAAAACCATCCCTATTTTGGTTTTGGGGACCTAATTCCATAATGGTAGTGTATGTGGGACCCTCTGGGATTNACATTCCCAGAGGGTCCATATACCCTAACTATGGAATTAGGCCCCAAAAAAACCATCCCTATTTTGGTTTTGGGGACCTAATTCCATAATGGTAGTGTATGTGGGACCCTCTGGGATTGAAGGTAAACCTTAAAATCAGCCTGACAGTCACCCTTAAAGCAACCCTGAAAGATATCCGGATAGTCATTAATTACCCTCCCTGAGGGTCCATGTACCAAATAGTAGATACTTTGGCCCTAAAGTACCTAAATAGGGACTACTTTAAGGCCAAAGTATACAATGTTTGGGCACATGGACCCTTAGGGATTCGGATAGTCATTAATTACCCTCAAAACAATTTAAGGGAACCCTTATCGCTTAACGGAAACCCAACTCTCACCCT
This sequence comes from Symbiodinium sp. clade A Y106, assembly GCA_003297005.1. Taxonomy (NCBI): domain Eukaryota; class Dinophyceae; order Suessiales; family Symbiodiniaceae; genus Symbiodinium; species Symbiodinium sp. clade A. The sequence continues at coordinate 193,504 of BGNK01000164.1, forward strand.
TAGAGTCACCGAAAGAAGACCTTACCCCAAGGCTCCAAAGGACCCAATAATTAGGTACTCGGTTTTAGGATAGTAGTTATGTAGGTTAGGATTTTGGAGAGTATATGACTATTAGGTACTTGGGCCCTTGGGGTTATAGGAAAAGTCAGCCATTAAGTCACCCTGATCTAGGTTCTGCAGTAGCCCCTTAATAATAATAAGGTTACCCCTGCGCCTACTAGTTGGTTCAGAGTCGACTACAGGGTTTACCCAAAGGAACTCACTAGGCATCGATTTCAACGGATCCAAAAAATATGATTAGGGCTCTATATATTAAACAACAAGGGACATTCCATTTTATCCAAAATCGATACCTAGATGCATATATAGACATAATGTGCATTATATGCTATAGCCTTTGTCTAGACGGTACTACCATAGTAAAGCAACCCATAATATAGGAGCCTTAAAAATTGGAATAGGGTTTTGGGGCCCATTCTACTATAGTTATAGTAAGGAACTCCCAAAATAGTATTGGTAATTATTTAGGCCCATATATTAGGGTCGCCCTCTTAGTGTCTTTGCTTCAACCGATCTGCCTCGGCGGCGGGAAGAATTCTTCAGTGGCCTGACAGGCGCCGCTTCGAGATTAAGGCTTACATACATACATATATACATACATACATATAGAGGGAAATAATGTACACTATATGCTATACCCTTTGGCTAAACGGTACTACCGCAGAGGGCCCAGATATACTACCAAGACGGCTGGCTCCCCACAGCCACAGTAAGGATGGTCTTTTATCAGAAGTTCACAGGTGGTAGTTAACATGGAGCCTCTTGCTAAAGACTCAGGCCTAGTATAAGCCCAAAATAACACCGCATAAAGCACGATTTCAACCCCTATTCTAAAATGTCAAGTTACACACCCTACTAAACAAAAAACTACAGCAATCCTTTAACAAAAAACAAACATTGGAACCCTCAAGTCCCTCTCTTGTTCAACAACCGGGCCCAAAAAGTTCAAACTTTCTAAGATAGAGCTAATATATAAGGCCAAAAAGTTTAAAGTTCCCCCGTTCACTATCTAAGGCCCAAAATACTAACTGGTGGCTTTCATCAGTTGCTCAGGGGACCTGCTCATCTTCGACTTCGCCGTGTTGTACGACGACGGACTCTGCAGGCGTCTGCACCTTGCAGGTTTAGGAGTTTGCTATGAGTGGTTCAATAATTCCAGGTCAGCTTTTCTAATCGTTTCAGATTTAGGCTTTAAGATGGGGGGGGGGGTAGGAGTTTCGATGCGAAGGAAACCCTCCAAAGCAGAATCTCCTCGTGTGAAGTCCTGTATGAATCCGGTTCTTGTATGCTGAGGCATGATTTACAATCTGAGATGAGGCAACATCCCAGTGAGGCCAGGCCTCCCTTTGCCTGCGGATCAAGCCAGTTGGATACGGCAATGCGAGCTGGGGTTCGTGTGACCCAACTCAATCCCAGACCTTCGAACGTCAGGAATAGACCATCAACTATTGTAGGATTCCTTAATTCAGGAATCTACCTTCAATTGTTGTAGGATCTCTTAATTCGGGAATACAACCTCAATTGCTGTAGGATCCCTGAATTCAGGAAAATACCTTAAACCCTAAACCGTAAGTATCGTAGCAGGACCCTTAATATATGATTTAAGGTCTGTTCCGGAAGTTAGTTAGGGATTTTGGGAAAGTCTGGGATCCACTTCCTAAACCTTCGAAAAGGACCCTCTGAGGGAACCCTTACGGGTTTAGAGGTTTAGGGGTTTAGGGTTTAGGGCTTTAGGGTTTAGGGTTTAGGGTTTAGGGGTTTACGGTTTAGGGCTTAGGGTTTTAGGGCTTTAGGGTTTAGGCTTTAGTGTAAATCCAAGACCATGCAGAATTACTGAACATCGAAAGGCTGCCTGCGACCCCCAAAAAAACAAACGAGAAGCTTCTGACCCCTCCGCCATATGGGATAGAGTCCTTGCCCCAAGGCTCCAAAGGACCCAATAATTAGGTACTCGGTTTTAGGATAGTAGTTATGTAGGTTAGGATTCTGGACAGTATATGATTATTAGGTACTTGGACCCTAAAAAGAAGGTATTAAGTAGAACCACAGGTCACGCTTACAGGAGGTTTAACAGTGCAGGCTAGTAGCCCTAACCATCCCTAGTTTTCTGAAGGATTCTGCAACTTAGAGTTGTCCTGATCCCAAACTCAAACCCTAAACCCTAAACCTACACCCTTGTAGGAATCCTTGACACAACCCATGAGGGAACCCACGAACTCTCCCAGGAACTGCTAGAGAGGAATCCTTCCAGGAAGCGTCTACTAAAGTTGAGGGCAACCTCCAACCCTTAGGGTTTAGGGTTTAGGGTACTCCCATAACCGCTAAAAGCCCCTAATCTCAGTACGTTGCTGAGCTCAGAAGCAACAAGACTCTGATGGTAACAGTTTTTCACATGATGTACCCGTTCATCTACGAAGTAATCTGGAATTGAGAGCCTGCTCCTCCACCACCACGGGGCTATCGTCAGCTGTGTTCGCAGGGCGCGGCGCCGGAGCAGCCTTCGACAGTTCAGGGTTTAGGGTTGAGGGTTGGCAAAGGGACTTGAAGGTTCTTGTTGGGGATTTCCAAAGTTCAAGGGAGTTGAAGTTTCTACAGGGGGTTTGAGGGTTGAGGGTCGAGGATGTAAGGTTTACTTCAGTCTAGCTTTTGGTGTGACAAGGGGGTGGGTAGGGTTCTGTGAGGCTTCGTCAGGATGTTTTGGCCTTTTAGAATTATCAGATGCGTTCAATTATCTCTCTCCTTCAACAACCGGGTCCAAAAAAGTTTAAACTTTAAATAAAGCCAAAAAGTTTAAAGTTCCCTGTTTGGCTATGTAAGGTGTAATTATGAGGCTTCGGGCTCTGGCTTTAAAGGCTTGTCTGTGGTGCCAATGACCTGCTGATGCAACGAATACCTACGATTCAGGGGTGTGGAAACCTCCGAAGGTACGGTTTATGGCTTTTGAAGCTTCAACATTGAAACCCTAGCCCGAAAGCAACTGTTTCGCACGGTACTTGGGTTAATGTAGGGGCCTTAATAATTAGAATAGAGTTTTGGAGGTTTCCTTGTTGGAGTTATAGTAGAATATACCCCTAAACCCTATTCGAATTATTAATGCCCCTAGATTACAAGGACAGCATGGATGAGCATGCCAGTCGCCCTAGCTAGATCGGCAAACACTCTCCGTGACGTGCGGCTTCTGCGCCTCACTCCTGTTAGGGTGAAGACTGCACTGTAGGGGCCTTCATAATTAGAATAGGGTTTGCGGGGTTACTATAATTATGAAACCCCCAAAACGCTACGTAATTGGTAAGGCCCCTACAGTAGAGTTTCGGGGTCGGGGTCCAGGTAGTAAGTTAACGGTTTAGGCTGGTAAGTTTGGGGCTAAAGGTTTTCGGTTTAGGTGAGGCTTGTCAGGACTAGGGTGCCAACACAACTTCCCTGTGAGCCTGATTTGGCAAGCTGTTGACATACTCACGCTGCTGCCTCTCGCTCACATGTGCCTGGCCGAGTGAGCGAGTGAGAGAGAGAGAGAGAGAGTGTGTGTGTGTCTCCAAGTCTGACTTTAAATCTCAACTGACCCTAAACCCTAAAAGAATCTCAACGTAGGTGCTATTTGTACTCTTGGACTGGAGTCTCATTGTTTTATTGTTTCGGGTGCTTATGCGTTCAGGGGCCAGGGTCTGCACCCCAAGACCGCCACTAAACCAAGGAAACAGGAAACCTAAACCCCCTAAGCCCCAAGCCCGTCAACAAAAAAGGGCAGAGTGTGAAGTGGAAGGACCTCAAAATCCAAATTCCAGCGCTCTTGTTCAGGCATTTGGCTCACAGCTACGATGTAAAGTTCCAAAGATGGTTTTAAAAGGAGTGGCTTCTATGCAGGAGGAGAGCTTTGGCTTAGGGGTTTCAGGGTTTAGGCTTGAGGGTTTACCTAGACCCCCCAACTACCCTCTAAGACTCTAATATACCCCAAATACCCACTATTAAGGGACATAAGGGCTCTATTAAGAGGCACTTGGGGGATCCTGGCAGGGTTTACGGGCTCAGGGCACTAAATCCTAAACCTGTGATAGAAGCCTTTACGGGTTTCCAATGCGTTCTAGATCTATTTGTGGATTGCCCCCTGTGTGGCTTGGATCATATACTAGCAAGCTAGAGTAATTAACCAAGAAAGGGCAATAGTATGGATCTACGAAGGATAGGAAAAACGCCCTAAACCCCCGCAAGCTGCAGGCAACTCTGACTACAGGAAACCTCAAAAAGGTTTATGGTTTAGGGTTAGGGATTATACTAAAGGGTCCAGGTGCCAAACAACACAAAAAAAAACCTGAACCCCGAAACCACTGAAAGCCCAGAGAACCCTAATTCCTAAGCCCAAAAACCCCTAAACCCTAAGCCCTAAACCCTACGTACGCCCAAAGCCCTGTGACCTCGATGTCAAGGTCGAAAGTGGTGGATAGCACTGGCATGCTCTCCGACTTTCGCAGGCCGGTGGCCTACGAGCTTGGACGTTCAGGGTTTAGGGGTTTAGGGGTTTGGGTTTAGGGGTTTTGGGTTTAGGGTTTGTATGTGTATGTATATATATATATAATATGTGCTAGTTTAGGGTTTGTATATATATATATATACATTCATATATATATATATATAGTATACATATACATAATATGTGCTAGAACAGGTTTGGGGGTTAAAGGTTTAGCTGGACCCTTCAATGCAGAACCGTTTTCTGCGTAACGTCCTTTGTTGTTAGGATCCCATATTAAGAGACTACCCATAGGCCCCAAAGTAGTTCCTTTTTGGGATTACCTCCAAAAAAGGAACTACTTTGGGGCCTATGGGTAAGGCAACCAACAGCAGCCAAGAAGAGGTACTGTTGATGGTCGAAATCCTCCATTACCCATAATAAGGAATATACCATAATTCCCATAGTTTAGGGTCCTTAAGGTAATGCAGGATTTTGACCATCAACCGTACGACAATTTGGGGTCGCATCCATGTGGGTTGATCCTGGGATTGAGCTTCTTCGAGCATCCAGCAGCTTGGATAGGGTGCAACCCTAAGGGTCCAAAGGACCCAATTAGGTACTTAGGTTTAGGATAGTAGTTATGTGGCTCAATATTTAGGAGAGTATATATTTATTATTAGCTACTTGGACCGTTAGGGTAAGTTTACAGAGTCCAAGTACTACATATACTGTCCCAACTTGTGGCGGCGTGCTACTCTTTATTGTCATCATTCTACAGCCAAAGCTGGGAATATCAACAATACCCCAGACCATATCAAGGACATCAAGATGCAGCGATAACGGATATAAGGAAGACACCCAAATCGAACACCAGTTCAGAACGGAATCCGAAGCTTTAATTCAGGCGGTTGGAGTCTCTTGGTACTGCTGGGGCTCTTGGCAGGGCTTGCAGAAACCTGGAAGGCCCCTAAACCCTAAACCCTAAACCGGGCTCATCTTGCAGCACACACATCCAAAGCCTTCCTCCCTAGACTGCTTTTGCAATGCTTTTAAAAAAAATCACAAAAAAAAACAGGAGCAAACGAACCCCTTTAGGGTGCATAGACCCTTAGGTCTACAGGGCTTACCGAATCGACACAGGACTTTGAGTCATGAGGGGGCTCAGAGGCCTGGGGTTTGGAATCGCTGGCCCCGAGCGCAATGGTGTAGGGCTTATAACCCAGAGGGTCCATATACCCTAACTATGGAATTAGGCACCAAAAAAACCATCCCTATTTTGGTTTTGGGGACCTAATTCCATAATGGTAGTGTATGTGGGACCCTCTGGGTAAGGGGGCTTCCCAAAAAATGGGACCCTAATATAGTACCCTACACTTACATAGCAAGATCCTTATTATAAGGACCCTAAAACAAGGTACCCCTAATTTTCGGAAACTCCCATAAGGGTTTAGGGCAAGGTTTAGTTGGCTCAGATCTTAAGTAGTCAACTCCCACCACAGCAGGTACCTAGTGGGAAACCTCGTTTGGTAATCATGTTTTTCAGAGTGCATTTGCATTGAGGTAGTTGTGGGAGTACATTTAAAACCCCGAACTTGCACCGTCGTCGCAATTAGACCCTGAACCACGATGTAGGTCCTAAACTTAACCACCTAAACCGGCAAAGTTAAACAAGCACCCTTCGAGCAAACACCAAGCAACTAGACCTCAGAAGCCTTCGCCAGATGCTCCAAGTTTGCCAATATTCCCTACTGCGGGGTTGCTATGAAAATACCACTACATACGACTACCCAATCGCAAGTACCTCACTACCTCCTAGGTCTCATGTACTTTGAACTCTTAGGAAGAAACTCTCACCGGGAGCTTCGGGCTCCGTTTAGGGTGGCCTCGATGCCTGTTCTTCCACGCCCGTAAACCCGAAACAACAAGCCCTAAACCGTCGTCTCTGCATGCCCCTGAGCCCTGAACCCTAAATCCCCAAATCCGAAAGCTTCTGAACCCTAAACCCCAGCCTCGTCTTCGAGATCATCTACATCAATAAAAGTGAAGCGGTAGATGAGGGTTTTGCTCATGGCGGCAAGGACGATGGGTCGAGCTCTTGCTCCAGGGTTGAAACAGTAAATCTGACTGCGGACGGACCGGCGATAACCCTGATCGTGGGGCCGTAGCGATTAGATTAGGGTGTAGGGGTATATTTTCATATGGGTGGTTTTCAAAATTATGGTTCCTTTTTGGGTACCCTAAATATTCGGTGCCTTACTATGTTAGGGAGCCCAAAAGGGACCGTAATTTTGACAACCACCCATATATTTGCAGGGGAACTATACTAAGGGCTAAACCCCAAGGGTCCAAGTACCTAATAATCATATACTCTCCACAATCCTAACTTACATAACTACTATCCTAAAACCGAGTACCAAATTATTAGGTCCTTTGGACCCTTGGGGAAACCCCAGGCCGAAACCCAAAGACCGAATCTGAAAGCTTGTATCCTACCCTAATGCTCCTAAGAGGGTCACCAGGCTTCCTTGAAGGGCTCCTTAAAAGGGATCTACAAGGGTTCCGTAAGGGGAGTTTTAGGGTCTACTTGAAGGATCATGGGACTTGGTAACTATAGTATCACGTCTCCAGTTCGGAACGTAATGTACCAGGGTCTAGTAGCCCAGAGGGTCCACACATACTACCATTATGGAATTAGGTCCCNTACTTGAAGGATCATGGGACTTGGTAACTATAGTATCACGTCTCCAGTTCGGAACGTAATGTACCAGGGTCTAGTAGCCCAGAGGGTCCACACATACTACCATTATGGAATTAGGTCCCCAAAGACAATCGCCATTATGTTTTTTGGGACCTAATTCCATTATAGTAGTGTATATGGACCCTCTGGGTAGGTTTAGGAAACGAATATAATATGAATCCCCTTACAATTTAAGGTNTCCCCAAAGACAATCGCCATTATGTTTTTTGGGACCTAATTCCATTATAGTAGTGTATATGGACCCTCTGGGTAGGTTTAGGAAACGAATATAATATGAATCCCCTTACAATTTAAGGTATATTGCTTAAGTAAGGGGTATTGGGCTCTCTGGGTGCCAGGGTCAAGTAGGTTTAGGATTTAGGGACTATCGGGCTTGCGGGTTCAGAGCTTATAAGAGTCAGGGCTTATGTTGCGGGTGTAGAATTGTGGCTTCCAGGGTTTGCAAGGTTCGCTACCAACAACACCGTGCCCAGCGACTGTTCATCCCTGTCGTTTGAGTTTTTGGGGAGTTTCCATCGAACCGTATAGTTAGTTTAGGGCTTAAGGTTTGGGAGCTTGAGGCAAACAGTAGCAGGGTGGAGGGTTTAGGGAACGGGAGTTTCAGACAGACACTGACGCCTGCACACAGCGCACCCAATAAATGGCGTGAGTCTCAGATCAGCCACGAAGACCCTACTCCTAAGGGTCCATGTACCCGAATAGTAGATACTTTGGCCCTAACCCTGAGGGTCCATGTACCCAAATAGTAGATACTTTGGCCCTAAAGTACCTAAATAGGGACTACTCTAAGGCCAAAGTATATAATATTTGGGTACATGGACCCTTAGGGTAAAATACTTAAATGGGGACTGCTCTAAAGCCAAAGTATCTACTATTTGGGTACAGGGACCCTTAGGGTGGTAGAGGGGCTGAAATAATTGCCAATATGATTCCTAGGGTTCCTCACTATACTTATACCATAACAATGTACCCCAAAACCCTGTTTTGATTATTTTAAGACACCTATATGAGTCTTGACCCAAGTCTTGACACTCATGCAACAGCTCCGGCATGCTCAGCCGAAGAGGTCTTGGGTTGCGGGTTTGAAGGTGTTTGTTAAGGTTGAAGGTTTAGGGTTTCCTACACCGATGGTTTGTCGAAAACAGCTTGGAATCTTGGAACAATCCTACACATTGGAACCGAACCCGAGGCTGCAGAACTGAATGAGAAACCCTAACCCTAAGGGTCCATGTACCCAAACAGTATATACTTTGGCCCGATGTACCGATATATCGAATACTTTAAGGCCAGAGTATATATTGTTTACATGGGCCCTTAGGGTAAGTGCAAAGCTGCTAGACAATAGCCCTGAACGTAGGCCTAAACTACTTGGATCTACTTGTGTCAGCAAGGCTTTAAGATACACCCTTTGAGAACTTAGCCAAGGTACAGGGAAACAACTACAACAAGCAGGTTTTGGTAGTTTTAGACACAAACTCAGGGCTTAGGGTTTCCGGAACTCACAAACATTGCCCTAATGCTCCTGGACCCTCGTTGTGAGATCCCAAACCCTAGCCCCAAAGCCGAAACCCTCCCCCAGAGATCCCATGACCCTCTTAGGAGCCTTAGGGTAGTTACCAAGTCCAATGATCCTTCAAGTAGACCCTAAAACTCCCCTTACGGAACCCTTGTAGATCCCTTTTAAGGAGCCCTTCAAGGAAGCCTGGTGACCCTCTTAGGAGCCTTAGGGTACACACCGTAGAACTATGCCTCGAACCGCAAACCCCTGCCGGGAAGCAAGAGCGGCGTGTAGCAGGACGACTCCTTTGCTTAGCCAGAGGGTCCATATACTCTACTATTATGGAATTAGGCCCTAAAAGACCATCCCCATTATGGTGTTGGGGACCTCATTCCATAATAGTAGTGTACATGGACCCTCTGGGTTATAGATCCCTTTAAGGAACCCTTATAGATAACCCTAACCCCCTTTATAGAACCCTTATAGATCCCTTTAAGGAACCCTTATAGATCCCTAGCTTCCGTTGAGATCGTTCTGGGGATCCGGCTTGCGTTCGGGGTTCGAACACCCTACCAAGGACCAAGTCCCTGCTATTCCTTTGTTAGGGTTCCTGTAAAGGGGTCTTTTTTGGGGGTTCCTATAAGGGATCTATAATAAGGGTACTATAATATACGGGTTTGGGTTTTGGGTTTTGGGTTGAGGGTTTCAGGGTCTCGGGTTGCCATTTAACGTGGGGCTTGGTCGAGAACCAGGGTTGATTGACGCTTATGCGGAGGGGGGGGGGGCATTTGAGGGTGGTCTTTCAATTCGACAGCCCTTCCAAAGACATAAACCCTCCAGCCTCAACCACCACAAAAATCGCGTCCCTTCGACTGCACCTAAAGCCTCGACCCCGAAACATATTGAATCGCTTCTTGAGCTTTCCAAGGCACATCATAAATGGCCTCCAAGTCGAGCGGTGGCGGTTCCACAAACTTCTGGTCCAATTTCAAAGCCTCACTTCTGTAGTTTAGAGCTTAGGGCTTTTAGAGCCTGGCAGGTTTTTAACATAGGGTTTTGGGGCCCGGTATACTGTAATTACAAGAAGGAGACCCCCCCAAAACAGTATAAGCTACTGTTTAAGCCCCTATGGTAATGGAGGATTTGTCTTAGGCTTCAGGGTTTTGGGTTTGGCTTGGGATTTTGAGGCTTATAAATGGTTCAGGGCTCAGAAAAACCAAGGACCTGAAAGGTTAAACCCCCAACCCTAAAACCCGTGTAACTCTAGACCCTCAATGCCCTAGACTCTAAGCTCACTTTAGGTTTAAGGTTTAGGGTACACCCTCAACTCACTGAAAGGAGTTCGGGTTTCCACCTGGACACTATAGATGTGAAGCCCGCGCAGGCATCGAACAAAGCCTCGCTGAAGCGCCACTGATCGTAACACCCAAAAGACGCGAACATAGGGCCCGAAGCGGGGGGGGGGGGTTAGACTGCAAATATAACACGGGACTCGGCGGAATGATCCTACAAAGCATCCAGGCCTTTATGTATTAAACCGACAACCCTCGCCGAGCTGCGACAAAGACCTGCACTGCCGGGAGGACACGGTCCGGACGGATGCAACGCACGATGATCAACTTCCTCGGAAAACTGAGAACGGTGGAGAGGGCTTTAAGTAGAAGCCATCAGGCAAAAACATGAAACTTCATTAAAAATCATCCTCATAAACTTGAGACGGAGTAAAGCTAACACCTGGAAGTCATCCTCAATCGATGGTTCTACTTGTCCGTGTCTATGCTGCAAATGCTATATTTGTACAGGGCCTAGAAGGGCATAATGTTACTCATACCCTAAACCCTAAACCTTCAATCCCTAAATTAGTACCCCTGAGGGTCCATGTACCCAAATAGTAGATACTTTGGCCCTAAAGTGCCTAAATAGGGACTACTCTAAGGCCAAAGTATATAATATTTGGGTACATGGACCCTTAGGGTACCCCGATATTAGTATCAAAGCCCTAAGGGAGATGCGGATCCCTATATGATGGCAATGACCCAAAGGCTCCAAGTACAATGGGGTTGTAGGGTTTAGGGTTTAGGGGTTCCCTTAAGGGTTCCTTTAAGGGCACCATAAGGAGTTAAGGTTTAGGGTTTAAGGGTCCCTGGCCCCGTATAATGTATACTTTGGCCTAAAGGGGGTCCCTGCACAGGTACTTTACTTTGAGGATCATGGGACTTAGTAAGTTTGGTTATAAGTACCTTAATTCGGGTTACAAGTAATTAGAAGTATAGTTGCCCTAATAATAACCCTAGTTACTAAGTCCCATGATCCTTTACGTAGACCCTAAATCCCCTTATAGAGCCCTTCTAGATCCCTTTAAAGGAGCCCTTTAAGGAACCCTAGTTACTAAGTCCCATGATCCTCCAAGCAGGGCCAAAGTATATACCATTTGGGAGTTTCCCAAAAGAGGGGACCCTAGTATAGTACCCTAAATCCTACATGGTAGGATCCCTATTATAAGGACCCCAGAATAAGGGTCCCCTATTTTCGCAAACTCCTATAGTAGAAGCCAGAAAGTTGGAACATGATTATCCTCCGGCCCTTAAGGTAAAGTATAAGGAATCCTAGCACTAATCCTCCTAAACCCCCTTACGGCTGTAAGGCTTCGGGACAAGGAGCCTCAGTCTTAGTAGATGGAATAGGGTTTAGGGCTGAGGTTTGGGTTTAGGGCTTAGGTTTAGGGTTTAGGGCTTAGGTTTAGGGTTTAGGGCTTAGGTTTAGGGTTTAGGGCTTAGGTTGAGGGTTTAGGGCTTAGGTTTAGGGTTTAGGGCTTAGGTTTAGGGTTTTGGGCTTAGGTCTAGGGTTTTGGGCTTAGGGGTGTTAAGTTCCACAAAGCTTCCGGGGTTCAGGGTTGCAGGGTTTTGGAACCTCGAACCCTACTTCTTGGAATTCCGTGGTCCAAGTAAAATGGGGTTCCCTTAAGGGTTCCTTTAAGGGTACCATAAGGAGTTAATTGGGTTTTTTCTTGGAATTCCGGTACATGGAACCTCAAGGAACCCTAAACCCTAAACCCCTAAACCCAGAACGTTAAACCCGAAACCTCAAGGAAAGCCAAGACGAGCAGCTGAAGCGGATCCAAGCGCTCTTGCCACTCGCCGGGCAGGGCATCTCGCTCTGGCTCTGCCCCGGAGTACCACCTTTGGTTGGGGGTAGAAGGCTTGTTTTGAAGGGCTTGGTTGGGGTTTATGGGTTCTTTTTCCGCGATCTATAAGGGTACTATAAGAGTTTAGGGTTTAGAGGAATTCAAAACTTGGGTCTCGGGTCTGGGAATTAAGGCATGGTGCTTTGGGCTGGGTGTTGCCACTGTCACCAGCTTTTGCTGAGCGACAATCAAGACTTACGCTCTCCAAGACTTGTAACCTTATTAGCCTTATGCCAGTTGCCACCGTTGAATCAAAATTCAGCTGAATTAGGTGTTCCTTTCTGGTGATTTCTTTTATAGATTTACATTGAACTTACATTTATAAAAGAAGTCACCAGAAAGGAACCCCAAAGTCAGCGAATTCACCATATCTACGATTGTAGGCCCTTGCGGTCAAGAGGACAAAGGGGATGATGACGGATTTGGGTTTTGGGCATGTAGGGTCTACCGGGACCACAAATAACCTACCTTTTGAAGGACTTAGATCAGGAAATGCTACCGAGGAGCTCTAATGGTTTTGCAGGGTTCTGGTAGGGTTTAGGGTTTCAAGGGCTGAATGTTAGCGTCTTGAGCAGATAGGGCTCTAAGAGTATAGCGCTTCCGGTGTTCTATTCCCCACACTCAGACCTGTAACCGCCCAAATACAGAACCCGAGACAACACCTGGACCTACCCATAGGCCCCATAGTAGTTCCTTTTGGGGGTCCATGTTTAGAGTTCTATAACGCAATCCCAAAAAGGAACTACTATGGGGCCTATGGGTAAATTTTGAAGCCCGACGCCCTAACTCTCAAGCCATGATCCCCGCAAGTAAGAACGCAAAAGCCAAGGCACTTTTTCCAGTCACGCAGTGACTGTTCCAGGGACGTCTGGAAGCCTGGACTGGCGTAATCATTGGAATAGGGTTTTGGTGTAGATTATAGTATACTTAGGGTTTAGGGCATAGGGTTTTGGTGTAGATTATAGTATACTTAGGGTTTAGGGCATAGGGTTTTGGGGTAGATTACAGTACACATGGGGTTTATAGGGTTTAGGGTGCAGGGAGCCCTGCAGAGTAGTATTTCCCAGCGGGTGAGTGCATACTATTATTTTGGAATTATCCCAACCCTAAGGCTCCAAATAGGGTCATGGGATCTCTGGGGGGGGGGGGTTCGGCTTGGGGGGCTAGGGTTTGGGATCTCACTACGAGGGTCCAGGAGCATTAGGGTAAGGAGTATACCTTAAACAATATTTGGGACCCTACTATAATTCAAGGTATCTTCCTTAATCACAGGATAGTGGAAGGTCTGGGTAGGCCCCAAAAGACCCCTCTGGCTTCAGGCTTCCAGATTAGAGCTCCAGGCCCTGCCTGCTCTGCTGTTTCCCTAACTTCGGGGACCCTCAACTCCAAACTCGCTAAGCCCTTTTAAAAAGTAGTATAGGGCTTAGGGTTCAGGGTTAAGGCGATTTTAGAATAAGGTTTGCAGGTATATTGGCAATATAGGGACAGTCAGGGATAGTGCGCTCGTGGGATAGATTAGAAATCTCCAGATTCTGGGTGTTTGTTGCATCTTATGGTGAAGGGTTTTTAGGGTTTAGGGTTTAGGGTTTCGGTTGGAAGGGGGTTAGGGACTTTCGTTTGCGCGAAGGGCCTAGGGGCTTTGGGGTGCAACATTGGGGACATGGGGTGTCGGTATCTGTAAACCCTAAACGCTGCTGAACCACTTCTAGCCCCGATTACAAACTACTTGCTAAGTCCCGTGTCTCTTGAAGTAGAACCTCCTCTCCCAAGCCCTGCAATTCCGTTACTACAACCATAAAACCCTTCATGTGGCCTTTAAAGCGCTGTTCAATCGCCCCGAAACTGTCAACCCTAGTCCGAAACCCGAAACCCCGTAGCCTTAAACTCTTTTGTGGCTTCAGACATGGGGTCGCCTACCCTAAGGGTCCATGTACCCAAATATTGTATACTTTGGCCTTACAGTAGTCCCTATTTAGGTACTTTAGGGCCAAAGTATCTACTATTTGGGTACATGGACCCTCAGGGCTACATCCCACATCCCAAACCTTGAAGTGCTAACGGGTTAGGGTTTGGGGTTTAGGGTTTCTCTCTCTTCTTCAACAACCGGGCCCAAAAAGTTCAAACTTTCTAAGATAGAGCTAATATATAAGGCCAAAAAGTTTAAAGTTTCCCTGTTCACTATCTAGGTTCTAAGCCCTAAATCCAAAGCTTTCAAAAACCCCAAGTCGCCCAGGCAGAAATTAAAGCCCCGGCCTTTGAAGGACTCGAGCTTGGAGTCAGCCTCGATGATGTTATCCCACATGCTCCTTAGCTTGGGGTCTTGGGTGTAGGGTTTCGGAATTCGGGCTTCGAGTTCCCGGTTCAAGGTTTGATTTGAGGGGTTTACCCTAATGCTCCAGTCGTCCTCGACTGCCCCCGC
>BGNK01000164.1:208526-277764 GCA_003297005.1 Symbiodinium sp. clade A Y106
TCCACCCTTCACCTTCGAAGCCTTTTTCGCCGAAGGGTCGCCGCATGCAGCCCCGGCCGCACAACGCAACAGGTGCAACCGCAGACTGCTACCGCAGTCATTGCCAGCTTGTAGCTCGACATTGAGAGTTTCAGACATTGCGCGAACAACCAGTCCAGGTATTAAACTTGTCCTTGGCGAATGTGCATTTGCCAACAGAGTAAAGTCGACTTGCCCCCCAAAGCCGAAACCCTCTCCCAGAGATGCCATGACCCTCTTAGGAGCCTTATGGTAGTTACCAAGTCCCATGTCATGATCCTTTAAGTAGACCCTAAAGCTCCAACCGGAACTCTTATAGATTTTAAGGAGCCCTTTAAGGAAGCCTGGTGACCCTCTTAGGAGCCTTAGGCTAGGCTTCGGGGTTTCGGGCTTAGGTCCTGTTTGGGTACACAGGGGTTTCAGGGCTTCAGTTGCAGGTGTCGGGCTTACGGGTTGACGGTTGGGGTCATTATAATTACCCTCAGGCTCCTTAGTAGTCGGGGTTCATATTTAGAACCCTATAAGGCAATCCCAAGAAAGAAAAGCTATGGAGCCTATGGCTCATGGCTTGGGGTTTGGGTGGCGATTCATGCTAGGGCGATGTGATCGAATGCGTATGAATCTGTAGCTGACCTGTTCAGCTTCTGAGGAGAAGTAAGGCAGAGTGCGTATGCAGAGCTGACCTGTGGCCCGAACCTCTATAGACTAGAAGATAATCCTTGCAGTATCGGGTAGAAAACCCAGACTAGCAGGTGGTTCGAGACAAGGTGTATAAGACGGCACAGTTCCTCTGAATTGCACAAAGGCTCATTAATTATGTGATATTGTGTGACTGCGGTACAGCAGAATCCCAAATGCTACACCAGCACCCAGCAACATCTCCCAGAAGCGGGACGAGTGCCTGAGCCGTAAACAGCAACACGGCGCAACATCTTCTAGTTTACCCTAATGCTCCTGGACCCTTGTAGTGAGATCCAAACCCTAGCCCCCAAAGCCGAAACCCTCCCCCAGAGATCCCATGACCCTCTTAGGAGCCTTAGGGTAGGGTTTAGGGTTCATTTAAGGGTCTACAAATCCCAAATAACCCTAAACCCCAAAGCCTGAGATCCTTAAGCCAGGGCCCCTAAACCCCAAACCCCTGTACCACAAACCCTCAGATCAAGGTCCCACCCCTCTCTTCTTCAACAACGGGGCCCCAAAAAGTTCAAACTTTCTAAGATAGAGCTAATATATAAGGCCAAAAAGTTTAAAGTTCCCCCGTTCACTATCTAAGACCCAAAAATGAAGGCCGGGGCACTGGTTGATCCAGTCTGGCGACGGATTGGCGGCTTGACCGGAACGGTCCTTGTCAGACGGTTCTTGGCACTGCAACGATTAAGACTAACCGTTGAAAGGACAACTCCTACTGCTGCCACAACAACTGGTACTGCTATTGCTTGTAATGATACTGAACCTGCTACTGCTACAAAGAAAAAATATGTGCCACACTCTTATACTGCTCATGCTAGTTGGCTTTTGTTTCGATTCGCCTTATCCCCAAGGGTGTCCAAAGGACTCAATGATCAAGTACTTGGGTTTAGGATAGTAGTTAAGTAGGTTCGGATTTTGGAGAGTATATATGGTTATGGGGTACTTGGACCCTTGGGACTAGAAGTATAGTACCCTTATAGATCCTTATAGTAACCCTCATAGACCCCTTTAAAGAAGCCCTATTCTAATTATTCAGGCCCCTGTAGTATAGTTTCTGAAGCTTCCCCAGGTAGATTAAAGCCAGGAGCGTGCAACTTGTCATCGAAATTTCGGACGACGGGATCTCAGGAGGGGTCTGTGCATAGGAAACCCTAAGGCTCCATGTATCGATATAATACTCTCTCCTTCAAAAACCGGGCCCAGAAAAGTTTAAACTTCCTAAACCAGAGGGTCCATATACACTACTATTATGGAATTAGATCCCTAAAACCATAATGGGGATGGTCTTTTATAGGGCCTAATTCCATAATAGTAGTGTATATAGACCCTCTGGGTAAGATAGACCAAACATACAAGGCCAAGAAGTTTAAAGTTACCCCATTGGCTGTCTAGGAACACTATACCCTAGGGATCTAAGGACTCATATATTGAGGCTTTTGGGCCCAAAGACCATACTATATAAGGCTTTTGGGCTATTTTGATCCCTAGGGTATAGACTTGGGAGGCACTGTAAGGCCCCAAGTATATACCAATGGGCTAGTCAGTACCTTGACCTTAAAACCCTAGACCCTTAAAGGAACGCTTAAAGGTACATGTAAACCCCAAACCGCAAAACTGCCTTCAAGAACACCGGGAATCAAAGACCTGCCCGCCGAAGAGGAAGAAGGAGAACTCCGTCTCGTTGAGGTCATTGGAATACTTCAAGACTTGCCTGGGAGTTGGGTTTTTGGGGTTTAGTCGTTAACTGGTTCTGGGGTTTAGGGTTGCCTGAGATTCAATTGCTTGAGGGCTAAGGATTTAAGGCGTAGCACTCAGGATAGGCTTACCGAGTAACTACGGTAGTGGGCATGTAGCAGTCTTTTAGGGTCACTCGGTAGCCTTAACCCTAAACAGTAGATCCTAAACCCAGAAAAACCGAAAACATTGGAGCCAAAAAATCTATCAGGGCCCAGCTATCAATAAGAGGACGTCATCATCATCAGCTCTCCGCGGCCCCACACCCTAAACTCCGGATCTAACATGTTCATGTCCTGTGAGAGGTCCTGCTCTGCAAAAAAGCCCACACCCCCCCCCCCCCCAAAGAGTTGATAATTCAAAACACAAATAAAAAGTCTGGAAATTGACCGGAGGCCACCCTGTCCCCAAAAAGTTTAAAAAGACTTATGATAGGGTTTAGGGTTTAGGGTTTTGGGTTATGTCAAAACCTTACAACACACCCAAAACCCCAAACCCCAATTCAACCCTAAACCCTAAACCCTTCAAGGAACCCCAAACCAGTCTTTGAGAAGACAGGGCACGCACAAAGATGGAGGGACAAGAGCAGCTTGTGCCTCTCGAAGATCGCGCGGCAGCCGTACCTGGGTTTGGGGTTTAAAGTTTAGAATCCTGGGTTTAGGGTTGAGGAATGAGGGTTTAAGGTTTGATTGTTTAGAGTTTAGGATCCATGAATCCATGGGTTAGGCCTTGGGAATGAGGGCGTCAGGGTTGGTTGCTTAGGGTTTGAGGTTTGGGGCTGGAAGTCTCAAGGCTCCAATTATGGACGAAGGGCTTGAGCTTGGGGCGAGGATCGGGGCCTAGTCTCAGGAAGATAACTGGTAGTATGCTTAAAGGATGATGGCACATAGTATCTATAGGGCTATGATTAGGATAACTATACTTATAATTACTTATCGCGCCAACTAATTGAAGTACTTATAAGTTATAAGCATACTTACTAAGTCCCATGATCCTCCAAGTACGCAAACGAGACAGATGATGCTTCTGACTGGCTCCATCCTAGACGACGGCACGGGCTTTACGGTGTTATCGCCCGATTCAGCACACTTTGTAGGGTTCTTGTGCCTATCATATGGACAAGCCCGACGGTAAGAGTGTTGTTTTTTTGTTGTGGGTGCTTTTTTGCTGCGTGTGCCCGGCGCTTTTTTTGCTGCGGGTGCGCGGCGCGCTTTTATTTTGCTGCGGGTGCGCGGCACGTTCTTTATTTTTTTGCTGCGGGTGTTTTTTGCTGTGGGTGCTCCGGGCGGCAAGCAGCGAGTGAGTGAGTGAGCTCGCACACCCGCAGCAAAGCAAAAAAAGCGCCGCGGACCCTGGATTTCTTGCTGCAGTGGATGCTCAGAGGCGGCGGGCAGCAAGTGAGTGAGTAAACTTGCCGACGCACCCGCAGCAACAAAAAAAACGCGCCGCGCACCCGCAGCAAAAAACAAAACGCGCTCCCGGCTGGCCGGCCCACGCCCCAGTGGATTCCGCCCGACCCCCAGCCCCGGGCACGCTCGCGCGNGGGGGGGTGGGGTTTGCTGCGAGCGACGGTAAGAGTGTTTATGTTGCGCGGCGCTTTTTTTTTGCTGCGGGTGCGCAGCACCCACAGCAAAAAAAACAACACGGCTTCCCAAGCCCGACCCGAAACCACACATCTTCGGGCTCCGGATCCCAGCATCCGCATAAGGACTCCGCATGGAGATGCAGCAACCAACTCCAAACAAGAGTCTTCCAGTGTCTCTGAATCTGCTTTCTGGCAACTATCCTTGTCCCGCCTGTATTCACCTTCTTTGAGGCATGCCGGGTGGAACTGCCGAACATGACTCAACATGCTGGCCGTAACTTGTGCACGCAGCCCTCCCACTACAGCCGAGGGAGTTTCGTCGAAAACGTGTACAAAGTTGGCACTTTCGTGCCTTCTGCTGTCGCCGCGGCTACGGCTACGGGCGTCCTGCGACCAGAGTTGCAGCTGCTCAAAGACGTCCAAGACTTCAGCTTCCGACGGGTGCTGCTCTGGCCAGCTTTTCCTGCATTTCCTGTACGGGCCAGTGCCTGCCTCTTGTCATGGAAGAGCTCTTGAACCCATCGGCGCTTGGGAACCCAAGCGGCAGTCTGGAACACACAGATGGGAGTTTCCAGAAATTACCTTAACCCTGAAGAACCTACCTTTTTAGGCTTCCTTATTATGATTTCCCTATATACAAGTCCTTGAAAAGGTAGGCTCTTCAGAGTTAAGGTAAGGATTGAGGGTTAATTTGCTTGGGGTTAGGATTTTCTTGAGGTCTATGGGCTAGTATTCGGGTTACTTAACGACGACCCCAGTCCCGTGCCTCAGCCTACAAAACAGCCAGGAATTAAGGACACCAACTCCTCAGCCTAAATCACCTAAGCTGCTAAATCTTCGCCCCTGATTCAAGACTCAGGGCATTCTTATTATAAACTGAAACTCTGAAACTCTAAATCCTCTGTCTGCCAGAGGTTTGTGCAAAGCAAGAGCCCTAAACCTCCCATCTCCCAGACTTTTGGATTTTTGGGTTTCAGCTTGCGGCCCCAACCTCGAAGCCCCAAACCCAGAACCAATTAATTCCAAACCATTGACGGCAAAAACCCAACCTCCTTCCGCGAAAGCCTTGAAGCGCTAAGCTCTAAACCCTAAACACCTAAACCGGAAACCCTAAACCCTGAACCTGGAAACCCTAAACCCGTCAATTTCAAAAGAAACCCTTCCGCCCTACAGAAACACCGTCGATACAACCTGAAAGATTCCTGTAAGGCCATATTATACACCGCTGCTCTTGCCTACGACCGAAATGCTCTATCTACCCTAATGCTCCTGGACCCTCGTAGCGACATCCCAAACCTTAGTCCCCAAAGCCGAAACCCTCGCCCAGAAAGCCCCTAACCCCTTTTGGAGCCTTAGGGTAGAGACTTTAGATCCTAAAGTGCGGACGAGCTGTAAACTTCGACTTCTTTGTATATAGAACCCTACCTGTAGTCTCCATTGTAGTTCCTTTTTTGGGTTACCTTTTAGGATCCTTGATATAGAATTGGTTAAACCAAAAAAAGGAACTACAATGGAGACTATAGGTACATTCCTATTATAAAGCCTGCAAACGTCGAGTCTCCGGGACTTTATGTGCATAACCCGAAGCCCTGACGCTGTAATCCTGTTAGAAAGCCTTGTATTCCCTCTATGAAGCCCTAGGGGTCCAAGCACAGTTCCTTTTTGGGGGTTCATATTTAGAATTCTCTAAGGTAATCCCAAAAAGGAACTACTTTGGGGCCTATGGGTAATAATCATATAATATACTCTCGAAAATATTGAGCTACATAACTACTATCCTAAACCTAAGTACCTAAGCTCTACAGACTCCAAGTCTACAGCTAGTACTTACCTGAACCCCATAGAACCTTCCTTTCTAGGCTTCCTTACTATGCTTTCCTTATACAAACCCTTGAAAAGGTGATTGGATTAGTAAGAAGGGGTTTAAGAGCAATGGGCTGAGGAGTCACCTTAAATGAAACTGGTAAAACCACACCTGGAGGGTCATACCCTACCCCTTTTTTAGGGTACCTAGTTGTATGATTATGATCTCCTTTATAGAAAAGTAGGTACCTTAAAAAAGGGGGCAGGGTATGAGCCTATAGGCAAAAGGAACTACAATGAGACCCTACACCCTTATAAATCCTAAACCCTTAAAGAGGTAATGTAGGAACCTGATTAAGCAACCCTGGGCCTATAACGCAAAAATAGTAGGATTCATACAAGGAATAAAGGCCCAAGGTTTCTTAATCATGTTCCTACATTAGGTTCTTCAGGGTCCAGGAAAATCCTGAAACCCTAAACCCTAAACCCCTAAACCACTCTTTTCAAGACGCTTGTAGACTGCCAGGGCATGGAAAGCGTTGAGGTCTTCTATGCGCTCTTCCACACCTCGGGTTTAGGAAGTCTAGGGGGTTTCGCGTTTACGGCTTTCAAGGCTAAGTGAGTTTAGGGCTTAGGGAGTTTAAGGCCTTTAGGGTTTAGGGTTTTTTCGGGCTCAAGGAAAACTAGGGTTACAGCTTGGGACTTGGCTGAGCGACTAGAACCGGTTATAGCTGTTACTTGGGTTTGGGTTGCTGGGTGCATGCGTGCGCGCGTTTGTTGTTTTGCTCCAAGACTTTGTGACGGTGGGTGGTTGGGGCAGAGGGCACAGGATTGTTGAGAGGGGTTAGGGACCATGACTACAAGCTCTAAGGAATCATCGGATTGGGATTTAGAAGCTTACCTCGGGCTTACGGTTTAGGGAACCGGCTATCCTGGCTTTCAAAGCCGTCGACCTAAGAGCCATCTGCTCTGCATCGAGAAAGCACTCAAGGCCTTGCAACCTCAGCCCTTTCTGAAAACTATCAAGGGGTCCTCATTCCATATAGCCTCTAACTGATACGGCCAAGCCTCCAAAACCTTTCATCTCTACACGCCAACAATATGCCCTGAAATCTCTAAAAAACAAGTCCTGAGCACCAGAACCCCCACCATTCCCAAGAAAAAACACAAGTACACCTCAAAACCGGCGTAGGGTTTAAGGGTTTTTCAGTGAACCCCAGAAAGTTGGAACATGGGTTTAGGAGGTTTGGTGCTGGGATCCCCTATAGTTTACCTTAAGGGAATGAGGATATTGATGTTCCAACTTTCTGGCTTCTACTATAGAGGTTTAGGGTTTAGGGTCCAGAGGCCTCCAACCGAGATTTTCTTCTCCGCACTCTTCTCGATGCTCTGAATGTAAAGGAGCTCGTAGGCGGCCAGAGCAAACCTGACTTTTGGGCTCGGGGATCGGGGGTTAGGGTTTATTAGACTGTAATGATTCCATGGGGCTAGTGGGCTGTTGCAGGCGCTCTAAAGGGGCTTAGCGGCGGTGTGTAGTATTTTAGATTTAGAATTCGTGACGGGGATTTAGGACTAAATATGGGGCTTAGCGGCTTTATTCAGTGATGGGTGATGAGCCCATGATTGCCAAAAGCTGCACCCTAGGGCCCTGTGACTCAAAAAATCCCTCAACTCTGAACCAAGCACACTGAACCCAGCACGCTTGACTCTCATAGGGTTTACGGTTTAGGGTTAATCAGGGCACACTCAACGCTACCGTCTCCAGACACTTGTGGAAACATATGTCCCGCAGAAGTAAAGCTAGTAAGCGTCAACCTCGAGAAACCAAAGGACCCGAGGTGGCGGCAGCTAGCAAATAATCAGCTTAAAACCCAGTCCTCAGACCCTGAACTCATCACCAAGCATTAAAAACTCGAAAGAACCCCTCTAGCCCAAAGGCTCCATGTACTTAAGCCTTAAAGGGGTCCCTAAAAAAGGTACTTTAAGGCCTAAGTATCTACTATAAACGCACATGGAGCCTTTGGGTAGGAGGGCCTCAGGGCTTGCAAGATTCAAGTTTGGGCTTCGTGATTTAAGGATTAGAAAGGTTTAGGGCTCCATGGGATTTTGTCCAGTTAGTGTTGGGTTTAGGGTTTAGGGTTTAGGGTTTAGGGGGTTTAGGGTTCAGGGTTTAGGGTTTAGGGCAGTTAGTGTTGGGTTTAGGACTACGACTTTGCTGCGTCTGACACTTTCATTGAACCACTACAGGACGCCTAGCGCCCTCTAAACCCTAAACCTCTACACCCCTGAACCCGTAAACCCGAAGCCCAGCACCCTCTAAACAACTATCCCCTGGGCATCAAAATAGCCCAAAAGCCTTACATGGTATGGTCTTTGGGCCCAGAAGCCATAATATATGAGTCCTTAGAGCCCTAAACCCTATAGATCCCGTCGCCGTTTAAGGACCCCTTATAGATCCCTTTAAAGGAACCCTATATGAGTCCTCAGATCCGTAGTTAAGAGGTCCGGTGGCTGGTACATCGGATCGATGGCCACGAGATCGTTTAGTACCTCAGCAGGACTTCCCAGACCTTCCAAAATCCCCTTGATTAAGGAACCCAGAGGGTCCATATACCCTAACTATGGAATTAGGCCCCCCAAAAAACCATCTCTATTTTGGTTTTGGGGACCTAATTCCATAATGGTAGTGTGCGTGGGACCCTCTGGGGAACATATCTCAAATGATATAGGGATCCTTGTACAACTTAAGGAATATTCCTTGATTAACAGATTTTGGAAGGTCTGGGTTGTTTCTTGTAAGGTCTCCTTTCGGTTTGGGGCTTATGCTTTAGGACTTTAGGGTTCAGGGCGGCTTACAGTTTTCGGGTCTATGAATCAAACCCTAAGGATCCATGTGCCCAAATATTATATACTTTGGCCTTAAAGTAGTCCCTATTTAGGTACGTTAGGGCCGAAGCATCTACTATTTGGGTACATGGACCCTTATATACCCTAAATATCTCTAAACCCTTATGGTACCCTTAAAGGAACCCCTTAAAGGAACCCTATTTGGGTACATGGACCCTCAGGGAAAGTTTGGGCCCTAGGCGCGCAGGAGTGAGGATCCCGAGCGAAGGATGACGCAGCGGCACTGGAATTTGGGGTTTAAGGGGGTTTGGGGATTTGGGGGTTTAGGGCTTTAGGGTTTTAGGGATTTTAGGGTTTTAGGTTTCAGGGTTTAGGGCCTTAAGATTTAGGAAAATTTAAAGTCTAGACAAAAGCCCTACCCCAATCTGAAAGTGTAAACCCTGCACCCTAGACCTCGCCTACAATACCACTACCCTGAATCCCGACCCGGATCCTGTCAAACCTACCTTTGAGGCGATCATTACAATTCTCAGCTCTGTATATTCGTCCTTGACCTTTTTTGGAGTTAAGGAGTACCTCATCATTGACCCTAGGAATCTAAGGACTCATATATTAAGGCTTTTGGGCCCAAAGACCATACTATATAAGTCTTTTGGGCTGTTTTGATGCCCAGGGTGAGCACTTCGGGAGGGATTTCTTCAACCCCGACCTCACAATCCAAAACCCTAGCTATAGTCTCCATTGTAGTTCCTTGTGTGGTTTTGCCAAGTACATCTTTAGGATTCGTATAAGGGTATCCCAAAAAGAATTAATTACAGTGGAGACTTTATGAGGGACCCCAAAAGCACATAAGCATAAGCATTTTATAGGGATATCCCTACCTTATTGGGCTTCTTTATAAGGGGGTTTATATGGGATATCCTACTTTAGGCAGGCCACCAGACCAAAACCCTCAAGTCCGAACTCTGAGGGATCCCTTTGAGAGCAAAGCCCTCAGCCCTAGTGTAAACTCCAAACCCTAAACAACCTACCCTAAGGCTCCTAAGTGGGTCATGGGATCTCTGGGGGAGGGTTTCGGCTTTGGGGGCTAGGGTTTGGGATCTCACTACGAGGGTCCAGGAGCCTCAGGGTAAACCCTAAACCTTAAACCTTAGCTCAAAGCTCAAAAAGCCTGCGACCCCTTTCAGGAAGAGCCTTTTGGGATTTTAGGATAGTCTCCATCGTTTGAGTGTTTGACATCCCTTCGCAGCTTTCTCTGCGAGCTGCGAAGTACAGCACGGCCGACCGCAGACCAGCCGGACGATAGTTCTCCTTAGCGTTAATCTGGGGTTCGTTTAGGGTTCTACAAAGGGTGGCTGAAAGCGTACCATAGGGGTCACGTAAGGATTCTATAAGCATTCTAGACAAAGGGCGTTTACAGTGTGGTTAACACTGGTTATGGTCTATACTGTAGTGTTTGAGGCTGTTTCCAAGGGATAGAGGGTACTTTTTCACTCGCCTTTTCTCAGCCTTTTTCTCGGCCTTCTTTCGAGCCTCTTTTGCTTTCTCCCAGATTCGGATGCAGCGGCAGCTGCTTCGGGGGAAGCTCTTGCAAGGGCCTTCTCCTCTGCTTGGCTCTAATCTCGGCCTCTGAAGCTGCACCCCACCAGGACCCCCCCAATAGTGGGTATTTGGGGTATAATAGAGAGTAGTTGGGGGGTCTAGGTAAACCTTAAACCCTATAAGCCCTAAACCCTGCTCCTCGCCGGCCTCCTTAGACGTGGAAGAGCCCTCATCGACCGAGACCCGACACGTAACGAACGGATGAAGTCTAGGGCTCTATGGTGTCAGGGTTTGGGGTTTAGGGCTAAGGGTTTCTGCGGGCCTTCGGTGTCATGGAGATTTAGACACTTGAAAATCCAATAGTAGCGTTTGGGGTCCCAAATACTACCCTAACGCCGAATAACCTACCTATTTCAGGACATATAAGGAAACCATAATATATCCGACCCCCGGGGCCGTCTGAGACAAGGAACAAACCCACAGTGATTCCGTTCTCCCATAGGCTATCCCGAAGTGTACCTATATAGTAGAATGTAGGGTTTCTGTATCAGGAATTGCTATTGGATTGTGATCCAAAGTATCCCCCAGAACAGTACATAGGACCCTTTGGCTATGTAAGTGGCCAGACTAGCTCCGAAACCTGAACCCTCAAACACCCTGGCGAATCAAAAAACAGGGAATTTCGTTGTCTTCAAGCGATAACCGAGAAACCTAAGCTCCCGGAGGTCTCACACCTATGCAGCTAGGAACTCTGAGTTCGAAAGGACATGAAAGTAATTAGGGCTTAGGGGTTAGGGTTTAAGGAAGCTGGTTGTGGGGCAGCACCCTTTGCTGGACCCCACTGCGGGGTCTGCTTGCCTTTCTCTCGCTGCTGGACTGATTGCCAGTGCTTCCCGCACCCTCCGCAAAAGCCCTGGAGGCGCTTCTGGGCCGGCATGTCGTCGAGGTGCTCGTAGGCCTGCAATCGTCGTCGGGCCTTTCCCGCAAGAGTACTGTCGCTGTGGTATTTTTCCAGCACTCGACAGGCTTCCAGCACCTGTCCCGCTGAAGGCCACGACACCCCCTCGAGGAAGTTCCTCAGAGAATGCCTGGCTTGCGTGCGTGCAAGTGCGCCGATCTCGGCGATGCTTGGCCGACTCCAAGGGTATGGTGAGGAATGACCGAAAGCCCCAAGAGCCAGCGAGTGCAAAGCATGCACTCAAATCTCCAAACCACCAAGCGCTTCAACCAGGGCGTACCAGATCAGTTGGGCGTGGTGGTAGAAGGCGTGCCAAGCTGCGAAATGTACAGGGCGAAACCAGTTCAGACAATCACAGACCGAAGGCGAAACCACCAGCCAGATCACACGTGGCTGTGGCGTGGGCAAAAAGCCTCACTGGGGTCGGGGTGCCGCGGGACCTCTAGCGGAAACTACGCCTGAAAGTAGGGCTTTGGGTTTAGGGTAGGGCTAAGGTTTAGGGAACCCAGAAGTGCAGTTGTTCGGGCAGTTTCTTCAATCGCCCTAAACCCATCCAGGCAAGGCATGAACCCTCTTGCTTGAGATAAGTATCTCACTCCCCTAAGCAACAATTAATTAATGTCCCCTCCCTCTATCCGACCCTAAATAATACCCACTCCAAATACCTAAACCCTAAACCGTTACCCACTCTCTGTGGCGATCTGCTTAACCCTAAAGTTTCAGCCCCACCCTTAGTGGCAATATGCTAAACCCTAAACCCTACTCCAAGTAAGTCGTAAGTAGTGATATGCCCTTTAAGGAAAACCCTAAACCCAGGCCCACCGAATCCCTCAAACCTCAAAACCCGAAATAATCTTTTTTCCTGGAACCTTTATGCAATGCAGAGTCACGGAATGTTTAAAAGAAGCCCGCTAACATACCCTTATAAATATTCCAAAATAAGCCTACAAGAACCTCATACATCCTAAGCCGTAGCCTTGCCGTCCAGGCTCTCTCGCTGCATCGATCTTGATCATGGTCCTTGCGGGCTTGTGGGAGTCACACACATGCAGCCTTTGAAATTGTGGCTTTGTTTCGGAGTTTAGGGCAAAGGGCTTAGAGGTTTTCTGACTTCCCCAACAAGCCACAGAAATGAAAGGTTAAAATTTCCGATTCCTACTAAACCACAAGAACCCAAAAAGTTTAAAGGTTGGGTATTGGGGATCTGATCTAAATTTTTAGGGTTTGGGACAGTTTGGGGATCACAGCAGCCCCGATGGTCCAAGGCAGTCCTTGTGATTGGTTTTTTCAGGTACGAAACGGACTAACAAGCCTACAGAAAGTATTCGGACCTTTAAGGAGCCTATCAGACCTAGAGAACTCTGAAAAAAAGGTGTGTAGGGTTTAGGGTTTAGGGTTTAGGGGATGTCAGAGCTTTGATTTGAGGTTTAGGACAGGATAGGGGAGTGACGAAAGGAGCTCGATCAACGGCCACGAATAAGCCCACATGCATCCGGCCTTTTTGGGTTGAGGGTGCAGGGTGTTCAAGATTGGCAGCAAGTCTAGCCTATGGCTTACTCCTATCTTTTGCGTGGATAATACGACTTGTATAAACAAAGACTACGAAATAGTAGGTGATTGAATTGGTAATTCATGATGACACCACAACCCCCAAAGCACCAGGCCCGCAGGAAACATTAACATCGCGACAAGCGACTGCTCGGCAATGGCCACCTGTTCCGTGGTCTGCGTACCTTGGCTTTGTAGGCTCAGGATTGACAGGAAAAGTCTGGTCTCGGGCTTACTCCTACGTTTGTGGGCATGTGTGCTGTAGAAAAAGAAGCTACGAAATAGCAGGTACTGATGACCCCATAGCCCGCAAAGAATTGCAATGGAGGCAATGGAAGGTTTTGAGCTGGAGCCTTAAATGGGGCGGCTTCCCTGATTTACAGCTTACGGGTTTAGGGTTTTAGGTTTAGTTCTGGACAACCGACTGTGCCATTTCGAAACTATGGGAACAACTCTTGAAGGGAACGTAGCGCGTAGGCTAGGTGTAAGGTTAAAAGTGGGGCAGCCCCATTAAAGTTGCTTTTAACTCTGATTAAAAATTAGAAGGCCAAGAAGAGCATCTAATCCTAAACTTTCAAAGGGGTGATATCCGCACACGGGGGTGCCTCGCTAAAACCTGAGCGGCGTAGGAGTCCGGGATTTGGCAAAAATCCTAAACCCTGAAAAAAAGCCCTATATCCCAAGCGCTAGACCCCAAACCCTAAACAACCCTAAACCCTAAGCAATCTTAAACCCCAAACAACCTTAAACAACCTTAAACAACCCTAAACAACCGTAAACAACCTTAAACAACCCTAAACAACCGAAAACAACCCTAAACCCTAAACCCCGAACTCTGGCGAGAGGCTGATCACCTTGGACTCCTGCAGCGTGTCGATCAGGCTGAGGTCGTCCAGGAGTGAGCCCTCGAGGCAAATGGTAACAGAAATAGTAAGGATGGAGGTACGCTCCCATAGCAACGGTCCAGAGCGACATCTCAAACTTCGAATCCCGAACTGCCCCACAGAGACTTTGAAGTTCAAGGCTTAGAGCCATACGATGCGGGGTGCATGTGACTGAAAGCCACATGCCAAAGCTAAAGCTGCAAGGGCCCAAACACCAAGAACCAGCAGCCGGCTAATGATCTACAGCCTATTCGGGACAGCTGTTCAAACTACATACTACACCGGCCTTCGTCTCAGCAAGGAGGCGCAAAATGTCGTTCTCGAGCTCCACCAACCGGTTTCTGCCTTGCACGAATTTCTGAGTCGGATGTTCTGAAGTTAGAGGTTTAAGGGGTTCATGCCTCTGGGCAGTGGGATTGTGTCGTTAGGGTTTAGTGACATTTAGTGAGTTTAGTTTTGGTGCCATTTGAGGGCTAGTTTCTAACATGCTTGGCTTCCGGTTCGGTACTAGTTGAAATGAGTCGGCAAGCTCAAGGTTTATGAGTTCGGGAACTGAGGCCTAGGTAGTTCGGGGTTTGGAGTATCGGCCCTATTGGGCACTCTTTGAAGAAAGTTCTTGGGGCGGGCCTGATAATCTTGCTGATACATGCTGATGCTGCCCCTAAGCAAACATCCATTGGCATGGGCTGCCGATCTGACCTAACCCCCATGAGCCCTAAGCCCGAAAAAACAAACCCCCTAACCCAAAGTCTGAACACACTCAACCCAAGACTACAAATCCTGGATGTTCATATTCCTGGCCTTTTGCAACTTGGAAGACCAGCTTGTTCTTCTCGTCCTTCGGCAATTGGAGCTGGATTCATGCTTCAAGATCGAGGGCCAAATTTCGGGATCAAAAACCTGCGGTATTACATTGGGGTGCAGAGGTGTGGGCTCGGCTTGGCCCCTAAATCCCTGCTCAAAGAACCTGGCTGGCTGCATGATGGCCTTGCTGTGGGGTTTACGGTGCCCTCCCTCCGCCCTTTCCCAAAATAAAAAGGAAACCCTAACTGCCTCAACTGATGAAGGACTACTCCTGGCTGTCCGGTCTAAGGACCTCAGAACCAATTCTCAACGGTTGAAACCATGGGCCCCTAGTATGGGCCCTTAACCCTGGGATCCTTATATACGTACTAAATACCCTATATAGACCCTTAAGGGTCCCTAGAACTCCCTCAAACAGGCGAATCTCAAGCTCGCAATGCACACTTGCAGAACACATGCAGTATTGCAAGCTTGGGACTCAAGGCTTGGTGCTTCGGAAATAGTTTCGAGCTTTTAATCAGCCAAAGCTCTGGCCAACATCCTCTACTGGCTTCCAGGGTTCATCGTTGCACTCAGCCTTGTAAGCTCGCTTGTGCCCATACTTATTGCTCAGGCCGAACCTGTGGATGAGCCTTTGGTAAGCTACAAGCTTCCACTCTGGCACTTCCAGATGCTGCCCAGCACCAGCAGCAGTGCTGAAACGGCCCACTGCACTTGTTGCTCGCAGAGCTGCCTCCATGGATGCCAAAATTGCTTCCCTGGGTATTTGCAGGGTGTACAGATGAGGTTGCAACTCCAAGAGCTTGTGGATCAAGAACTCCTTCAAGCCAGCCCAATCTTCAAGGATGCAGCTCAGTCTGAACTCAACCCTCATCCCTCCCATCCTATCTTGGCGAAGCTCCCTCATCATCTGCAGGATATAGGCGAATTTATCTCTTTGTCTTGCCATCCACTGGTTGGTTTTACCTTTGGCAGACAGACCTGGCATTCCCAGTGCCTTGATAAAATGCACCAAGCCCCGGATAGAACTTCGCCTTGCTGATATAAGGGCTCTCTGCACCTTGCTCACGTGCTCTGCAAGAAACTCCTCCTGCCCCTTGGCACAATTTGCCCAGCATGGTGTACTGCTCGACCATATTGGCTTCGATCCAGTTTATATCTCTGATGGAAGATTTACAGGAAAGAAGCAAGGGCATGCCCTCGTCTTTCACCTGCCACCCAATATCGATGACTGCATCTTCCAAGTACTCTTCCGGCATGTCGTCTACTTCGAAATCTTGCCAGAGTGGTAGGATGCAGTCTGTGAAGACTGAAACCGGTAGTTTCATTCCAGCGCCACAGACTCACAACCTGAAGTTGTGGGCTCGCATGGATTCCTGGAGGATCTCCGCCAACTTGCTGGTGGAGCACTGCCTTGGGCATTTGCCCAGATGGAGCTTCTTGTGCTCTTCGTGAGGCGGAGCTAGAACTGGATGGCATGCATCCATGCCTGGCCGCTTGGTGATTTCTAGAAGCTTCTCTCGGGGCACGAGCTCACTCATCTTAACCAAGAACACACCCAACACTGTCACAACTAACTGTTCAAGTCGCACAAATGCACACACACACACCGCTGTTTCGGCTCGCCCAAACAATGCACAAGCACTCTATAGCCCTACCTTCAGATTATATCTGTTTTTAAACTTATTGACAAGCCCCCAAGCAGACTCTTGGGCATCCGTGGCATGTGCTGGCCATGGGGTTGCGATCAACACCCAAGGCTCAGCTTTTAGGGGCCCATACTTCTAACCTTATTATATATATATAGAAAAAAATTAAGGACACTGGCAGGGGCGGAGGCTCCCCCAGAGCCCAGAACCTCTCAATTCAGGAATGTTCCTGAAACCATCCCCGCAGGCTCCTAAGAGGGTCCTTTCTGGGGGAGGGTTTTGGGCTTTGGTAGCTAAGGTTTGGGATTTCACTACAAGGGTCCAGGAGCCTTAGGGTCATTCCGCAACGGAGGGCTTCAAAAGTTTCAGGGCTTGGGGGCTGGGTGAGGCTCTTTTGAATTCTGCTTAATCGCTAATCTAGATCCCACCGTTCTGACCCCCTGAACCCTAAGATCCCACCGTTATGATCTTTAGGCAGGTTGGGTGTTTCAGTAATCAAGCGCCGACCCGCAAACCCTACACACCAAACCCTAAACTATGAACCGCTACCGGCGACCCGCAAGGACCCCCTTACAGCAGAAGCCCAAAATGTATAGGGAATCCCAGCACTATTTGGCCTTCATCGGGTTTCCAACTTTATGGGACTACTGTAATAGGAGTACTGCCTCCTTACTAGGCACCCGAAACCGGCAGTAACCTTCCCCCAAACCCTCAGCCATAGACTTTAAATCCTCCAACCTAAACTCGCAGCCCACACCAAAAGTTGCAACGGAGGTTTAGAGCTTGGCAGCTCTGGCTTGAGCTTCGAACTTACAGTGAATCCCATATAGACTTGGAAAACCTCCACAGTCTTTCAGCACTGAATATCCTTCTGGCTTCCAGCCTCTTGAGGATTACCTTAAACTTAGGGTTTAGGGTTTAAGGTTTCGCCTTAAACTTAGGGTTTAGGGTTTAGGACTTTAGGGTTTAGGGTAGGGAGGTTCCAAGGCTTTGGTCTCCGGCTTGGGGCTTACCCTAAGGCTCCTAAGAGGGTCATGGGATCTCTGGGGTTCCTTAAAGGGCTCCTTAAAAGGGATCTATAAGAGGGGTCTTAGGGTCTACTTAGATGATCATGGGACTTAGTACCTACTCTNCCTAAGAGGGTCATGGGATCTCTGGGGTTCCTTAAAGGGCTCCTTAAAAGGGATCTATAAGAGGGGTCTTAGGGTCTACTTAGATGATCATGGGACTTAGTACCTACTCTACGGCTCCTCAGAGGGTCATGGGATCTCTGGGGGAGGGTTTGGGCTTTGGGGGCTAGGGTTTGGGATTTCACTACGGTCACTACGAGGGTCCAGAAGCCTTAGGGTAGACCCTGTCCCACCTCCAAGCGCGAGTCTTCGCTTCGGACAATCACGCCCAGAAGCCTTTGTGAAGTACCCAAATAGTAGGGTTAGAGGTCCAAAATCCACACTCTGAGTGGTTTTTGGATCTTGGAAACCCTACTATTTGGGTACTTGGACCCTTAGGGTTTGTGAGCAAGAGTGAGTTTCGATTTCCGGCCTTGGAGTTTAATTAGGGTGGGTTTGCAGAGTTTCGGGTCGTAGGGTCCGGCTTGCGCTTGCTATGTTCTGTACATAGTAGCCACCGAGGTTATGACGAGGACCCCATTCCACCAGAACAGTCTGGCTGGATCTCGAAGCACGTTTCGAAGGACCACCATTTCTGTTGGTGAGCCCCTGGCTCGAAACTCAGACGCTAAACCCTGAAGAAGCACTGAATTGAGATGAACCTGTCGGGTTTCATGCATACCTTCAACAGTGCAGCAGTTGTCCCAGACGACACCTTACCTTGCCTCACGTTAGAGGCTCCAAGAAACGCGAGGCTGGGGGAGCCATCAAAATTTAGAGGCATGAGCAAGGAGCCTCTTCTTCGATCACCAGGCCCCAAAAAGTTCAAAGTTTCTACGGTAGACCAAATATATAGGGCCTAAAAGATTGAGGTTCTCCCACTGGAGAAGACTTGACTTTGGGGGAGAGGCCAGACTTTTGCCACGATGCCTGCTTCTTCGATTATTTGGACCAGAAGCGAAGAACAGAACCCTTCACCCACCCTGGAACCCCAATCCACACGCAGGTAGTTCGTTACCGTAACCCTAAACCCCTAAACCCTGAACCTAAATCCTAAACCTTCATCATCGCCGTGGGTACGAACTCCTAATCCGATCCACCGACAAGGTGGGAGTTAGGCCCGCAATATGGCAGTGGAGGGGTAGGTGAGGGTCGCACTTTAGTTGGGAAATATAATATGTGTGTCACCATTAAAACAAGGATCCACGAAGGAGCCCCAATCATTGACAAATAGCTCCCCAGACACCCAGGAGGATCTAGAAAGTAGATCCCCTAATTTGGGGCCCTATACGACTAAGGGTACTTTATACGAACCCCATTAAGGGATCTACTTTTTGGATCCTCCCGGGGGTCTAGGTCGTCTACATCCCGACTAGACGACCCTTCCCTGGTTAAGGGCCGTAGTTCGCGCAAAACCGATCAAGCGCCAAAGAAAGCCACCCTAAACCCTGAAGCAGAAACCCTGCCCTGAATCCTGACTGCAGTTACGAATTTAGCGCCGGGGGGTGAGAACAACTTAAACCCCAAACCCCAAACCAGACAACCCTACACCCTAGGCTCTAGACCCGAACCATAGCCTAAATCCTAAACCGCCCCGGTACCAAAACGCGGAATCGCAAGCGACAGCCCAAAAGGCTCCATGAGCCTGTTACAGTGTATACTTTGCCTCTAAAGTACCCAAATCCCTAAGGGTCCATGTACCCAAATAGTATATACTTTGGGCCCTATGTACCTATAAAGGGACTACTTTAAGGGGAGAGTATATACTATTTGGGCACATGGAGCCTTAGGGAATAGGAAGCCCTCTTACGGCGAATTACATACTATGTATGGAGCCTTATGCGAGCTCAGGAAGTTTCAGCAAAGAGGCTGGTTGGTAAGGCCATCCAGGACCACGATGAAATTCACCTGGGTGTGGAGGCTCATGGGGTCTCATAAGAGTTAGGGTTTGGGGTTTAGGGTTTGGGGTTCCAGAGGGTTTCATAAATAAGAACATACGCAGACAACCCTAAACCCGAAACCGTAGACCCCCCAACTACCCCCGATTATAGCCTCATGCCCACGACCAAAACCATAGGGACTCCATTCAAGGGTACTTGGGGATGTCATGGTACAGACTTTCTTTTAGGGAATCTGTCATGAGGCCTTGCAGCCTTGGGGCTAGGGTTCAAGTCTTCTCTCCGCTTGCACCCTAAACCAACAAAGCCCGACCCCGCAAATGCCCTTTAACAGAACCCTGAAGAGCCCAGTGACTGAGGGCTGCTAGAAAGTCCTAGGCCGCAAGCCCTTTGAATTCAGAGGGCCCATACATCCTATGGCCCCACGGTTTACCAATAATTAGCCCAAAAGACCTACTATAGAAAAGAAGTCATGATAAGAAACTCTGTCAAAGGGACGGTATTGTATGGCCCAGGCAATGTTTAGGGTTTACACCAAAGCGAACCCCTTACCTCTTAAAACCCTGCCTGTCATAGGTTCTTGCAAGCAGAGGGGCAATAGTCGTCTTCGTGGAGACTTCGGGCGTGTAGTGCGGATTCGAAAGCTTCGTGGTGATGTAGAACCTGCAGCTCCAGGGCTGCCGGGTTTAGGGGCTTAGGGCGAGGCGCTTAGGGTTTAGACGCCTGAGGTTGAGGGGTTTACGTAGACCCCCCAACTACCCTTTATTGTATCCCCGAGTTACCTCTTAATGAGAAATATCAGAGCCCTTTAAAGGGTACTTGGGGGGTCTAGGTAGGGTTTAGGGTTTAGCATCAGGGTTTAGGGCCCTAAACCCTAAACCCTAAACCCATCCTTTGTAGTGAGTGCTTTACTAGAGGGAACCTGCAGCTTCAGGCTTGCCCGAGGGCTCAAATTGCTTTTGGAAGCTGGGCTGCCCTAAACCCTAACTACCTAGAGTCTCCGTTGTAGTTCCTTTTTTTGGTTAACCAGTTTCATGGTTAGGATCCTATAATGGAGATTTTGGTTAACCAAAAAAAGGAACTACAATGGAGACTCTAGGTAGTTCATGGTGGGGAAAGGAATATAAAATGTACATTTCTATTCCTTGTTGGGTTTAAATACCCATAAAAATGTAAATTGTTACCCAACTATGACAAAGCTAAACTTAACCCCAACCCTCAGGGTCCAAGTACATGTTATCATGTACTCTCAAAAATAGTAACCTACATAACTACTATCCCAAACCCGAGCACCCAATTATTGGGTCCTGTGGGCCCTTAGGGTAACTACTGGGCTTTTAAGTAACCAGGGAGAAAAAAGTATAAGCTCTTACTTCATAATGGTTCCTTTAAGAAAAAAGGTATTAAAGCATGGTACTCCGAGGCCCAGTTATAAACTATAATAGGAACTTTAATAAGATTTAAAAGTCCCTAAAGTATGGTACCCCAAAGCCCAGTAAAGGAACCCTTGCAGCAACCCGTCAAAGAACCCAAAAAGGAACCCTGAAAGTAACCCTTGAATGAACCAGAATAGCCCAGACTAAAGCCGATTGAGTTTGAGGGTGGGGTCTCCAGGTTCCTCACAGAGGATCTCGTGTATGGACTCAGGATGTGGGAGTTCAGAAATGGGAGTTTCCGAAAATAGGGGACCCGAATCTATATTACCTTAAGTTATAGGATCCTTATTATAAGGACCCCAAGATAAGGTACCCCTAATTTTCGGAAACTCCCAGATACCGCTACGCCCTAAACCGTAACCCCGAACTTCAGAAATTGTGGGCTTTTTCAGATTCAACCTTTATGTAAGTGCTGAATAACGCCCTTCTCGCTGGA
The DNA here is from genome assembly GCA_003297005.1 of Symbiodinium sp. clade A Y106. Lineage (NCBI taxonomy): Eukaryota > Dinophyceae > Suessiales > Symbiodiniaceae > Symbiodinium > Symbiodinium sp. clade A. The sequence continues at coordinate 229,468 of BGNK01000164.1, forward strand.
TGAGGTTGATATTATAGTTTAGGGTTTACAGGACTAAGGGTTTAGGAAAGTTGAGGGTTTAGTTTTCAGCGGTGGGCAGAATCATGCACTACGGTACGAATAGGCTACGATGCAGAATTGATTCCATCAGCATGTGAGCCGTGTAGGGGGCATTTTCACACAATCGCCCAGAAATCAAGCTTAGTATTCAGGCGTGTGCTCTATCAGCCCAAGGTGGTGGTGGGTTTACTGGAAAGATCATGGGAGTGAGCCAGATTTTTCTTGTGACTTCATAGAGTGTACGAGAGTTCAGCAATTAGGGTTTAGCAGTAGCAGGATGCCACTTGTTCCTCCTCTTCAGCTTTCACACGGAACCCCATGCTGCTAACGGGAAGGAGGGGCACTGGAGGACTTCGTTGCGCTGAAGCCTCGACCCCTATCAGGAACCCAGAGAGCCCAATATCTCTTAATTAAGGAATATACCTTAAATAATAGGAGGCTTAATATTATGATTTAAGGTATATTCCTTAATTAAGGGGTATTGGGATCTCTGGGAACCCCCCCCCCAAGTGCCCTTTAGTACAGCAAGAGGCCTTATGGTCCTTAATTTGTTAATGGTGGGTACCCATAGGCTCTGTAGTAGTTCCTTTTGGGGAATACCGTATAGGATCCTAAATATGAACCCCAAAAAGGAACTACTATGGAGCCCATGGGTATTTAAGGTATCATAGCGGGTAGTTGGGGGTCTGGGTAGACCCTGCACACTGTCATTTCGATAAACGGCCGTGTGGAGACTGCTAATAAGAAGTCATATCATCAACACCCACGAAGTGTCGATAAGATCGAGAACCTACGCGTAGTACAGTTGAACCCGAGCCCTAGATAAATGATCGAATTTCACTCCATTTAAGATAATGTATGCCTTATCAGGCCAAGCAGCATGAACTGAGGATTGTAGTCCAGAACATTGTCGCCCACTTTGATGGAGAGACTGCCTCAAAGCATGGTAAGTACACGGCTGCCTGTTATAATAATTTAACATAAAGGGCTTCTACAGGCTTGTAGTGTAAAGCACTATACTGAAAGGACGTGTAGGTAGGGGCCCAGACCTTCCAATTTAGGAATATACCTTAAACCATAGTAATTATGTAGGATCCCTAATTATGATTTACTGGTATATATTCCTAAGTTATGGGGTTTCGGAAGGTCTGAGGGTTTATAGTTCGATGCCTTATATAGGAGCTTGCAGATGCACGGGAAGCTCAGTAGGAATGCGAATTCATTACATGCCTGATTGGGACAAAAGTCGAAGGAGTAGAACGTGTTATTTGGGCTGGAGGAAGACAGAGTTTGATAGGTGTAGCTGAGTGTTGAAAAAGCTCGACGTCATTTGCGGTTTGCGTGACATGAGCTACTGCTGATGTTGCAAGCCCTCGTGTCTGCTTGAAAGTACGCCTGAATTGTCACGAACCAGAGGTTACTACACAGAACCCTATGTGCCGGCATTAAAATACATAAGAGTTATCACGAAGTAAGATTGTCTGCAGCTCATACTGTTCTTGTGTAGAGCGGATGTGGGGCGCGGACTGCAGGGGGACATGGAACGGGGAGTCACAGTTGAGGTGTCATTTAGGGTTGTCCTTACGTCAACTCCCACAGCCGGGTTCTAGTGTCTTACTATATGTGCCCATAGACTACCATAGACGAATGTAACACGACCCTTCAACACACAGATCACCGTCTATGATTACATATGGAGTCACAGGTTCAGCACCGCAAGTTAAACCCAACCCCAAAGCTCCGCATCTAGAGCCAATCGGAAGCTCCCAGAAACAGGCCTACGTGAACCTTACAAGACCCACTTTTGGGGGATCCATATATTATATAAAAACCGAAATCCCAACCTTAAGCGCTAGAAGCAAAACATGTACCACATCTTTCGCCTCCACCGGTGTCGATGATGTTCTTGGCCAGGATCGGCTCCAGTGATGGATCAAGCTCCTGACGCAGAGATTTTCAGGGAGTTTCCGAAAATTAGGGGTACCTCATTTTGGGGGTCCTTATAATAAGGATCCTACTACTTAGGGTACTATATTAGGGCCCCCTATTTCCGGAAATTAATTTGGCTGCAGCTTAGCCTACAAAAGAGCGTGGGAGTTTAGGCTTTTGGGTTTTTGTCGATGTGGTTTAGGTTACAGTTACACCTTATCCCGCCAAAGCGTTTCTTTGCTTTGGCTAACCGAAGTGAGGCTTTAGGGTTGAAGGTTTAATAAGCCCTACTCATACTCAAAACACCCTAGAAGCCCCCAAACCATCCTGGACCCCCTAATCCCCGAACCCACGCCTCGCCCACGTTCTCCAAGAGCACAGGCGTGCCGAACTCGATCGCACGCTCGAGCGACTTCATGATATCCTGACGGCCAGGTCGGTCTACGCTTACCCATAGGCTCTATAGTAGTTCCTTTTGAGGGAACACCTTATAGGATTCTAAATCCAACTTTGCAACCATGAATCCAGATAGAGCTATGGGTAGGGCTTGGGCTAGGGTAAAGTTCTGCAGCTCACACACATGACCTGACTTCAAGTGCCGAGATGCTCCTGGGTATGCTGAAAGCATGATCCTAGCGAAAGAATCCAGAAGCTCTGTGCTGATAGCGGCGTCTTCTAAGACATCGGTCGCGCCAGCTTTGTGCTTGAGGACGTCGAAGAATGCGTATGGATACACTCACTGCTCGACGATGCCCAGGGCGTGAAGTCGGGTTGTGATCCGGTACAGCAGCAGGTGCAATGCAATGGACTTGCTTTCCGGGAACATCTCGGACAAAAGTAAAGGACCTGCCACAAGTCCCGAGTGGTGGACTGCAAGCAACGATGCAAGTCCAAAGCTTGGAAGGCTGTCTGAGCTGGATAAACTGCATGCTCGGGCATGGTTTTCTCGGGAGGAAAAAGGGAACTACTATGGAGCCCATGGGTACACTTTTTTTTTTGCTTTTTACAACCGCCCAGACTTTAGTTTAGGGTTTAGGTTTGCAGGTGTTTAGTTTAGGGCTTAGGTTTAGGGTGACAGGGTTGAGGGCTTAGGGTGCTGAAGAAAATTTACTGCACTCACATACGTGTAAGGGTCGATAAAGATGACTGCTAAAGGGGTTTCGTAGCCTTTGTAACCCTGGGTTCCTCAGTAACCCCTTAACAATAAGGATGCCTTTTTCCTACTATTCAGTTCTAACCAGGAGTCACATCATATAGGGGCTTCACGAAATAGTATACAGTAGGGTGTCAGAGCAGACTATACTATGATTATGATAAGGAGCCCTACAGAAGTTCATTACTAATTCCACAGGCTTCGATATTACCCTGCGTAAACCCCGACCATACTGTCAAGAACCCTGCCTTACAGAAACACTTCAAGGAATCCTTTGAGAAACCCTGCTCTTCTAGTACTATGTGGGCCTTAATAATTACCCACACTGCTTTGGGGGGGATCCTTATTATAGTTGTAGTAGAATGAGCCCAAAAGCCCTATTCTCATTACTAAGGCCCGTTTTTTATAGTACCCTTATAGATCATTATAGTAACCCTTATAAACCTGCGTAAAGGAAGCCTACTCTAATGATTAAGGCCCCTATATTGCCCAAATTGCCAGGGTACCTTGGTGTTGGGGTGAACCCTACCTAAACCCCAAACCCTACTTGGAGGATCATGGGGCTTAGTCAGTATGGTTATAAGTACCTTAACTGGGCTTATAAGTAATTATAAGTATAGTTACCTTAATAATAACCCTAGTTACTAAGTCCCATGATCCTTTAAGTAAACCCCAAACCCTAAACCCCAAAAGGGCCTTGGAGTTGGGGTCGAAGACCTTTAGCTGCCTGGACTCCTCCATCTTGCGGACCCAGGTGTTTGCCTTCGCTTCAAGGCTTCGGGTTTAGCGCTTATTGGAGCTTATAGGGTTTAGCGGGTTTGCAGAGTTTATAGGGCTTATTTAGAGCAGGTTTTCGGCCCTGGCGATTTGTGCGGACGGGGGGGGCGGNGTGCTTTTTTTGCTCAGGTAGTTTTCTAAGCTGTGCTTTTTTTGTGCTTGTCTGGTGCTTTTTTTGGTGCTCTGGCGGGCAAAATGGCTTCGGTTCAGGGGGGGTTAAGGTGTAAAGTTTAAGGTTTAGGGTTTGGGGTTTCGGGGAGGGGGGCCTTCAGTTCTATCAAGTTCCGAAGGGTAAGGTTTCTAGACCCAAGAGTAGTAAAAAGGGTGCCCTTTTTGGTTTAAAGGGGCTTATAAGGGAACCTGAACCCTAACAAAAAGGGAATAAGGGCCTACTCTGGGTCTTAGGTTTACAATTTGGGGTTTGGGTCTTCGGGTTCCGGGTTGAGGATCAAGGTAAGTTCAGGGCCAGGGTTCGATCAGCTTTCTACAGGGCTTCTGTAAGGGTCCTTTATCAAGGTTCTATAAGGGGCTGCAGCAAGGATTATCAAATTATGGGCCGAGGGTGTACTCGTGTGGTTTATGGTGCAAGGTCTAAGATTCAGCCATCACCAAGCTCCCCCACCCTGCACATCATAAGCGTTGATGCTTGAACACCATAAGCCTCCATGACTCTGTAAACGCTTGTTCGAATCTAGCCACGCCTCCAAGCAACACCCCATGAACCCCTCACACCCCAAAGCTGTGAATCCAAAACCGAAACCGAAATCCCCAAAATGCCAGGAAACCTCAGGCTCCTTCCACAAGAAGACCCTGAATCGTAGTACCTTTCGGCGGTTGCTCTCAAAGACACCCTGAACCTTAAACCCTACAAAAACCCTAAGCCTAAACCCTAAAAACCTAAAGCCTACAACCTTGAAGCAGCCACCAACACTGCTCCCCGACCTCAATACGACCCTCAACAAAACCAACTCCCTAAACCCTGAAACCCTGAGGCCCTAAAACCTTAAGGCCCTATCCCTAAAACCCCAAAGCCCCAAACCCTGACTTGGAGAAGGGGGGGCATTCTCCTGAACAAAACCTTAAAACCCTAAACCCTAAACCCCTAAAGCCCTAAACTGCTCTCCGACCCGTTTCTGTGGATCAAAAACCAACACTACAAACCCTCGAACCCTATAAAACCCTACACCCTAAACCACTAAGCCCCTAATTCCCAAAGCCCGGAACTGCTCTCTGACCTGATTCTGTGGATCGATCATCAGGGGGAAGCGCCGGCTCTTCGTCACCAGCACCTGAATTGGCTCTACCCCCAGGGTATATAGGGTTTTGTTGTTTTAGGGGTTAAGATTTAGGGTCTTAGGGCCTAGGGTTATTGTAGGGTTTAGTTTTTATAAGGTTTATAAGATTTAGAGTCTTAGGATTTAGGGTTTTGGGGTCCCAAGAACCAAATGATCAGAGGTTCTATAGCCTCCTGCAGCAATAATCATGACACACCCCGTTGATGCGACCCTAGGGTTGTAGAAGGGAACCATACCTAGAGGCTCCTCATATACTACCGTTATGGAACTAGGTCCCTTAAATCATAATAAGGATGGTCTTTTGGGACCGGATTCCACATTGGCGGTATATGAAGAGCCTCTGGGATAGAGAATTCATAGGGAATTTAAGTGCCCAAGAATACTTAGGGATCCACTTGAAGTTTATAGAGTCTCATAGGAGATTTAAGGGTCTAAAGGAGTTTAGACATGTAGGTCAGCACTTGGGCGAGTATCTGATCCCTAGGGTCCATGATAGTACATACTTGCACCCTGAAGTACCTAAATAGGTACTGTAGGCCGTAAGAATTAGAAATAAGGTTTTGGAATATATTTCATCACAATTATAATAAGGAACCCCCAAAAACCCTTTTCCAAGTATTTAGGCCCCTAAGGGGCCCCTAAGGATCTTGGACCCTGGTAGTGACATCCCAAACCTTGGCCCCCAAAGCCCAAACCCTCCCCCGGAAAGCCCATGATCCTCTTAGGAGCCTTAGGGTGGTTGCTAAGTCCCATGGTCCTTAAAGTAGACCCCAAAACCACCCTTCTAGAACCCTTTGTAGGGTTACTTTTAAGGAGTCCTCAGGAGCCTTTCCGGGGGTACATTGAGGCCGCAGCCACCCCTAAAAAGAACCCTTGAAACGGCCAGGTGGCGCCATTCTCAGTGCTGAAATCATCCGCCGGCAGCTTTTGAAGGTTCCTTTGAAACGAGGTTCAGGTTCTAGGTGTTTGTTGATTTCCTTTGAAACCAGGCTTAGGTTTTAGACTTATCTTTAGGGTTTAGGGTCTAGGCCTTCGGGCATTTAGGGTTCTAGGGTTTAGGGTTCAGTTTTGAGGCCAGGGGCTTCAGGGATCTATGGGTTTATGCTTCAGGGGGTTGGAGTTTAAGGCTTTAGGTCCTCGGAGGGTTTAGGGTTGAGGGCTTCGGGCTTTCAGGCTTTCAGGGTTTAGAGCTCAGTATCCAAGATTGTGAATGACCTATTTTGAGAAGCTTCAAAGGGCTTTCCGATTGTACGGACTTTTGTTAGGGTTTAGTAAATCAGATTTACGGCTTCCAGGTAAAGACTTTTAAATACTCGCAGGGTTGGGCTTGGTCATAAAAAGAAGGGCCTTCATGATCAGAGTGTGTTTTTAGGGTATATGGTGGTGTAATCAAAAGTTAGCGATAAGGAGATACTATTGATACTTACTCCGGCCTCCATGTCGTAGTCTGCCTGAATGCTCGCTGTCTCTTCTGAACCGTCTGAACCCTCAAACCTACATAATCTGTAACCTGAAACCCACACCTTTCAGGCCTACATATGTCGTGACTGCCTCGCCCCAGACCCTGAACCTGAACGGCGCGCACAACCTTAAGCCTTATAAATCCTACCCCCGTTACCGTACACCATAACCCTAAATCCGAAGTCCACAGTGTAGCTCAAGGCTCCACTCGCGCACTTCCGTCGGCTTTGCCAGGAAGCTCGCAAATGTGTAGCTCGATGTCACCGGGACTTCCTGTTGTTATGAGTTTAAGTTTTCGGGTCTAGCGGCTTGAACTAGGGTTTAGGCTGTGTTGAGTGCTGTTCTTAAGGCTAAAATGGAGGAGTAACCTAAATGGGGCTCGTACTTCTCTTTTTCTAGGGGTACCCTACTTAGAACCTACTGTGAAAGTCCCTTGGTCATTCGAACAGGAGGAATTCTACTTTCAGGTTTAGGGTTTAGGGAGGTTTGTTTGAGTAAGGAAGAATAGTGCTTCAGGGCTGGGGGCTTGTGAATGGCTTAAGCTTGCAGGGTCTTGGGTTGAGGGCTTGTTTAACCGACCCTTGCTCAGGGTTTAAGGTCGTTGGTACTGTTGATGGACAAAATCCTGCATGACCCTAAGGACCCTAAACTATGGGAATTATGGTATATCCCTTATTATGGGTAATGCAGGATTTTGTCCATCAACAGTAACAGAACCAGGGTTGCGGATCAAAGAGCCCGAAGAGAAGGCTTTAATATAGGGGCCTTAACTATTCGAACAGGGCTCTGGGTGTGAAGCATAGTTAACTCCATAAGGAACATAAGGAACATTAAAGGATACTATTGTAATTATTCAGGCTTCGATGCTACTTCAAGGATCATGGGACCCAGGAAGGCACTTCGGGCCTCAGTTCGGCGGCAAGTTCCCTTCCCCCCACCCCCGCACCCACCGCCAGAGGCCTAGAGCTCACTTTTCCTCCGGTCCGTCAAGTACCTAGGCCCTAGAAGGTAGTGCTTCCGGATAACTTTGTTTACATTTGAGATCCTGTAGGGAGAAACTAAAGTATGCAAACAAGGGTATCATACTACAGAAGCCTGCGTACTTGCTATTAGCAATATTCTTCTTCAGGGCTCCTTTATGAGGATAGGCATAGTATAGTATCCCCGCAGCATCCTATTCTAATTATTGAGGTCCTTTTGCTATAGTAACCCTTGTAGTAGGCTTATACCCATTTGCAAGCATCTTTGGGGAAGCCAATCTCACCAATTGCGGGGTCGAGGTCATGACCATGCCCGCAGATCGTAGGCTCGGCTCAGGACGCCTACAAGAGCCCAAGCAACCCCGTGTTCGCTTATATCCCAAACGGTTTAGCGCTTGGGGTTTGGGATTGAATGAAGATGGCTTATAACATAATGAGCCACGGTTTAGGGTTTAGGGTAGAGCCCTTAATGCAGGGGCATTGGGCTCTCTGACACTGGCTCTGAAACTCCCTGAACCCTCGACTTCTCAAGCTCAGCGAACCCAAAAGTTGACCCTGAACCCTGCAGATGGCCTTCTCCTTCACCGACGTCATCCACTCACCGCCGACGAGCTCATCCCGATAGGTCCTCTGCTTGTGACAGGGCGGTGCTGTTCGTGCACAGAAATTGCTTTATACGAGGGTGAGACACTTTAACCCTAAACCCTAAACCCCTAAACCCCTAAACCCTAAACCCTAAACCCTAAAACCCTAAACCCAAAACCCCTAATCCCCAAAACCCAAACCCCTAATCCCCAAAACCCTAAACCCTCCAGCTCGTGTCTTGGTTCTCGGCTACATCTGAGGATCTTGTCCCGGCCGCGAAGGGCCTTAGGACTTCCTTTTTATTTGGGAGTTTCCGAAAATACGGCTGATGGACAAAATCCTGCATGACCCACTATAAGGAATATACCATAATTCCCATAGTTTAGGGTCCTTAGGGTCATGCAGGATTTTGTCCATCAACCGTAGGGGCCCCGAATATAGTATCCCAAATAATAGGATCCGTGTCATAAGGACCCCAAACTAAGGTATCCCTAATTTTCGGAAACTCCCATTTGGTACCTGGACCGACGTATATACTGGGTTTTGATTTAACCAGCGAGAAAAGGTATAAGCTTGTTATTTCATAATGGTTGCTTTTAAAAAAGTATTAAAGTATGGTACTCCAAAGCCCAGTATACTACCAACGGTTTAGGGTTTAGGGTTTAGGGCACACTACAACTATGGAACTAGGTCCGCCAAACCCATGATTCGTCTGGGCTTTGGGGGCCTACTTGCATGCTGGTGGTATCTCACGGTAAGTATTAGGGTAACTGCGCCTATAAGTACTAATAGACCGAATTAAAGTACTTACAACAATATTCACGAAGTGCCATGATCCTCCACGTAATTCCTGAAGGGTGGTATCTTTGGATCCTCTGGGCTATATCCTGAACCCTACACCGGAATCCTAATGCTTCTACGGCTTTAATCCCTCAAACTTATTTTCCCCTTGAGCCCTAGAGCCTATAATCTTTATATTGAACCCCAAAGACTAATCCCTAAACCCAAAACCCTCTACTGTTTGGGTACTTGGGCCCCAATGGTTTCCGAATTGAGACAAGATGCGCTCCGAAAGGGCCGGCATAGCTCATAAAGGCCTCGACAGGGTTTTGCGTTCAGGGTCAGGGTTTGGGGTTTAGGGCTTCGGCTTATATGGGGGTCTGGGTTTAGAGGTTTGGGGTTGTAGGGTTTGGGGGTTTGGGTACGGCTTAGGTGTAGCATGCCAGTAATGATATTTCAATGGGTTTCGGAGACAAGTTGATGAAGTGGTTTCAAGCCCTACTCCACGCCTTAAGAGCTGCAAACCCTATCCCTGATGCTTGCCTTTGTGTTCGTGTAGGCATACGAACAACACAAAACGTAACCATCCTTAGAGTATGTATTCCATGGTGATCCCTTTATAGGACCCTTACAAGCCCTAAACCCTAAACCTAAACCCTTGCACAGCTATCTCTGAGCTGTACATCGATGTAAGGCTCAGGGCAATTGAAAAACCCTAAACCCTAAACTCTGAAGCCTACCCCAAGGGTCCAAGTACCCAATAATCATATACTCTCCAAAATCCTAACCTACAGAACTACAATCCCAAAACCGAATACCTAATCACTGGGTCCTCTGGACCCTGGGGGCTAAATCCCTAAACCCCTAAGAGTCCCTCAACCCCAAAATCCCCAAACCCCTAAACCCCAAAGTCCCTAAACCCTAAATCCCAAGATCCTCCAAGCAGAGCAACCTGAATCATCTCACCGAGTTCAGGCGATGGTACTCTTCTCTTGGTTTAGAGATCCGAGGCGGGGAGAGTTTCGGATTTTGGGGTGAGCGATGATTCTTTAAAGGAGCCCTATATAGATCCCTTTAAGGAGCTCTTATAGATCCCTTTAAAAGAACCCTAAGTGTGATTAGACCTACGACCCTGGGCATCAAAATAGCCCAAAAGCCTTATATAGTATGGTCTTCGGGGCCAAAAGCCTTAATATATGAGTCCTTAGAGCCCTAGGGTGTTTAAGCTGAAGACCCTCCTGAACCCCAATTCCATGCTCTAAACCGCTGAGCTCTGAAAACGCTCAATCTGCAAAGCATCACACACCCTGAAGCCGGACCCTGATCCCAATCTAGGGTTTAGGGTTTAGGGTTTACCCTGATGCTCCTGGACCCTGTGTAGTGAGATCCCAAACCCTAGCCCCCAAAGCCGAAACCCTCCCCCAGAGATCCCATGACCCTCTTAGGAGCCTTAGGGTAGGGAGCCCCCATGGTGGAAAGAGTAGCTTAACGGTTTAGGTTTTGGGTTGAGGCAAGATTTTGGGCTCAGGGTTCAAGGTTTAGCGTTGAGGGCTTAGGGCTTTAATCCGGACAACACAATACCGTGTGTGCAAGGTGAATATGGTAGAAGCCCAAAAAATGTGAATATGGTAGAAGCCCAAAAATTGGAAACCCAGTAGCCTCAACCCTTAAGAGTAATGTATAGGGAATCCCAGCGTTATTTGTCCTCAATGCGGTTTCCAACTTTTTGGGGTTTACTATACAGTAGAAGCCAGAAAGTTGGAACATCATTACCCTCATGCCCTTATTGTAAAGTATAAGGGATCCTAGCACTAATCCTCCTACATCCATGTTCCAACTTTCTGGGGTTTACTATACACCAAAACTTGCATAACCCGAGACCCCTAAACCCCCAACTCTAAAGCCGAGCACTCAAAACCAAGCGGCCGCCGAGATCAGACAGTCGCCGAAGAGGCATTCTTGCCTAATTTGGGATATGGGTTTAGGGTTTAGGGTTTAGGGTTAGAGCCACGACCAGGGCCCCCAAGAACCCTTTACTAGAGCCCTTATGACCCTTAATAGTGGGTATTTGGTGTACATTACAGGGTAGTTGGGGGGTCTCGTGGAATGCCCTAAGGTTTGGAATAGGGTTTCAAGGAGAGTTTAGAGTTTAAGGTAGGGTTTAGCAGAGGGTTTAGGGTGTAGGGTAAGGTTCGGGGTTTCGGGTTGAGGGTTTCATACCCCAACAGTAAACGCACAAGTAATGTCAATGTAATTGCGGCTTGTGGACTCTCAGACAAACACGGCCTCAAACAAAATCTGGAGTTACCCGAGCATGAGTGCACCACCCACCCGAGCGCTCAAACCCTAAACCCTAAACCCCAAATCTCAAACCTTGTATCCTACTCTGTGCGCCTCAGAGCCTCCAGCCTGTTCCTGGACGACCCTTTAATCCCAAACTTGTGATTAATATAGGGGCCTAAATAGTTGGAATATTTGAATAGGGTTTGGGGGCCCATTATACTATGCTTGTAATAAGGAGCCGCCCTAAACAGTATAGGTAACTAAATATTTAGGCCCGTATAGTACCCTAAGGCTCAGAGGCTCCTGGACCATCGTAGTGAAATCCCAAACCTTAGCCCCCAACAAAAGCCCAAACTCTCCCCCAGAAAGCCCATGACCCTCTTAGGAGCCTTAAGGTAGTTACTGAGTCCCATGATCCTTTAAGTAGACCCTAAAACCCCCTCTTATAGAACCCTTTTAGATTGCTTTTAAAGAGCTCTTATAGAACCCTTATAGAACACTTAAGATTCCCTAAGTTAGGGTAGTTAATTAGGCCCGCAGGGTAGCAAACAATCCAGGCCCGGTCGCTGAACGTCGAATTTGCCCAAAGACTCAGTCCAACGGACCTGCAGGCAATCGACATTCTTTGACAGTAATGTAGGGTTAGAATAGGGTTTCTGTAAAGGGGTCTATAAGAGTTACTATAAGGGATCTGGTTTTTGGGGTTCCTTATTACAATTATAGTATAATATACCACCAAAACACTATTCTAATGATTAAGGCCCCAGTAGTACAAAGACTACCACGAACACTCCGACTTCGCCTGCTGCTGTTTCAGGCTGATGGTGCATTTGGCAAAGAAGAACAGCATGAGGGTGATGATGAACAGAACCACGTCATGAAGATGGTAATCATGATGTTGATGACGACTAGTTGCCAGAAAGAGATATGGAGCACAGGAGAGGCAACCTCCAAAACAGGGTCCTTTGGGGTGTACTTGGGTTGGAGGTCCCAAGGACTACACCTTGAAAGGTTTTTTAGGCATGGAACAGGAGACCCTACCATTTGGGCGCTTGAGGCTGTGAGTAGCGGTACAGATACAGCAAATCAACATATAGGCCACCTGAAAGAGGCTTTGTGTGCTGAGCCAGTTCACACCAACTTACCACCCCATCTTCAACAAGTGGATACTTCGGCCCCTTTTTTGGTGTCCCCAAAATACTACGGCATCCTTTATAGAAGGACCCTAGCAGGTGTCCCCAAAATACTACGGCATCCTTTATAGAAGGACCCTAGCAGGGACCCTAATTTAGAGAACTACCCAAGTGTGCCCCCCCCCCACGACTTCTGCATCTCCACAACATCTGCTCTTACCGGGTTCTTGTTAAGGATTTGATTTAAGTTATCACGATAAGAAAACCATATTATGAACTGTAGATCCCTGTTATGATAACTTAACGTAAAGTCCTTAACAAGAACCCAGTTTAAGTGTCTGGGACTCCTTCTTCCGGTGTTGTGTTTCGGGGCTGTTCTCTCTCTTGAACAACTTGCTAACACCTCTTATAAAACCTTTCATGGACCCGGCCCTTAAAGGAACCCTGAACCCTTCAAGGAACCGTTAAAGGAACCCACGACTTTGCGCCTTCTCACCAGCCAGGCCGTCGACCAGCTTGCCTGCAGTTAAGGATTAGGGCTTAGGGTTAGCCCAACAGCCGAGCCACCAGTGCTCTTTGTAGCTAGGGTTGTAAACAATGACGACCGATATCATATTCCCGACTAGGCCACTTGTAACCTACATTACATACTAAGCCCCATGCTCCTCCCAGCACCGACTACAATTTGCAGATTCGTGACAAACCTCACGGGACAAAGCAACCTTTCGCGATGGACGCTGCCCTGCAAGCCTACTTGGAGTTTCATGGGCAGGTATGAGTGGGGTTTGTAAGTAGGACAACTAGAGTTGTCGCCTACATTGGGGACTTCTAACCCCACTTAGAACTACCCATGAAACTCAAAGTAAGATTCTGAGTGTTGAAAGCTCTTGAGCCTCTGGCTGAGGGGTTCATGGTTTTAGGAGTCCAAGGCGTGCAGGGTCTTAGAAGTCGATTCTAATCGTTGCTTGGGCGCTGAATACCTTAACCAACAAAAAGTTAACCTTTTGAATATGTCAATTCTGGTAGGATGATATAAACCTCAAAAGGTTAAAGGTTACCTACTCAGCTACGAAGGTTTTTGGAGACCTAAAGCCAGAGACAACACAATCTAAAAAACCCTAACCTGCCGGGTTGAAAAGCCTCCTAGAGCCCAAACCTTAAGCCTTAACAGGCCCTGAGACCCCCATCATTGACCCCCGAATCTTCATCTCTGCAAGCCGTATCTGCAGCCCCAGACCATACGAAATAGTAGGCTATCCTGCCTTACTGATAGGGTGAACTCAGAAGTTACCAGTAGGTTATTGGATCCACGGGTAACCTAGGAATAAAAAGGGTGCCCTTTTTGGTTTAAAGGGGCTTATAAGGGAACCTGAACCTAAAAAAAAGGGGAACAAGGGCCTACTCTGGGTCCTAGGTTATTGGATCCACGGGTATTTCAAACACCATCGAAGCCTAAACCCTAAACCCTAAACCCCCATCGAAGCCTGCTCTCTCTAGCTTGATCTTCAACTCTTCTGCAGTCCGCGCCAGCGTCTCCTTCCACCAGTGTTGGGATGCGAGCTCTTGGGTGCAAGAACGGCCTGCTTAGAGCGTTCATAACCTATGTGTTTTGGGTTCACTTTATATGTCTACATGTGTATGTATATACGTGTATGCACATATATATATATATATATATATACAGACATCTCGATAACTGTGTATAGCAAATATGTCAGTCAATACACATAAAAAACATACACATACACAGACACATATACATGTACATGTCTCAAACTCCAAACCCGACGTCCTAACCCCTAAACTTCTAAACCCTATACACTTTGCACCTGAAGCCTTCTTCCCTCAACACCATAAACCGCTCTGCAGCCTGAAAGTCATGACCACAAAGCTAGGGTTCACGACTGCAAAAGTGTTTCGGGTTGATAAGACTTCCTTGCTTCCAATATTCCCTTGTCCGACTGTGTTATGGCATAGTCCTGAGCCCTAGACCCGAAACTTTGAATGGCAAATCGGATCCACATAGCATGCCCTGCCTTCTCGTTGTTGGAGGCGGAGAATTGGTCGTTCAAGTTCTTGACCTTGGCTTGTATTGGTTTCTTCTGAATTGGGTTTTGTTCTGTGTTGTAGGCCAGGTATGTTGAATGGGAGTTTGTCCGGTTTTACAAGCGTTGTTAGGGCAGTTTGAGGGGTTTCCGATTCTTTTCGCTGGAGTTCCAAGAATGTTGATCGTACAGCTTCTAGGGTCCACTGCGCAGCGGTACTCGAACTTACTGTAGTGGCCTTAATAATTACCTATAATATTCTGGGGGCTCCTTAATATAATTATAGTATAATGGGCCCCCAAACCCTATTCAAACTATCAAGTCCCTTACCCTTAGGGTCCATGTACCCAAATATTGTATACTTTGGCCTTAAAGTAGTCCCTATTTAGGTACTTTAGGGCCAAAGTATCTACTATTGGGGTACATGGACCCTCAGGGTTATTGGTGTCCGCAGCTCGCACACTGAACGCAAGAGGAACTCCCTGCCAGTAGACCCATGCGCCGAAACCCTAAGTTTGTTTTTTTTCAGGAGTTTCCGAAAATTAGGGGTACCTTTAAAGGGATCCAATAAGGGTTCCGGAAAGGGATCTATAAGGGTTCTATAAAGGGCTTAGGGTTTAGGGTTTAGAGTTTCCGAAACTTAGGGGTACCTTGTTTGGGGGTCCCTATCATAGGGATCCTACTATTTAGGGTACTATATTATATAGGGTCCCCTATTTTCAGAAACTCCCATTCAGGTCCGGGTGTTAAACCGGCGGGCCCTGCATCTTAAGGGCTCCCTTAGCCCGAAGGGTCCCAAGTACCGAATCAGTAGAGTTCCTTTAATGTGAGGGTCCATGTACCCAAATAGTAGATACTTTGGCCCTAAAGTACCTAAATAGGGACTACTTTAAGGCCAAAGTATACAATATTTGGGTACATGGACCCTTAGGGTTAAGGGTTCCATTCTGGGTTCAGGGTTCTTTTAAGAGGTTCCTGTAACATACTAGGTGTCGATTTCAACAGTCCCCCAATTTCTCTAAAATTAGGGCTCTATAATAAACGATATTAGACATTATGTCAAATTGATACCTAGTGACCTAGTGTATAGTAGACTGTCGGGTTTCCATAGTAGGAATTGCTATTATGATGTGGGAAAGTAGCCGCCAGAACAGTACCTAGGACTTAAATTAAGTTGTAGCAACCCTTTCGGTGCCCCCCTAGAGTCCCTGAAGTAATCCTCGCAGTGCCATACAGAACGCTGATCATAGTCACCCTAATTTGTTGACCTTCCTTGTGAGCCTACGCCCCAAATCCTTAACCCTAATTACAAACCCTAAACTCGAATTAAACCATTCTAAACCCCAAACCCTAACTCCCACACTCTACCCTAAGGCTCCTAAGAGGATCATGGGCTGTCCCGGGGAGAGTTTGGGCTTTGAGGGCCAAGGTTTGGGGTTTCACCACAAGGGTCCAGGAGCATTATCAAGGACAGTTTCAGGTGGGTAGTTACCAGGTGGGTACCCTTAAAGGAGGCCTATATAGACCTCATATAGCCCCATTACCCTTATACGAGCCTTAGATGAGCCTTATATGGGGGTANGGTGGGTACCCTTAAAGGAGGCCTATATAGACCTCATATAGCCCCATTACCCTTATACGAGCCTTAGATGAGCCTTATATGGGGGTACCCACCTGTAAACTACCCACCTGAAACTGTCCCTAACATTAGGGTACACCCAAAACCCTTTTGCTAACCCTTACTCTGAGCCTGAACCCGGAGCAAAGTGCGACCGGGCCACCAGGTCCTGCACTTTCTTGAGTTCCTCGGAGCAAGACGCGCGGTTTACGGCTTAGGTACGGGGTTCCTTTAAGGGCTCTTTAAGTCTACTCGAAGTAAGGGCTTCCTTTAGGGCAAACTTTAGGGGAAGGCTTCCTTCAAACACATGCTCCTTTCACGGCGAGTTCCTGCAAGGGTTCTTTTCAGGCAATAGTGTCTAGGACTTCGAGTATTGCGTGCTTAAAGGTTTGGGGTTGAAGGTTTGGGACAGTATCGATTTTGGGGATACGCTTAGGGTTTTTGTAGGAATTGAGGGCTTTGGGTCTCTGCAGGGTTTATGTAGGAGGGTGAAGGGGATTACAGCGGTTCTGGTGAAGGGCTACGGTGCTAGGGCTTCTTGCTGTAGTTACCTGGCTCTGGTGCTTAACTCTGAGGCGGCCGGCAAGTATGACCCATGGGCTCATCTCAGTCGGGAAATGGATCCCGATGATGATTGTAGCAGTCCCTGTGATATAAGCAGTTCCCCTAAACCCTAAACCCTACCCAAACCCTAAACCCCAAACCCTAAGCCCCAAACCCTAAACCCCTATTCCCCACGAAGGACGAAGGAGTCTTTCACATCCAAGGAACCGCATTGGCCTCTCGCAGCTGCTTCTGCTTCGCCTGCTGCAGTGCTGGGTTCTTGTTCAGGGACATTTATTTGAGGTTGCTATGCTAAGGAAACCATATGATTTACTGTAGATCCCCATTCGAGTGAGTGGAGACGGAAAAACCCCCGAGAGCACCGTTGCGGTTTAGGAATGTTTTGAGTTTAGGGTTTCGGGGTTTAGGGGTTTCGGGGTTTAGGGTTTCGGACCTTATTTGGGGGGTCCTTATAATAAGGATCCTACTATTTAGGGTATTATATTGGGGTCCCCGATTTTCGGAAACCCCCATATAGTTATCACGTGAAATGCGTGGACCTCATGATACTCTTGAACAGCCCACATGGGCTCGATAAGTCCGACAGCTCTGCCTTACACCCAAACTCATGAACTCTTGCATGCCTATACCGTGCTTACCAAAAACCGAAGCTTGAAAGCCGCAGACGTTACAGAACCAGCACTGGCTGCCTACTATACTCCTATACCCACAGCTTAAACCGTGAAAGCCTGCACACAAACCTCGAAGCCTCCATGGCCCAAAACCATAGTCCAACCACTCAGGCGCCCATATTACAGAACCAAGTTATCAAACCCTGTTACAGAATCCTCAAGGGAACCCTTTGAACAGAGCCCCAGAGCATCAGAAGCCGTCGTGCCTCTAGCTTGTCCTGAGCGGACTTGAGCTTGTTCCTGCATGCAGGCCATGACTGTTTAGTGTTTACGGCTCGGAGAAGAAGCCACCCGGCCGGCACTGAGCCCTAAACCCTACCCCTAAACCCTAAACCTCTGCGCTTGAATCCCTAAACCTTACCCTTATACCCTAGAAATCTGCGCTTGAATCCCTACACCGTACTCCCCAAACCCTTGAATAACTAAACCCCCGGCCTATTCTGACGCTGTGAGGCTGAAGGTGAAGATCCCCGACCTCCAAATCCCTTAATTAAACAATACACCTGAAAACACGTTAGGGGTCCTACTATGGCTTAAGGGAATACACCTGAAAACACGTTAGGGGTCCTACTATGGCTTAAGGGGATACACCTTAAAACACATTAGGGGTCCTACAATGGCTTAAAGAATACACCTTAAAACACAGTAGGGGTCCTACTATGGCTTAAAGAATACACCTTAAAACACAGTAGGGGTCCTACTATGGCTTAATGAATACACCTTAAAACACAGTAGGGGTCCTACTATGGCTTAAGGGAATAGACCCTAAAACACAGTAGGGGTCCTACTATGGCTTAAAGAATACACCTTAAAACACAGTAGGGGTCCTACTATGGCTTAAAGAATACACCTTAAAACACAGTAGGGGTCCTACTATGGCTTAAAGAATACCTTAAAACACAGTAGGGGTCCTACTATGGCTTAAGGGAATACACCTTAAAACACATTAGGGGTCCTACTATGGCTTAAGGGAATACACCTTAAAACACATTAGGGGTCCTACTATGGCTTAAGGGAATACACCTTAAAACACATTAGGGGTCCTACTATGGCTTAAGGGAATACACCTTAAAACACATTAGGGGTCCTACTATGACTTAAGGGAGTACACCTAAAAACACATTAGGGGTCCTACTATGGCTTAAGGGAATACACCTTAAAACACATTAGGGGTCCTACTATGGCTTAAGGGAATACACCTTAAAACACATTAGGGGTCCTACTATGGCTTAAGGGAATACACCTTAAAACACATTAGGGGTCCTACTATGGCTTAAGGGAATACACCTTAAAACACATTAGGGGTCCTACTATGGCTTAAGGGAATGCACCTTAAAACACATTAGGGGTCCTACTATGGCTTAAGGGAATACACCTTAAAACACATTAGGGGTCCTACTATGGCTTAAGGGAATACACCTTAAAAGTGTAATCCCCAGGATGATACGCTTAAGGGAATACACCTTAAAACACATTAGGGGTCCTACTATGGCTTAAGGGAATACACCTTAAAACACATTAGGGGTCCTACTATGGCTTAAGGGAGTACACCTTAAAACACATTACTACTATGGCTTAAGGGAATACACATTAAAACACATTATGGGTCCTACTATGGCTTAAGGGAGTACACCTTAAAACACATTAGGGGTCCTACTATGGCTTAAGGGAATACACCTTAAAACACATTAGGGGTCCTACTGTGGCTTAAGGGAGTACACCTTAAAACACATTAGGGGTCCTACTATGGCTTAAGGGAATACACCTTAAAACACATTAGGGGTCCTACTATGGCTTAAGGGAATACACCTTAATTGTGTAATCCCCAGGATGATTGGCTTAAGGGAATACACCTTAAAACACATTAGGGGTCCTACTATGGCTTAAGGGAATACACCTTAAAACACATTAGGGGTCCTACTATGGCTTAAGGTATACTCCTGACTTAACGGAATTTGGAAGGTCTGCGGTTAGGGTTTCGGATTTGACTTAAAGGGTTCAGAGCTTGCAGCCTTTGGGTTTAAAGGGTCAAGAGGTTCTGCTTTTGTAGAGTTTCTTCTATAACCCTAAGCATCAAAATAGCCCAAAAGCCTTACATAGCACGGTCTTTGGGCGCAAAAGCCATAATATATGAGTCCTTAGATCCCCAGGGTAAGGGCTCGGGGTCTTAGGCTCTTTCGCTTTTCGGGCTCAGGATCTAGGCTTGAGTCGGAAAAATTACGGGATTTGGGGCTCAGAGCCGACAGACATAGCGCAGCAGCAGCAGGAGGAGGAGTATTAATCATAGCAGCAGCATCCCCTTATGAACCCCTACAGCCTTGTGCAAAACCACTAGCCTTCGACCCGATACTCCCCAACCCTAAACCATACATCCTCCACCCTTAGCCCCTTCCGCAGAAACCTNCAGCATCCCCTTATGAACCCCTACAGCCTTGTGCAAAACCACTAGCCTTCGACCCGATACTCCCCAACCCTAAACCATACATCCTCCACCCTTAGCCCCTTCCGCAGAAACCTTGTGGAGCCCTTATATAATTACAGGAAGCCTGACAGAAACCCCAAGTCTTAAAGCTAACTATCGAGGGGACTAGACGTGCTGGGCCTCTTGGGTGCCACCGCGCAGCCCTTGAAGTATACCCCTTCCCCCAAGGGCCCAAAGGACACGATAATTAGGTACTCGGGTTTGGGAGCGTAGTTATGTAGGTTGCTATTCTTGAGAGTATATGATAATGGGGTACTTGGACCCTTAGGGTTCCTTCACCGCCCTAAACCCTAAACCCTAAACCCTAATCCTAAACCCTAAACCCCTATAGTATACCCCTTCCTTGAACGAATCCTTTAGGGGTTCCTTGTTTGAGGCTGAGGCTTTCAGGAATCCTTCAAGGAAGCCTCATCTAAGGAACCCCTTGGGGGGGCTCGTAGGCACCTCGGGCTCCTTCCTCCGAATCCTAAGCCCTAAATCCTAACCCCTATACCCATAGCCCACATTGGGGTTCATATTCCCAGAGGGTCCATATACCCGAACTATGGAATTAGGCCCCCAAAAAACCATCCCTATTGTGGTTTTGGGGACCTAATTCCATAATGGTAGTGTATGTGGGACCCTCTGGGATTTAGAATTCTATAAGGTAATCCCAAAAAGGAACTACTTTGGGGCCTATGGGTAAACCCTAAACTCAACTCTCAAATCCTAAGCCGTCTAACCCCCAACTCCTCAACCCTCAACCCTCAGCCCAGCTGGGCCTCTTGGGCTCCACCTCACGATAGATCTCGGCGTAGATCTTCATGGCGTGCACCCACTGACCTAGTTTAGGGTTTATAATACAGAGTTATATAGGGCCCAACAGGACACCCTTTAAGCCTCCATTTAAGGGTGTGGATTTCAACAGTCCCCCAGACTATTTATACGCAGGGCTCTATCTTCAACAATACGAGAAATAAACAAAATCTATCAAATCGATACCTAGTACAAGGGCTTTTTATGGGTTCGGGTTTAAGGGTTCCTGTGAGGGTTCCGCTAAAGCTTGCTGTTGAGTTTGGGCCGGGTCCTTGGGCTCAGGGTGCTAAGACTTTCGAACGTTTAGGGTTTAGGGTTTAGGGTTCTCCGTGGTGTGGCCGGCGTCATCCAGGGCTTCCTCCTCACTGGAGCCCTCCCGCAGCTGTGCACACACGCTCGTGGCGAGGCCCGCCTTAGGGCACCTTCATCGTCAGCTACAGAGTCGGCCATTCCAGAGCTTCCTTTCGGCGTGCGGCGGAACCTCATCGGCCTGACTCCACTTCTTCCTACCACCTCCCGGTGGGGTCCTTATACCAGTCCCGGGTGTTAGCCACCCAGGACAAGTATTCTGCCCATGCTTTGGGGGGTCCTGGCTCCATATTCCGTGCCGGCTTCCGGCCCCATGCCTCATCGTTGAGCAATTTCTGCATGAGTGATTTGCCGAGCTCTGTCTGTGTGTCTGTGTGTGTGTGTGGGTTTAGGGTTTAGGGTTTAGGGTTGCCTCGGCTGTCTCTGTGACCCGGCAGGCAAAAGAAAGACCTTGTCGCGCTCGTCAACAGGGTCCGCAGGGCTCAGCAGCTCTGCGCGAAGGTTGGGGATGGTGCAAACGTCCAACCCTGGCAGGAACGCCGGTCTTCTGAGTTTATGACTCATGCCCCACTTGAGATCCCGAACTTACCCTTGGGACACCCTTCACAAGGACACGGAAGTGAATCACGTGGATCCTTGGGTTCAGGGTTTATGGCATTAAGCCTTGGGCTCAGGGTTTAGACTTCTAAGCCTGGGCTTAATACTGCAGGGGGGGTTGAAGTTTAAGCTGTTGGGGGGGTTAGGTTCCTAAACCCTTAAACCCTAAACCCCTAAACCCTAAACCCTAAACGTTAGGTTTAGGCCTGATAACCCTAAACCTGATAACCCTAAACCCTAAAAAACCCAGGACATGGAATGCAAAACGCAGCGACTACCTCGGAAAACCGGGCCTAGAAGGTAGTCTCCGCTACCCTGGGGATCTAAGGACTCATATAGGGTTCCTTTAAAGGGATCTATAAGGGGTCCTTTAAAGGGATCTATAGGGTTTAGGGATCTAAGGACTCATATATTGTGGCTTTTGGGCCCAAAGACCATACTATATAAGGCTTTTGGGCTATTTTGATCCCCAGAGGTATCAAACCATAAAACAAAGCCCTCGTGGCCTCCTCAAAGCGCTGTTAATCCCCGGCAATGCTTTGAATGGAGTTTTTGGACTACGGTATTCCATCACGGTACTACTATATCAACCTTATAACCATGCTAAAACGACTATGTTTAATAGTCTCTGGGGTTTTATACGAACAAGACTAGAAACAATTCCTAAGGAGACTATAGACTGTGAGCCTCAAGGATCAACACCAGGGACCCTCAAAATCAGAATAGGGTTTTGGGGTTTAGGCTGGAGGGTTTACGAATTAGGGCTTAGGGTTTGGGATCATATTAAGATTTTTAAGGATTCAGGGTTTTGGGTTTAGGGTGGAGGGTTACTACAGATCTCTAAGGCTCTAAGGACCAGTACTAGTACTTCCAAGTCTCCAGGTCCTAATGCCTATCACATCTTGCAGCCGCATGACACAATGCCCCGGCTGCCAGGGAGACATTTGACCTTGCAAGGGCCTACTTCCCAGACCTCGCGGAGGATCTGAAACGTACAACCTCCTAAACTAGGGATACTTAACCCCAAAGGGTCCAAAGTACCCATATAGTAGAATGTAGGGTTTCTATAGTACGAGTTACTATCATGGTTTGGGCAAGTCCCCTTTTGGGAATTAGTAAGGGGCTTCATAGGAACCGGGTCAGGGTTAAAGTAGGGAATGAAGCGCTGTAGCTTTAGAACGCCAGGGCATTGGTTTCCAGCCTTGGGGGTGTAGGGCCCAGGCCGTGTTGCCAAATATGTGTAAGGTCGCGGCTTCCGGACGTGATTTAGGGTTCGCGAGTAAAGGGATCGGGTTTGCGGGTTTAATTAAGCAGCAATCCGATCCGCTCAATCCTTTCTCTGTCTCTCTCTTCCTTTTTTGCTTTTGGGATGGGGCAGTCCCAGTCCCAGTGCCCCCAGCCCCGGTCCCATTCCCATTCACAGTCCCACTCTCTC
Source organism: Symbiodinium sp. clade A Y106 (assembly GCA_003297005.1). Lineage (NCBI taxonomy): Eukaryota > Dinophyceae > Suessiales > Symbiodiniaceae > Symbiodinium > Symbiodinium sp. clade A. Next base: position 252,399 of record BGNK01000164.1, read on the forward strand.
TCTCTCGCTCTCTCTCTCTCTCTCTCGCTTCTCTTGTCTTGACGTACATAGGGCGTGTTTTCGGTATAAGGTGCTCTGTAATCGAATAATTGTTGGAGTCCGTCTTTGTCGTCTGCAGCTCCATATGCTAAACACCTCGTGCGACACGCGACGCGAATGGATTCTCCTTGGATGACACCTTGTTTCCCCGATAAGCCACAGAAATGAAAGACTGAGCTTTCCGGTTCCTACTAAACCATAAGAACCCCAAAAAGTTTGAAGTTTGGGTACTGGGGTCTACCCATAGTCTCCATTCTAGTTCTTTTTTTAACCAGTTCTACAATTAGGATCCTGTAAGGTAACCCCAAGAAAGACACTACGATGGATACTACAGGTAAGGATACTAAAATCCTAAACCCTATACCCTAAACTCTTAAAGCTGAACCCTAAACCCTAAAACCCTAAACCCTCTAGATCCCTTATGCCTTGAAAGGAACTCCTACAGATCCCTTTAAGGAACCCTAAGAAACCCCGGTATTGGGGATCTAAGATACCCTGCACGATGGGAGGCCCTGGTCTGACAACAGCCACTGGCCCTCAACGTCCCTCAACACCGAGAGTTCCTACAGTGAACCCCAGAAAGTTGGAACATCGATATAGGATGATTCATGCTGGGATTCCCTTTACTTTACTTTAAGGGCATGAGGATAGTGATGTTCCAACTTTCTGGCTTCTACTCTATAGGATCATACCCTACCCCTTGTTTAAGGTACCTACTTTTCTCCTATAACCATAAAACTCAGAGTTTTGGTCACAAGCTTTGAAACGGTTTGGGGACTTTAGAGTTTACCTATAGCCCTAAGGGTCCAAAGGACCCAATAATTAGGTACTTAGGTTTAGGATAGTAGTTATGTAGCTCAATAGTTAGGAGAGTATATGATTATTAGGTACTTGGACCCTTAGGGTAGGATCATACCCTACCCCTTCTTTAAGGTACCTACTTTTCTATATAGGAGATCCTAACCATAAAACTAGGTAACCTAAAAAAGGGGTAGGGTATGACCCTCTAGGTACGGTAAACCCTCTATAGCAGAAGCCAGAAAGTTGGAACATCAATATCCTCATGACCTTAAGGGGTTAGGGTATTAGGAGTACGGCTTAGGGTTTGGGGTTTAGGGTTCAGGGTTTGGAGTTCAACAATCTCGCCGGAGAACCGAGCAGTTTATGCATATACCCGAATGAAAATCTGACGATCAACCCAAACCTAATTCAGAAACCCTAAACCAAATCCCAAACACTCAACCGTCTGAGCTTGCCACACCAACTTGGGCGTGAAGTTCGCGTCCTTGGTGAACCTTCGTTCTTGGACGATGTGGGGAGTACATACTTTAATTTACTCCCCCTAGCTCCCACAAAGCTTTGATTGAGTTTTTTGTTTAGGGATTAGGGCTTAAGGCGTAGCATTAGGCTTTAAGTGATGTCGGAGTTGCCACCCTACCTATAATCTCCTTTGTAGTTCCTTGTTCTGGTTAACCAAGTCTATATGATAGGATCTTCATTATAAAGCTAATTAACCAACAGTATATAGGAAGTACAATGGAGACTATAGGTACACTCAACTGAAGGGTTCTGGTCTGGCCTCGACCCAAGCGCCCTGTTGCTTGCAGGTTCAGCGGAGGTTCAGCGGTCAGGGATTACAGTTAAGCCTTAACTGTTCAGGGTTTCAGACGCCCGAAGGAACACAACTCACTTAGCCACCGCAGTGCGCTCTAAGCCCACAACAAGGAACAATCCACTCCTTCTAAACACAAAACGAATAATTGGTAAGAGACTCTTGACTGGCTCTGCGAGCACCTTCCCGCGGATCCAAAGACCATTAAGGTCATACCCTAACTGACGGGTCCCTAAACCCTAAACCCCAAACCCAAGCCCTAAGCCCCAAACCCTAAACCCAAGCCCTAAACCCAAATCCTAAACCCTAAACCCAAGCCCTAAATCCAAATCCTAAACCCTAAACCCAAGCCCTAAACCCAAATCCTAAACCCTAAACCCAAGCCCTAAACCCAAATCCTAAACCCTAAACCCAAGCCCTAAACGGTTTAGGATTTGGGATTTGCCAAGCCCTAAACCCAAATCCTAAACCCTAAACCCAAGCCCTAAACCCAAATCCTAAACCCTAAACCCAAGCCCTAAACCCAAATCCTAAACCCTAAACTAGCATACACACACAGTGTAAGGAGATACAGGTTGCATTTAAGGTGGGTTATGGGGGATTATAATAGGGTTTCTAGGGGATACTAAGTAGACTTACTAAGTCAAAAGGGCCTCCAAGTAGGGTTTTCGAGATCCGGGGTTTATAGTAGGTAGCCTACCGCCACAGGACCCCACTTCGGAAACCAAATCTACCTGCAGTCTCCACTATAGTTCTGTTTTTGGCTAGCTAACTTTATGGTTACGACCCCATATAATATAAACTGGGTTAAGCAAAAGCAGGAACTACAATGGATCGAGAATCATTGGTAATCAGAATCTAAAGCAGATCTCAATTGTAACCGCGCTCAGACTCACGACTACACACAAAGCCCGTCCCAATGAACTCTCGGCCCAAGGACTTCTCGATCTTGCGCAGCGTGGTGTCTTTGATGTTGTCCTTCCATGAGCGTGGGAGAGGCTGTACGACCATAAGTTTCTGGGATCAAAAGACTCATATCTTACATGCGTTTCGGGCCCAAAGACCATGCCACATGAACAGTTTAGATTGGTTGGAGCCTCAGTGATGCTCCAAGAATCTGAAAAGTAGGGCCTTTGGAACAAAACCCATCGAGTGTGCATTATTTCGAAGCTGCGACACTAATAAGTCCAAACCCCTAAACTGCTCTAAGTCCCTAAACCCCTATGCTCTAAGTCCCTATATAAACCCTTGACCCTAACCCTGTAACTATTTAGCTACTTGGAACCTCCAGCCTTCACGAGGTTCAGAGTTTTGGTCACAAGCTTTGAAACGGTTTGGGGACTTTAGGGTTTAGGGTGAAAGGTTTACTGCTAGCATTTGGGTGGTTGTCAAAATTAGGGTCCCTTTTTGTGTGCTTAATATAATACGGCACCTATTATTTAGGATACCCAAAAAGGGACCGTCATTTTGACAACTACCCATTTATAAATAGGGGTTTGGGACCATGAGGCTTGGCCAATCTAGTAACTAGTAGCTGATCCTATGGACCCATGTATCCATGCACCTTCACCCGAAAGTCACGACATAGGAGCCAGGCTAAGGCCTAAGTGGATTTATAGGTTCTACGTTGTATTTGTTATTTGTTTATTTGTGTCTGCACATGAATATGTATATATATATATATGTATATATATGTACAAAATATATGCTAGTCAATAGGTACATTGATAAGGGCGACTGTGCACAAAAGGCCGCCTGTAAGTTTCTGCGGCCGGCACGCCCTCTACCCTGGACTCCACCTCCAAACTCTGATCCCACAAAGCCCCTGAACCCTATAAACCTTAAACCCTAAAACCTACCTTAACCCTGAAGAACCTACCATTTTAGTGTTCCTTATTATGATTTCCTTATATAAGTCCTTAAAAAGGTAGGTTCTTCAGGGTTAAGGTAAGCCCAAAAGCCGAAATCCCAAATCCTGAACCCTAAGATCCAAAACTCTGAAGTACCCCAAACCCTAAATCGTTTAGTCACGGGGATCCCATCCTTGTCGAAGGTCTTGATGCGCACCAAGAAATTCCTTGCAACATTGATTATCATGGCACCTAGCTTGATACGGTTTTGGGCCTAGGGTTTGTAAGGGCTTCTAGGGGTCTGTAATGAATTAGAAAAAGATAATGCTGTATAAGGACTCCTTGTGCTTAGCACGAATGTTACAAGGGTTCTGTACGGGTTTCAGGATCACGGGACTCAACGAGAAGCTCATGTTTGTGGGTAGTGTCCCCATCCAACCCCAAACCCCTAAGCCCCCATAGCCCTAAACTTGTGAAATCTGCTGCCTGCTGACTCTGAAAATTCTATATTTCCTAAATATGCGTTTCAGATCCGTTTGGGGATCCGTTTTGGATTCTGGATCCGTTTGGCGATCTGCTTTCGATCCGTCTTGGATCCGTTTTGGGATGCGTTTGGGATCCAACCCAGCCGGCCCCCCGGCAAACGGATCCAAAACGCATCCCCCAACGATCCCCCGACGGACCCCCAAACGGACACGTTTCCCTCGAGAGGGATGCGTTTTTGATCCGTTTTGGATGCGTTTTTTGATCCGTTTTCCATCCGTTTTTTTGGGATGCGTTTCACCGCCGGCCCGGCAAACGGATCCAAAACGGATCCCCCAACGGACCCCCAGACGGGTCCTGCGGCGGACCCCCAAACGGACACGTTTCCCTCGAGATGGATGCGTTTTTGATCCGTTTTGGATCCGTTTGGCGATCCGTTTTGGGATGCGTTTGGGATCCAACCCAGCCGGCCCCAGCCCCGCCGGCCCGGCAAACGGATCCAAAACGGATCCCCTAACGGATCCCCCAACGGACCCCCAAACGGACCCCCAGACGGGTCCTGCGGCGGATCCCCGAACCCACGTTTCCCTGGAGAGGGATGCGTTGTTGGCGTTTTTGATCCGTTTGGCGATCCGTTTTGGGATGCGTTTGGGATCCAAAACGGATCCCCCAACGGATCCCCCGACGGACCCCCGAGGGCTGTGTGTTTGATCCGTTTTGGATGCGTTTCTGATCCGTTTGGCCATCCNGATCCGTTTTGGGATGCGTTTGGGATCCAAAACGGATCCCCCAACGGATCCCCCGACGGACCCCCGAGGGCTGTGTGTTTGATCCGTTTTGGATGCGTTTCTGATCCGTTTGGCCATCCGTTTTGGATCCGTTTTGGGATGCGTTTGGGATCCAAAACGGATCCCCCAACGGATCCCCCGACGGACCCCCGAGGGCTGTGTGTTTGATCCGTTTTGGATGCGNATCCGTTTGGCCATCCGTTTTGGATCCGTTTTGGGATGCGTTTGGGATCCAAAACGGATCCCCCAACGGATCCCCCGACGGACCCCCGAGGGCTGTGTGTTTGATCCGTTTTGGATGCGATTCTGATCCGTTTGGCCATCCGTTTTGGATCCGTTTTGGGATGCGTTTGGGATCCAAAACGGATCCCCCAACGGACCCCGAGGGCTGTGTGTTTGATCCGTTTTGGATGCGTTTCTGATCCGTTTGGCCATCCGTTTTGGGATGCGTTTGGGATCCAACCCAGCCGGCCCGGCAAACGGATCCAAAACGGATCAAAAACGCATCTCTCGAGGGAAACGTGGGCCCAGGGATCCGCCGCGGGACAAGACACACTTGACGGACACGAAAACGCATGCATGCCCCAGAGGATTTAGGGCTTTAGGGCTTTAGGGGTTGAGGGTTTAGGGCTTTAAGGGCTTAGGGGCTTAGGGTTTAGGGGTTTAGGGCTTAGGGTTTAGGGTCCATATGTAAAACGGATCATCAGTCTTCTGCACAACAACCCAGTGTTAGCAGAACCAGATTTTCACAACCCTATAACCCAGACTGACTTCGGATCCTTGAAACAGGTTTCTACTAGTTCCCAGAAGTTCCACGCTTGGGGGTGGCTGTGTTTATAATTAGGGTGTACTTGGGCCCTGCATAACCCAGCCGTTCAAGGACCTATACAAATTCTTCGCCGAAACAGGCCCGCATTCATCAAAGCCGGTCTTTTTTCCGCCAAGGGAGGAACCTGCAGGTTGAGGCTAAAGTTAACCCTAAACCCTAAACACTAAATCCTAAACCCTAAACCCTAAACCTTGCACAAAAACCGAATCGTCGGCAGACCCATCGCGAACTTGTCAGCTGGCTTACACCGGCGAGCATCTTTCTGTGCAGTATGCTGGCCCCAATCCAGGAGAAGCTGGTCTACACAGTGCACAGCAGCTATGAGTTTTTGGAATCCATGCCACGCACAGTTCCACCCGGTTATGAGATTGCGACGATCGACATCAAAAACTTGTACCCCAGCATCGATACAGAGCGCATGCTGTTGACACTCTCTTCAGATATCATCGGCCACTACGGCCACACAGACCTCGCGAACTTTGTTATTGGAATGCTTCGTATCGTCCCTCTCTGCATTGTAGGGCTCGAGGGTTAGATACATCTTCTATTTTGGTAGTCTTCTACTACAAATTATAGTCGGGAACCCTGAGAAATAATTTAAACCCTAAACCCAAACCCCAGCCCTAAACACCAATATTACTACAACCCTTATAGATCTCTTATGGATCCCTCAAAGGAACCCGAAAAGGAACCCTAAACACAAATAGCACTGCAAATTATTCAGTCTTGCATAGTCTTGCATCCCTAAACCCTAAACCCCTGACAGTCTCGTGTGTTCCCCGAGGGTCGTGTCGTTCAGCTCCGTCTTGGCCTGGCCCCATGAAGGCGTCTTCTCCATGACCTGGTCCGGGATTCATGGGTAGCTATAAGTAGGGTTATAGTGTTCCTTTAAGGGATCTATAAGGGTTCTATAAGGGCTCTGTAAGGGAGGTTAGTCATGAAGGCGTCTTCTCCATGACCTGGGCCGGGATTCTGTAGGGTTTATAGGGTTCAAGGTTTAAGGTTTATTATAGGGTTTAGGGTCCATGCTTCAGGATTATGTATGTAGGGCTTATAGGGTTAGGGTTCCTTTATTAGGTACTTAGGTTTAGGCTAGTAGCTATGTAGGTTACTATTTGGGAGAGTAGAGAGTATATGGTCCAGGAGTATACTTACACCGAGGGTCTGTGTACGAGTATTCGTGTATAGAGGACTCCTGCATAGTCACTGTAGGGCCAGTGTTTGTAAGTGTGTATGTCTATACGGGAACCTCGACCTCTACCTAGAGTCTCCATTGTAGTTCCAATTTTGGTTAACCAGTTTTATGGTTAGGATCCTATAATGGAGATTTTTGGTTAAGCAAAAAAGAACTACAATGGAGACTCTAGGTAGTTTGAATAAGCAAGATCAGTGCCCTTCAGGGTTCAGGGTAACACAGGGTGGAATTGACGATCTAATCAAAGTCATACCAGGGTTATGACTGAAAACTGGCTGAGTAAAAAAAGCAGCTTCGGCATTTCTGCGAGTAGAATGACATGCTTCACGGACTGACGCAAATCAGCAACGCCTCCCGGATAAGAATGAAAGACAAACAACACCGAGTCCTAACACACACTAGCTAGTGAGCGTAAACGGCAAAATTTGAAGCCCCTCTATGGTACCCAAAGCCTCCGAAGGCCTTAACGCCTGCCGCCTCGACCCCCCCGGCGGGCCGTCATCACGGCGCACATGGTCTTCATCACGGCTTCGGGCGGCTTGGCGTAAGCTTTGACCTTCAAGCAGCGGCGAGGAAGTGCACCCTAAGCTTGCATTAACTGACATCTGAAAAACTTCTACAGTGTAGGGACGTTTCAGGACTAAGCTTACACCCTAAACCTTCTACATCCTAAATCGCAAGGTACCTGTAGTCTCCATTGTAGTTCCTTTTTGGGGTCACCTTACAGGATCCTAGTTATAGAACTGGTTCAACCCCCCAAAAAGGAACTATAATGGAGACTACAGCTATATAACCTTAGAGCTTCCCCTTATAGAACCCCTATAGATCCCTTTTCGGGAGCCCGTTAAGGAACCCTACCTAGAGGGTCATACCCTACCCCTTTTTTAGGTTACCTAGTTTTATGGTTAGGATCTCCTATATAGAAAAGTAGGTACCTTAAAAAAGGGGTAGGGTACGATCCTATAGGTACTGACTAAGTCCCATGATCCTTTCAGCAACCCTAAATTCCCTCTTATAGAACTCTGAAAAATCCCGTTTACGGAGCCCTCCACCGAAAGCCTCAGGCGGGGTAGAAGAACCCGCAGTCCTGGCATAGGCATCCCCTGAGGCAGCCGAAATCCGGTTCAGGCGCGCTGTGTTGATAGCTGTGCTTCCGGCCACGTGGTGCATGCGATCACGTACCTCTCGGAAGGCCTGAGTGAGCCACCTGACATCCTCGCGAAGCCCAAAGTGCAGGCGTTCAAGAACAGAGACGCGATTGAGCAGCGCACGGCCAGCTTCATCATGACCTGGCTTGGGGTCTCGCCGGGAGACCTTTCACGCCAGCACTCACCATGGACTTCCGCGAGGAGGGTACCGGCAGATGTCTCAACAGCGACATCTTCCGTGTCGCTGCCGGTAGCCGAGCCCCCGGACGCCATCACTTCCAGACTACGAACCTCGGTTTAGCACCTTGGGTCTGCGAAACCTATACTAAGGGAAAGTCACAGCAGGACTGACGTTTTGGGTATGATGCTTCATAAGGGGACCCTAAAATACAAAGGACAGAAGGGTATTACTCAGGAACCTAATAGACCCTGAACCCCCATAGATCCCTTTACGGAACCCTTTAAGGAACCCTTTATAGAACCCTTTAAGCAACTATTTAAGGAACCCTTTAAAGAGCCCTGTAAGGAACCCCTTATAGAACCCTTTAAGGAGCCCCTTATAGAACCCTTTATGGAACTGTTTAAGGAATCCTTTAAGGAACCTAGACAGCTTGGAAGCTCCTGGCTTCCTCTGCAGGGAAGGTTCCCAAAGACTCCATATACCTTAATTAAGGGTTCGATAAGGATTCCTTAAAAGGGTTCCTTAAAGGGTTCCTTAAAGGGTTCTATACGGATTCCTTTGAGGGTTCTGTAGGGATTCCTTTTAGGGTTCTACCTTTAATCTAATCAGGGTTCCTTTTATTAATGCAGGGTTCTATAGTGATTCCTGTAAGGGTTCATTCCTTCTAGGGTCCTCTTCAATAACCCTAAGGGTCCGAGTACCTAATAATCATATACTCTCCTAAATATTGAGCTACATAACTACTATCCTAAACCCAAGTACCTAATTATTGGGTCCTTTGGACCCTTAGGGTAACTCATGGTATTCCGTAATTCAGGGGTTTTGGAGATCCGGATGGGGATCTTAAAGAAGAAGAATGGCGATTTGGTGTCTTTTATAGCTTTGGGACTTGAAGCGACGGCTAGTCCTAATGCTCGAAGGTTTAGGGTTTGGTGTTTAGGGCCCTGCTACTTTTTGAACCCGCCAATACAAATGAGACCCCACAAACGCCTTCCAGCGCCGTCATCATTCAACCCCCCTAAACTAAACAAACCGAAACCCAGGCTCTGAAGGCAGTATAGATCCCTAGAGGCCTGAAGAATTAGCAATTCGCAATAATATCCCCCTATCGTCCCAACAACAATATAATGTATAATGTACCCTGAACCCTACACCTTAAACCCCTGAACCCTAAAGCCCTAATACCCTGAACCCCAATACCCTAAATCCTATGCCTATACCCTTTAAACCGTAAACCCCGAAGCCTCCGCAATGGACTTCTTGTCCAGCTTCTCAAGGGCATCGACAGCCGCATCGAGAGCTGGCATGGCCTTCAACATGAAGTTTGGCGGTTTAGGGTGTTGGGTTTAGGGTTTAGGGGTTTGGGGGTTTACGGTTTAGGGGTTTAGGGCTTATAGGGCTTAGGATTTGGGGTTTAGGAGTTTAGGGTTTCGGGGTCTAGGGTTTAGAGGTTTCGGGTTTAGGGGTTTAGGGTTTAAGGCTTCGGGGTTCTGGGGGGGGGGGAGTCTGGAATTAGCACACTTGGGTTCATAAAGTTAGCTAGGGCCTGATTGGGGTGCCTGAACTGCGGTTTATGGTATGTGATTTTGGGTTTCGGATGTACTTGAAGTATCTGGCGACATAGTAGGTTGGTGTAGGGCTGAAGGGGTTTTGGGTTTATGCATTGTGCGATGTTACCTTTAGAAACGAAAACTCATACGTGCAAATCTCCTTATCACGCCCCGAGAGCCTGAAAGCATTCTACCATAAGCGCCGAAGCCTGACCTTCTGACGCTGCCTACGGCCTTGCGGTTTCTACATTGGGATATGCAGCAGTAACCTTCAAAAGAATAGCCTCCACTAAGATACGATACGGTACAGTCTAGGAAGGGTAGAGCCCTGTTGTACAGGGGCCTTCATAAGTAGACTAGGGTCTCAGCATACAGTGTATCTACACATTAAGTACCCCGAAGACTAAAACTACTTTGCTCAGCCCCCTACCTAGACCCGGGAATCTAGCACCGTTTTCGGACCATTCTGGTGTGGGCCAGATCCTATAATCAGAAGCTAAGGTCACAAAAAAACAAACATACTACAATTTAGGGTCCAGGTATGTTATGTAACAGCGGCCTAGATTTGATATTGAGAGACCTGACTCTGACCATCATACAGAAACCATTCCAAAGTACTCCTTAAACCCTGAACTGCAAACCCGTGAATCTCTTCTGCCACAAAGTGAGGATGCTCAAGTTTTGGTGTGGAATCCCGCCGCCTCAGCTCCTTTTCTGCCGAGAAGGGATTCGGGCTGTCTTCTCGCCAAGGGCTTGGACCCCCCTCCAGGCGTCTTGGCAGCTTAATTGTGCATGAGCAAGCTGCTTGCACTTTTCCCAGGTCATGTTCGAGTGACGAGCACGAAAACCACATGTCCTGTAGTACAAACCGCTTTGTTGGGCTTCCATGCCCTGGTTGCTGCCTTCCGGCCACTTCCAGTCGTCTGCGTGGCTCTGGGCTTTGGCTGTCAAGCGCGGGGAACTGTGAAGACTGTATTATAAAGCCGAAACTTACACTTGGCAGTATGCTGCAAACCCCAAAGCCTGACCTCCGCACTTCCTAAACCCCAGAGTCCGTAGCGAAACACTGCCTGACGCGGTGAACTCTGCACGCTCAATTCCGTGATTCTTCAGACCGCCAACCCTCACGGTATCGGGTTTAGGGTAGCTGCAGCTACAGTCTTAAGCTCTGCACCCAAAACCATCCGGTTCCCACATTCCAGAGGGGCCTTCTCGAGATCGCGAGTGGCATCATCCGCCAAGATCTTTGTCTCCTGGAGAATTCACACCCGGAGTCTCATTTGGGGCAGGTAGAGTGCTGGCGGATGTTGGATGTGCGTTTTGCACAAAAGCTGAGTAAACTCCAATCTAGCCCTTAGGGTCCGAATGCCGAATAATCAATCGAATTCCCGGCGCCAAAACAAAATGTTCACTTCATCGAAATTCTGCCGAAGCCCCCGCTCCCCTGCTACCTGAACACCCCAAACTGCGTGCCCTAAAGCCTCATACCCAAGCCTTAGCCGCCTTAGCCCGTGAGCCTTACACTCCTAACCTTATACAAACCATAGACTCTGAACCCCTGCAAGCCCAAACCCTTTTTACTATAGACCCGAATCCCCGAATAGCCTCAACCCAAAATGCTGAACACCACCGCCTGAACCCCAAACGCCTTGGACCCTAACAGCCCAAGCTGAGAATCTCAAAGCCTCTTCGGGGGTTCTATAAGGATTCATCGTGGCCTTAATACGAGATTACATGAGAACCGACCCGAATTCCTACACCAAAAAATCATAGCATTGCCAATTGTGATCGTCCGTTTCCTCTTCACTCTCGTCGCTTTCGCCATTCGACTTTGGACGTTTGCCTCGGCCTTCGCGTAGTCATATGTATCATGCTCCATAATCATTCTGCACATCTTCTCTTTGTTGTAGTCCTCTGCTTCATCGCGAAGGAACTCTTCCATCGTCCTGTCCTTCATCTACACCGACCAACCAATAAGGCAACGGTCTGCGTCACTATAGCCGGCAGCCGCAGCCTCACACAGAATGATGACCGGTTTCGTCATGCCTATGTCACCATACGCACTGACAAACTTTGCGATGATTGCCTCCCGTGTATCTGTGAAACCCACAAACCAAAAGCGATTGTACGTGCCATAGGACATAGCGCCAATGACAACTGGGATGTTCATGCCTTTGTCTGCATCTTCGTAATTGTGAAAGGCTTCAAGGCCCAACGACTGTAAACCCTAAACCCGAGACCTCAACCCTAAACCCGAAACCTCAAACCCTAGACCCGAAACCTTACAGTATTGACAGTGCCAAAGGGCCCCCTATATAGTGTAGAATATAGGGTTCCTCTTATTAGAATTTACTATGATGGTTTAGGGAAGTCTGCCCCTCTATTATACCCTAAATACCCACTGTTGAGGACCATAAGAGCTCTATTACCCTAAACCCGAAACCGTAAACCCCTGAACCCCTAAACCCCAAACCCCTAAACCCTATAAACCCCTAAACCCCTAAATCCTAAACCCCTAAATCCTAAACTCCTAAAACCCCTAAACCCTAAACCCTCCGTTCGGGAGCTGTCCTTGGCTTCCTTCTCGATTCGGATGGAGTCCGCTTCCACCTTTTGGGGCTCTTGCTAACGCATTTAATGTAAGGTACCATAATGGGGATAGATAAGGGTTCCTTTAAGGGTATAGGGTGTAGGGTTTAAGGTACCATAATGTGGATATATAATAGGGGGTTTAGGCGGTTTGAGAGTTTAGGGGTCTTGGGGTTTAGGCGTCTAGGAGTTTTAGGGGTTTAGCTTCTAGGTTCTTTGTGAAGGGATTTAGTTTAAGGCACCATAATAAGGAGACCATATTGTTTACAATAAATCCTTATTATGGTAACTTAATTTAAGGTATCATAATAAGGAGACCGTAGTATTTACCATAGATGCCTATTATGGTAACTTAAGCTATGTCTCTTAAAACCCTAGACATCTAAGGACTCATGTATGAAGGCTTTTGGGCCGAAAGACCATTCTATATTATCGCTTTTGGGCTATGTTGATGCCCATAAATCCTAAACCCTATAAACCCTAAAGTCCCTTATAGCAAGAACCCAGCCTGCTCAACTGTCTTTAGGGGTCGGTTTCGCGTCCATAGGGCCCGGGTGTAGGGGCTCGGCGCTCAGGGGGGCGGTTTGAGGTGTAGGGCCCCCTTCAAGGGCTTACAGTAAGCCCCAAAAAGTTGGAAACCGGATTAAGGCCAAATAGTGCTGGGATTCCTTTTACAAGGCTCTTAAGGATTGAGGCCATTGGGTTTCCAACTTTTGGGCTTCTACTGTAGGGTTTAGGGTTTGGAGTGTGGGCCCTCTTTACGGGCTTCGGGCTTACAGGGATTATGGACGGTTTAGGGTTTAGGGTGGGGGGGGGGGGGGTAGGGTTGATTTGGACCTGGCCTGACGTTTTGTTGTTGGTGGGTCTTGCCCAGGTGCGTGTAGGTACCAAATCCTCTGATTCCCCACCAAATGGCAGATGTCGAGACTATGGCTCTAGTGGTAAATTGATACTGACAACACCTTAAATTTGAACAATAATGCCAAGGGGGCGAAGCCTGGAATAGCTCCCACCAGGAACGCCGAAAGTATTGGAACATCTTACTTGGGCAGACTCCTATTTTGCCTCATGCTCCAAACCCCTGTAAACCCTCAACCCTAAGCCCCTTAAACCGTCAAACGCCTGAATCCTAAAGCCTAAACCCTCAACCCCGCAAACTGCAAACCCTGAAACTCCTGAATCCCCTAAACCCTAAACCCCTTAAACCCTGAAACGCCTGAATCCTAAAGCCCTGAATCCCGAAACCCTAAACCCAGAAACGGGGGACGAGCCTTTCCACCGCCAAACCTATGGCCCACCCCTTTAAGAAATACCCTTTTATAACACATCAGTAACCTTTCTAAGTAGACCTTACAGGAACCTTTGACCTTAAATTAAAGAAAGCCTGACAATAAGCCTTGATGGAACCCTTGAAGGAGACCTTATAGAATCCTTATCGAACCTTAAATGAGCCCTTAAAGGAACCCTTGAAGGAACCCATAAAGGAATGCTTAATTGAGCCCTTTGAAGCAACCCTGGCCGTGCCTGGGCTTGCTGCGCGTCGGCCTTGGATCGCTCGGCCGTGATGACTTTCAGCAGCTCCTGGAAGGCTTGGAGAGCCCTGTCCCAGAGGGTCCATTTATACGACCATTGTGGAATACTAAACCCGATACTTTCAACCCTCAACCCTACCCTAAACCCCAAAGCCTACTAAACCTTCAACCCTCAACCCTACTAAACCCTAAACCCCACTAAACCCTAAACCCCGGTTGCCCGGGAAGAGTCCTCGCATTCCTTGGCCTTGACGTCGCAGATCTTCTGCTTCTCTTCCTGAGTCCGCAGCACTTGAATGTTTAGGGTTCAAGGGTGTAAGGTTCAGGGTTCAGGGTTTAGGACTTTAAGTATTTAGGGGGTTTTGGAGTTATTGTGGTTTCGTGCTCTATTTAAGGAATTTGGGGTTCAAGCTTCAACTTTAGACAGTAATCTAGATCCTGAGAACCAGAGCCGCTAGTCCACCCCTAAACTAAAGCCTAGCAGAACCAAGTAGAACGTACTGTACTCTAGCGTCGTCATCCTGCGATGCAAAAGAGCGCACCTGAAGCACTGCAAGTTAAACAGCCCCTAGCTTACGGTAGAAATCAACATGACGATTCAAAACGACACCGGCTTATAACCGGTTCTAGGGTCCATGGTTTGAGGGATAAGTCATAGGGTGCTTGGCTGAAGGCCTGAAGTTGGGGTTTAATCTTGGGGGTGAGGGATTGATCTTCATTCATGGGAGTTTCTGAAAATTCGGGGTACCTTATGTGGGTCCTTATAATAAGGATCCTACTATTTAGTGTACTATATTAGGGTCCCCTATTTTCAGAAACTCCCTCACGCAACCGTGGGACGATGCATAACCATCACACAATCAATTTCCCAGGTCATGAATAAGATCTGCAGTGTTATTGTTAGTAGAGTGTTACTGTTAGACGCTTGCACTTCCGGAGCACATCGGACTCATTGACACAATACCAGCTTGTCAACCGTGAACCCAGAATCCGAGTCACGTATACAAACAGTACTAGTGACACTTGGACTCCAAAACCACCAAGCAAACAGACCCCCGGGTCAACACGTGCATGCGTTGCGTACTTGGAGCTTCAGGGTAGCACCCAAACCTCAATCCTAAACCACTGGCGCACTGCTCTGATCCCAGCTGCAAGATCGACACTCATCTCTGCCACTTGCACTCGGGCATCATCAAGCTTCCTGGAGGAGGCTTGGGCTTCCCGGAGAGCCCAATACCCAGTCATTGAGGATTATAGTAAAACTTACAGGGGGGTGTATAGTATTAGGGAATTTAGGATGTAGGATGATCTTCGGTATATTCCTTCATTTCTCCGAAGGGGTGTTGGCATAAGCGCTGTGTCGGCTTCAGAAAGCTCCGGGCCTCCACCTGTGGCTCGAACTACACCTATTTCCCACAGGGGCACAAGTACCTGAAAGGTAGAATGCAGCGTTTCTATGATAGTAAATACATCTATGGTTTGGGCAAGTAACCCCCCAACTAGGCACTTAGGACCCTTTGCGTTTTGAGGGGTTATATGCTCTGTGCTTAAAAGATTAAGGCTTACTATGGTCCACAACTACGCACGCAACTTCAATCTCTAGGCCCTGAACCCCTAAACCTTTAAATCCCAAACTCTCAACCTCAAGCCCTACCTAGACCCCCCAACTACCCTCTAATATACCCTGAATACCCACTATTAAGGACCATAAGGGCTCTATTAAGAGGCACTTGGGGGGTCCTGGTAAACCCTCCAGACTTTAAGGGTCTACGGGCTCTTGGGCAGCCTCGAGAGGCTTAGGCTTAGAGGTCGGCAACTGGCAACCCAGGGTTCGGGCTTATCAGGTTTTAGGCTGGGTTTAGGCTTCCCCCTATTCATCTAGAATCTGGGCTTTAAGTAAACAGGGAGAAAAAAGTGTAGACTTTTATTTCATAATGGTTCGGTTCCTTTAAGAAAAAAGTATTAAAGTATGGTACTCCAAAGCCTAGGAATCTAGATACGACAGGAGCCTTCATGAGGAGAATGCCATTGTGCTTGATAGAGCTGTGGATTCCAATCGCCTTTGCTTGAACTCATCCTTCGTGGTCTGCCTCTTGGCAATGGAGCAGATGACGCCCTTTGCTCCACCCTTGAGGGTCAGGAAGAAGTAGACCCTAAACCCTAAACCCTAAACCCTTTTCCGCATAATCGTACCAGCTCTTGGAGCTTCCTCTTCAGTGGAGCGGCGCACAGGGGTGTCATCGTAGGGGTACCACAGGCTGTGTAGGGTTTAGGGTTTAGGGCTTTCGGGTTTAGAGTTTAGGGTTGTATGAATGAGCTTGAAGTCTTATGGTGTCAATGGTGGCGCGGTGCAGGAAGAAGCCAAGTCAAAGGATATCTTATATTACAAATGGACAGTAGCAGATGCCCCCAGGCGCAAGCTTGTAATTGTAGAGCTCTGGGGTATAGTTTTGGGGGGTATCCTTATATGTTAAGGAACCTCTAGGGATGATATTGCTAAGTGCCCAGGCTTCTACAGTGGGTGAAGGTCGCTTGTAAGAATCCGTACACCCTAGACCGTCCAACCCTCTAATGGACTCCAAATACCTAGAATTAGGTGCCATCCAGCCCTTTCGAGGGTCCTGAGCTCGAAAGCCTAAAGTTTAGAAATTTGGAGACATAGCAGTTGTACGATGTTCTACGACGTGTTGGAGTCTGATGTACTACCCTAATGCTGCTGGACCCTCGTAGTGAGATCACAAACCCTAGCCCCCAAAGCCGAAACCCTCCCCCAGAGATCCCATGACCCTCTTAGGAGCCTTAGACTAGTGACTAGTGTGCTATCCCTACATTAGCCCCTCTGAAAAGTAGTTCCAAATAGGACCGCCTGAAACCCAGAGGGTCCGATGGACCCAATAACAACGTACTTACTTGGGAGTTTCCGCAAATTGGGGGTATAATAAGGATCCTACTATTTAGGGTACTATATTAGGGTCCCCTATTTTCGGAAACTCCCAACTTGGGCTTAGGATTTTTTAGCTGCCCTTGTCGCGGACTGTACAACGTCCCGATGCCAGATGTTTCTGGCCTGGCTGAAAACGCGAGCCCATCACTCTCTGTACGCTGTTACTTCCAAGACCTCATGTTTGATGTCTCTTTGTATATGATCATTAGGCACTTGGACCCTTAGGGTAACCTAACCTAGTAAGTATTAAGCCGCAAATGCCCAATTCCTACACTAATATCCTAAACCCTGAACCCTGAACCGCAAACCCCGAAACCCTAAACTCCCGACTCATAATGTAGGAACCTGGTTAAGAAACCTTGGGCCTGTATTAGGGTTCCTTATATGAATCCTACTATTTTGGGGTTATAGGCCCAGGGTTCCTTAATCAGGTTCCTACATTATGTATACTAAACCCCCAACCCTCAAACCCAAACCCCCAGCCGATCAAGCGGGCGAAGGGCGAAAGCCCGTTGCGCAGCTTGTCTGCGGCAGAGCCGAGCTCCTTCTGCTTGTCCTTGCAGCTTTGGGATGCGTTGGGTTTAGGGTTTAGGGTTTAGGGGGTTGGGCCTTGAAGGCCTTAGGAGCCTGATGTGTTTCCTGAAGCCGAAGGGTGAACATCGGATGTGGGTGACCATGTCTATCCACATCCTGTGCAGAACCCACCCATCCAACAAAGGGATCTGCATAAACATGTCTGCAAACACTGTGCGGGGAAGATCCTTGGCAAGAAAGCGTGACGCCCAAAGGGGCACCTGGTGTAGTACGCTTCTTTGCGTCAAGTGATACCTACGGCCAAAAGCCCGACCCCTAATCTATACCTGCCTCTAGGGTTTAGGGTTTAGGGGCATGAAGCACATGCCCTGAACCTGTAATCCTGAAGCCGAAAGCCTAAGCCTCAACCATGAAATGGTTCCGCTATGCGAAGCCAAAAAGTTGGAAACCCACTAGCCTCAATCTTTAAGAGTCATGTATAGGGAGTCCCAGCACAAATTGTCCTTAATCCGGTATCCAACTTTTCGGGGTTTACTATAACGGGAAGCTTTCCCAAGCTTCCCAAGGAGATCAGCCCTCTAGCCACACCCCACGACCTAATGGTTTCAGGTTTGAGGGCGGAGGCTTTAAACAAAGGAGGCTTCCATGGCGCAGGGTTCAACGGTTTATGTTCGGGGGCTGGGAGCTATAAGGTGTAAGATTCACGAGCTCTACAAATCTTACAATCTTCACTGTCTGTCTCTCTCTCTCTCTATTTTAATATGTATATATAGCTCTACATCTATGTCTCTCTGTATCTATATATATATATATATGCATGCATGCATGCATGCATGCATGCATATATACTATACACATCAGATATCCCAGGGCCCAGACGCTAAACCCAAAACCATTCACATGCCTTACACCCCTTACACCCCAAATCTTAACACCTGGACTTTAGACCCTAAATCCTGGATTCTGACCCTGGCAACCAGGTCCTTCAGCATGCCCATGTAGCCCTGGACCAGTTCCAGGTAGTTTGTGGGCGTCACGTAGTTCATGCGCTTCTGCTCCTGCCGGCTGAGAGATTGATTCTAAGCATAAATACGAGCCCAAAGGGTCCTAGGTACTGTTACAGTATGGGGGAAAATTCCCTAAATCAAGCAGTACATCCCAATAGAGGAAGCCTACACTATATAGGTACTTTGGACCTTTTGGGGAGGTAGGCACTGGAACTACATAGGACCCCGGCCCTAGACCTCAAACCTTGCGCTCAAACGACCCGAAAGGAATGCGAAGTCCTGGTAGATGCGAGTGGAGAAGCGCATGACCGTCCTGGGCTCGAACACTTTGACTGGAAGCTCAAACGATGTCACCCAAAGGGTCCATATATACATACCGCCATTCTGCAATTAGGTCCCCAAAACCAGAACGGGGCTGGTCATTTGTGACCGAATTCCATAATGGTAGTATATATGGACCCTCTGGGTTAGGGATCGGAATAATCAATATCCTTACAGTT
Organism: Symbiodinium sp. clade A Y106; assembly: GCA_003297005.1. Classification (NCBI taxonomy): domain Eukaryota; class Dinophyceae; order Suessiales; family Symbiodiniaceae; genus Symbiodinium; species Symbiodinium sp. clade A. The sequence continues at coordinate 271,180 of BGNK01000164.1, forward strand.
CCCATACGACTGTATACTCGTATCCCCTTATAGTTCCCATAACTTTATAGCATACACCAACTCCTTATTCTACTGATTACGACCGCTGTACTACTTAGTAGCAGTTTGGGATTTGGGGTATATGGGCGATACATGCCCAAAACATAGTAGTAATCCCAATTACAGATGCCCTACTTTGTTCTATGCATGTAAGTAGAACTTTTTGAGGGTGAACATACACCTAGGCCCCTCAAATTGGTAAAATCAAGGCCCAAAAGGCCAATAAACCAACATACTCTTGGGGTTTAGGCAGGGCTTCCATGAGGGTTCGCGGGTTCGGGCTTGTTTTGAGGTTTTGATGTCAGGGCTTAAGGTCCTCTGGTGGCCTGCAGAGAGAACTCGAAACGACATTGTGATAGGGTTTGGGGTTTGGGTCTAAACGACAATATGGAACAACTTACTTGGTGCTGTACTACTGTAGTCCAACATAGCAATCAGCAAGTTGGGCACCCTATACCAAACCAAACCAAAACCTACGCATTTGGACCCTCAGCGCTACACCAGTCTGTCCACGCAGCCATCGGCACAGTTCTAGCAACCCGTCCCGAGCTGTGCAGTTTCAGTTTAGGCATACGTGGTAAGTTTATGATATCTCAGAGGGTTCGAGTACCCACTGGTAGGGATTCAGGTGCCAGACTCATTCAAAGTATGGTACACTTGCTAGACATGCCAAACAGCCACGCTATACCTCGGGGGAAAGCAGGCGAGATATGGGACACGAGATCTGTGCTTATCGGAAACCCTAAACCCTAAACCCGAAACCCTAAACCCTAAACCCGAAACCCTAAACCCTAAACCGTTATCGGGCTTGGACGGTCGCCTTGGACCAGTGAGCTGCTCGGAGAAACGGCGCTTGCTCCGGTGCTTACAGGAGACTCAACCCCAAAGTTTGTACTTGAAGAAGGGCTTCCAGAATCAGTACTGTTGATGGACAAAATCCTACATGACCTTAAGGACTCTAAACTTTGGGAATTATGGTATATTCCTTATAATGGGTAACGCAGGATTTTGTCCATCAACAGTATCTCTGAAAAACCAGCTTCCCTACCCGAAGCCCTACAGCCGAAACCCTAAAGCGCACAACCTGAACCCTAGATCTGGACCCCTAAACCCTAAACTTACCTTTGGTTAGTAGGGAATGGAGGAATGGGGTACAATTATAACTACGATTACTACCATTCTTCCATTCCCTACTAACCAAGGTAGGTAAACACAAGCTAAACCCTAAACTTAACCACACACCCTGAACCCTTGCAACCTTCAATCTTCGATGTTCAGTGTCGTGTGTGCAGCACCGAAAATCTCGGCGACGGGAGCACGGAGATGCTCCTCCAGCTCACCTTCCATAAGCAAAAGCTTAGGGGAAGGATATCCCATATAAACCCCCTTATAATGAAGCCCAATAAGGCCCCCAAAAAAGCACATAAGCAAAAATTAGGAGAAGGATTTAAGGGCTCCTTTAAGGGCTTCCGTTAAGGGCTCCTTTAAGGGATTCCTCTAAGGGCTCCTTTAAAGGCTTCTTTAAGGGCTCCTTTAAGGGCACCTGTAATCAAGAGGGTCCAGGCATACACTAGTATTCTGGAATTATGGTTTAGGGTTGTAGGGTTTGGGGTATACTGCGACATGGGGAATTAGGTCCTCCAAGACCATGGTTGGAATGTCGTTTGGGGGCTTGAGTCCATAATGGTGGTATTTTTGGACCACCTGGGCTCTTCGGTGTTGGGTCTGCAGCTTTCCTTTCAGACAAGGGGTAGCTTAGGGTTTGGGGTTTGACACGAAACTTAAGTTGAAGGTTTATCGGCTTGATCAAGGCGGTCGTGCTCCCTCAGGGTCCATGTACCCAAATAGTAGATACTTTGGCCCAAAAGTACCTGAATAATTAGGGTCTAGGTTGAGCATGAAGCAACGGCAGGATTGCTTTACCCAGTATCAGGTTGTAGCCATCTGCATTGTACAGCTACGCGATCTAGAACTAGCTGGCATTTGCGATGGGATATTCAGCGCAGGACGAACAACAGTTCTGGACGAGCGATTAGCTGAGCATTGCCGGCAAGACGGACTGCAGCATTGGCTTGATGCCCTGGTGCATCCATTTCACTATGCCAAGTTAATCTAACTTAAAGGCCTCAGACTCAAATCCAAACCTCCTGTGACCCTAGAACTAAAGAGATAGAAAAAAGCAAAGCCAGCCAAAGATCCAAACCCAAATTCTAAAACCCTAAACCCTAAACCCCAACCTCAACATCTCTAAACCCTTCCGAGCCCCATGGCACCCGCCTTCCGTGAGGAATTTCAGGGCCACCTCTGTCAGCGCCTGTCGGTGTTTCCCTAAAACTCCAAACAGCCCAGTTGACTACTAGTGCCAGAGGGTCCATAGATACCACTATCGTGGAATTAAGCCCGCAAAGGCCATTCTAATCAGGGTTTGGGGATTCCATAATAATGGTATAGATGGACCATCTTGGATATATAGACTGTAGATCCCAAAGCAAATGCTACTTGTAAACTTGGCGTCTTAAGCCTTACCGAAACTTCGCAGGGACGTGAATCGGGCCTGGGTTCTCTATAAGACTCCAAAGCGTGCGTGTGTGTGTATACTGTGTGTGTATATGTATATATATATATATATATTTCTTTTTCCCATCTATACATATGTAATACCTATTTTGGTGTCCAAAGCAATGATAATGCCAAACTCTGGACTATTTTGAGTGTCAGGGTGCAGATAAAGGTCCATACGCTCTGTGCAGAGCCTTTTAGTCATTTTGAGTGATGTTTGCTTCCTAGCACGATCTCCAGTTGGTTTGCATAGCGGTTCTTCTTCATGGCTTGTCAGAGTGTTTTGGCTTGAGGGTGCAAGAGCTGCTTGACAAAGAAAGGAAAGACGTCTAAGAAAGTCAGAGATGAGTTTGGGCGTAGCCTTTGGGGTTAGAACTCTTGTATAACTTGCGGGAGCTTTCCTGGGGGGTGATTCAGGTGTAAACTAGACTATGATAACATTACCTATGGTTGTCGTCGTCGTAGTAGTACTACTGGGGCTCTACCGCAAACTGGAACTAAACCGCCTGAAGGCTTAAACACTAATACTTCGTTTTGAAGACTTTAGGGGCTTCACAGAAAATTGAACTCTAAAGCCCTAAGCTCCGGGTTTATTAGTGTTAGGGAACCTAAACCCTAAACCCCCCCAAAACCACTAAACCCTAAACCCTAAACCCCCATAAACCACTAAACACTGAACCCTAAACCCCCATAAACCACTAAGCCCTAAACCCTAAACCCCCAAAAACCACTAAACCCTAAACCCTAAACAGTAAACCCCCCAAAACCACTAAACCCTAAACCCTAAACCCCCATAAACCCCTAAACCCTAAAGCCTCAAGCCTCTGAAGCCTTAAGCTCCCTGTGAGCCTCTGCAGGCCGGGGGTTAGGGGTTACAGGGCTTACCTGGACCCTAAGGAACCTACCTTTTTAGGGCTCCTTATTATGATTTCCTTATATGGGTTCTTAAAAAGGTAGGTTATTTGGGGTTAAGGTAAGGGTTTAGGGTTTTAGGGGTTAGGGAAGCCGAATCCCTAAAGCTGAGCCTCTGCAGGCCAGGGGAGCAGCCAAATCGCCGTGGTGCAGCTGACCAGCGAGGGGTACATTCCTCGGAGGGGCTCCGGGGGGCGCCGGGTTCAAACTTTGGGGGGCCTACTTCGAGGATCATGGGACTTAGCAAGTATGGTTTTTAAGTACCTTACTTGGGGTTCTAAGTAATTATAAGCATAGTTACCTTAACAATAACCGCTCTAGTTGCTAAGTCGCATGATCCTCCAAGTAGGTTGCCCTGAAACTCCAGGTCTACAAATAGTATCTACTTGGGGATCTAAATTATCTAATGTCCTTAAATCATATGAACTTTGGGCTATGTAGAGTCTTAGCACTGGTCCGTAGCTTGACTTTCGAGATTTTTCTATAAGGCCTGGTAACCCAGGACTTGTCGTTCTGGTTCAGAGTTTCGGCTGTCGGCGCTTTTGATGTTGGCCTTGGTGCACAAAGTTGGGCAGGGATAGCCTAAACCCTAAACCCTGAACCCCCAAACCCTAAACCCGAAATCCCAAAACCCCAAACCCCAAAACCCTAAACCCCAAAACCCCAGACCTGCTTTCGATCGCGTGCTCTTGCAGCAGAGCGAATTGGTCGCACCGATGCCGTTGGATTTGTTTGCATCGGGGGTTTGCTGCAGGGTTAGATGCTAAGTCACGCTGTAGGGTTCAGGGTTCGGAGTAGGGTTCTCAGCGACTCCAATATGGCTTAAAATACGTTAAGTAAAGAAAGTAAAGATGCCTGTTCTACTTAAGGAGTATTCCTTGATGAAGGGTTGCTGGAGTCTCTGGGTTTAGGGCATTAGTTAAAAATCCCTGTTCTAATTAAGGGGTATTCCTTGATGATGGAGTCTCTGGGTTTACCCCAAGGGTCCAAGTACCTAATAATCATATAATCTCCAAAATCCTAACCTACATAACTACTATGCTAAAACCGAGTACCTCATTATTGGGTCCTTTGGACCCTTGGGGTTAGGGCATGAGACGCCAGGCTTAGGATTTGTTGATGACTTCAAGCTTGAGTGCTTGTCCCCCAGCGACTCCAACCTCAAATCTGCCGAAGGTTTGGGGTTTGGGGTTTAGGTGTTTATGGTTTAGGGTTTAAGGTTTGGGGTTTAGGGTTTAGGTGTTTATGGTTTAGGGTTTAAGGTTCGGGGTTTAGGGTTTAGGTGTTTATGGTTTAGGGTTAACATAGGATTAGAAGTTCCCCAGTCAGTATCCCTACGAGCCTACTGCTTTGCTACGCCAGGGCGAAAGTTCGAAAGGGATTTCGAAGTCTGTCAAGCCTCATGTAAAAACCAAGGAAGGCCCTGTTTAAAGCTCCTCCGAAAAGTCCACCAAACCCTGAACCCTACTCCTGATTTCAAGCAGGCTCTGTTCTTCCCCTGGGCATCAAAATAGCCCAAAAGCCTTATATAGCATGGTCCTTGGGCCCAAAAGCCTTCATATATGAGTCCTTAGATCCCTAAACCCTATAGATCCCTTTAAGGACCCCTTACAGATCCCTTTAAAAGGAACCCTATATGAGTCCTTAGATCCCTACGCTTCGAAGGATCTTTACGCTTACGTCTGTTGAGGGTTCAGCCCGACAGGACAAGTTGCGGCAGTAGTCGCGGAAGTTGCTGCCGATGTAGGACATGCAGAAGACCTGGGCTTTCGAGGCTTATTGGCCTTAGGGTTTAGGGCCCTTAGGGAATTAGTATTAGGGTTTAGGGTTTAAGGTTTGGGGCCTTTAGGGTATTAGGGCTTGAAAGAGAGCTCAGGGCCTTTAGGGTTTGGGGTATTGGGGTTTGAGATAGAGGATTCAGGGTTTAGGGTTTGGGGTATTCCGGCTTGAGATAAGAGTGCACAGGGCTTTGATGGAGTTCGGCTTTGAAGTTTTGGGCGGGGTTTTCAGCATGTTTGACAGGCTGAACATGGTTGTTCTACCCTAAACCCTAAACCCCTAAACCCTAAACCCTAAAACCCTAAACCCTAAACCCTAAACCCTAAAACCCTAAACCCTAAACCCTAAAACCCTAAACCCTGAGTTGGAGAGTTTCGGTCCGGCTCAGGAGTCCTTACCTCGGGCTATAAAGAGCCTCGATTTTGCTGATCCGGCTCTGGGTTTAGGGTTTAGGGTTTAGGGTTTAGGGGTTTAGGGCTTAGGGTGTAGGGTTTACTAGGGCTGTGTAGCGTCTCGGATCTATCGCAACCTACCAAAACCTACTTCTTTGGAGCGCCCATCTTAAAGCCAAGTAAGAACTTATAGTAAGAACCTACAAAACCCTTGGTTTTTTTGGGGTTCTGGCGGCTTGCGGCTCTAGGAATTTATAGTAGAAGCCACCCATGTTCCAACTTTCTGGGATTCGCTGTAAGGCTTTGTGGTTTGGGGCTCAGGACCGTCCCGGATCTTCGCTTCTATCAGGTCTGGAGTTATTTTGAAGTTTGGCTTCGGAGTGTAGGAATTCAGAGTTCGGGGTTCAGGGTGTCTTGAAACGGTTTAGGGTTTAGGGTTGAGAGAGGGAAGCCAGGTAGGCCCCCGCATGGCTGTTTTACGTCTCCCAAAACCCTTGTTGTGTCCTATGATCCTTGCACGTCGGCCCGTATGATCAAAGAAGCATTGATTTAAAACNGATTTAAAACACGGGCGTTGCTTTGAAATACTCTCGTCCTCATACTGGATATAAGGCCCTACAGGCGGAATAGCATGCTGTAAACCACTAAAACCGAAAAACCAAAAAAACCAAAAAAAACAAAAAAACCAAAAAAAACAAAAACCAAAAAAAACAATTCTCCAGGAGACTAGTCCCCCAGATTTTTGGTTTTTTTGGTTTTTGTTTTTTTTGTTTTTTTTGGTTTTGTTGGTTTTTCGGTTTTAGTGGTTTACAGCATGCTATTCCGCCTGTAGGGCCTTATATCCAGTATACAAAAAATCTGGGGGACTAGTCTCCTGGGAAATTGTTTTTTTTGTTCTTGTTGT